>OZ030005.1:70534552-70629552 GCA_964023405.1 Apodemus agrarius | reverse complement strand
GGCTGGCCTTGAATTCACAAAGATATACCTACCTGCCCTAGTCTCTCCAGTGTTGGGATTAAAACCATGTGCCACCACACCTTGCCCAACATAGTATTCTAATAAATGTTACCATACCTGAAAATGTGAGGCTTTTCTCCCACTTGAGACAGTGTTCCTCTGTGTAATAGCCCTGCCTGTCCTGGACTCACTTTGTAGACCAAGCCAGTCTTGAACTCAGAGATCTGCCTGCCTCTGCCTCCCTAGTGCTGGGTTTAAAGGTGTGTACCACCACACCCAGCTTTTTTTTTAACTTGTTTTTTTATTAACTACATATTCGTTAGAGAAAGACAAAGTATGAAGCTACAGTGTACTGTAGGCAGCCACTGGTTACCCTGATCTGTGTTACTTTAGCACTTACCTTTTGTATTTAAAGGTTTCCTAGCGTGCACAGTAGAGTTTAACGAGTCCCGTGTACCCGCCATCCGCCAGATGGTTAGTTAGCATGTGGCCGCTCTGCGTTCTCTTCTTTTCCTCCTTGTATTATTGTAAGCCAGATCCTCAGTAACACAGCTTGTCACACTAGTATTTCTATAAAATAACCAAAACTCTAATTAGTGTGGGGAATAAACATATACTATAATAAATATAATAGAATAACTAAATATATGATAAATAAAAATGAACAACTCATTAGTATTATTAACTTTCTAGTTGTTCAGCTTACCAGTTTCATTATGACTAACTGTTCATTTGAACTTAGGCCACGCCAGGTCCTCGCTGCAGCTGGCTGACGTGGCTGTAATGGACTCTTGGAATGTTATTTTAATTACCTTCTTTGTTTCTAAATTACATTTCTTTTGGGAGTCACTGCTAATGCATATGGAGGTCAGAGGACAACTTGGGGAAATTGGTTCTTTCCTTTGTACTGTGTGGCTTCTGGCCACCAAACTCAGGTTTTCCACCTTGGTGGCCAATGCCGTTACCTGATGAGCATCTCACGCTGCCCCTCACAGACTCTTACTCCATCAAGGTTCCTTTCCCACATTCTTTGTCGCAAGCAGAAACGATCATGTTACTTACAGGAACTGTGCTGTCCAGTAGCTTCTTAGTCTTTACTGGGCAGTTACTTCCTGAGGGATGCTTTAATGTGTTCTTTTATTTTTATGTTTGAAAATTGGTTGTGTATGTTCCAATATAAATTGAGATTTAGGGCTAGAGAGATGGCTCAGAGGTTAAGAGCACTGACTACTCTACTGAAGGTTCTGAGTTCAAATCCCAGCAACCACATGGTGGGTCACAACCATCTGTAATGAAATCTGACACCCTCTTCTGGTGTGTTCTTACATATAATAATAAATAAAAATTTTTTTTTAAATTGAGATTTATTTTATATGCTAGTTGATCTTGTCCTCACGGTGTAAAACTTGAATGGTCATCTGCTGTCACGCTCTCTGCGGCAGTGTTGGTAACTTTGGTGTCGTGCAGCCGGCACAGGCACCATTCAGGTCTCAGCTTTCTCTGGGTGAAGTAGCCCAGCCGTCTGCGTTCTGTCAGCTGGTTAAAGAGCACACAGTGCTTGGTAACAAGAGCTGATTCTGTGCATTAAATGCCATGCGGGTGTTTGGTGACTTGTGTTTCCTTACTCCTAAGGCAAGATGGGCATATCAAGTTTTTAACCAAAGGAGATAATAATGCCGTGGATGACCGAGGCCTCTATAAACAAGGACAGCACTGGTTGGAGAAGAAAGATGTTGTAGGAAGAGCAAGAGGGTGAGTACCCAGGGGAGGGGACATCATGGCTTTCGCTTACTTTAAACATGGTCTCACTGGGCACGCCTGATGCACAACTGTTGGTCCTGGTTACGCCAAGTCACCTGTTTGTCCTTTAAAAGATATAAATCTTAAAATGCTTAAGTCTTAAGGCATACTATTCTTGAGAATAGAAATCGGGTACAGTAAGAGAGTCAAATGCTAGTGCTGAGATGGTACAATAGATATTCCAATTAAATGAAAAAATATTGGCCAGATGTGGTGGTACATGCCTGTAATTCCAGCTCCTGGGATGTAGACCAAGAGGACCAAAGAGTTCAAGGCCAGACAGACTAAAAAGCTGTGAGTTTAAGGCTAGCCTGGGCTACCTGAGATCCTGGCTTTAAAAACAAGAATTGTGTATTCAGTTCACCCAAGGAGCATTGATATCTGTACTTGGCTAGGCTATTAGTATCCAGAATAGTATTATTACTGCTTCATGAAACAAGTTATTAGAATTTTATTGAGACAATTTAAATTGTTCATCTGAATTAATTTTATTGTTAATATAGCCTATATTGTTTTATTTCAGTCTTAAAATTGATGGGATCAAATGAAATTTTTAAATTATATTAAGCCTGTTTATTTCAGATATTATCAGGAGAACAGATCAGTGGAGGACAGGAATTGTAAGTTATTGGTATAAGGAAGTATGGAATTACTACTTTAATGTATTAATAGTATTAACAATAACTCACCTTTATTAGGGCTTGCTATTTCCAGACTCATTATATGTGCCTTATAAGTATTGCTTCATTTTAACCTCCAAACAGTCCTAAGATTCCCATTCTGCAGATGAGGAAACTCAGACAAGCCTTGTCATGCATCTAAGATCACGCTGATGGTGGGTTTAAGTGGCTGTAAGCTCCAGAGCCCACACTCAGAGCATCGCAGCAGGTCGCTGGCATAGTGTCCCTCATGAGGGTGTGTGGGTGCTAGCTCTCTGTTAGTGCTTCATAGCATTCCTACTGTTGTCAGAACATCCCCTCCTTACTACATAAATCATGTGTGTACTGTCACCTCACTGTGACACTGTGCTGTGCAGAACAGGTGGCTGTTTCTGAAAGAAAATCTCTTTAATTGTAGTATGAGAAATGTAAAGGAATCCAAGATCAGAACAAATAATACTGTGTTTTGTCTGTGTGTGTGTGTGTGTGTGTGTGTGTGTGTGTATACACACAACTTCAGGAGGACCTTTATATCCTATGTTCGAGCTAAACACAATCCACATTAGGTCATTGGTGGCTCTGAGAAATAGATTTCCAAATTTCCTCATTTCCAAATATGCTCCTATCATTTTCAGACCCATCCGTCTCCTCGGTGTTTGTTTTCCTTTGGTTGTAGACCTGCAGGTACATTTAGAGTGACAAGGACGCTCCAGTCACTGGAAAGTGGGCTTGCTGCACTTTCTTCCACCCCCCATCAATTTTTTTTTTTTTTTTTTTTTTTTTTTTGGAGAAGTTTTCTCTGTGTAACTCACTCTATAGACTAAGCCAGCCTTGAACTCAGAGATCTGCCTGCCTCTGCCTCCCAAGTGCTGGGATTCAAGCTGTGTGCTGTCATGCCTGGCAACATTTGTTATGTAAGAAAATAGTCACACTGTTGCACATGTAATGACCTTTTCACTCCAAGGTCACTAGTGTACTTACAAGTCAATACATTTATCATCACTCGCAGACTAGCATTCCATTCTCTGGGTAGCTCATACGGCTGGCTACTGGCTAGCTGGCCTAGCATTGGCCCTGGTTAGCATTATTTCTAGTTTGCCTTTATGAACACTGTACTGTTGTTAGATATATCCAGTGCTTCTACCCAGTCTTCCCAGTAAAATTAAAAATAAAAATAAAAAACAATTACTAAGTAAAAAATATGCACATTTCAAAGCTTCTTGGCAAGCTTTTCTGTAGGCTTCTTCCAGGTTAGCGTGTCCCTTCCTGTGCACTTGGTTCTTTGGCTTGTCACTGTGGCTGTTCAGGCTGCCCTGGGTTGGGTAAAGAAAAGACATCTTATTTTCCAGGTTAGAGGATTTAGGCTTCCTCTCCTGGAACTTCTTTTTGAACATTTTTTTAAAAGATTTATTTATTTATTATATGTAAGTACACTGTAGCTATCTTCAGTTACCAGAAGAGAGCATCAAATCTCATGAGTGGTTGTGAGCCACCATGTAGGTGCTGGGATTTGAACTTAGAACCTTTGGGAGAGCAGTCGGTGTTCTTACCCACTGAGCCATCTCTCCAACCCCTGAACATTTTTTTTAAAGTTCCAAACTATATAAAATTTAAACTAATATCTCAGTTTCGACAGTATAAACCCTTTAGTGGCTTTTAATAAAAAATGTAATAATCTGAATTAAGTTCTGTTTCTATGAAATATATACCACCTGGGGCAGGGGCAGCTGGCAGACAGGCTTCCCTGCCTAACTCCCTCTTTGTCGACTCTGCCACGAGCTCAACACCTGATATAGTGAGTCGCCTCCCTCTGTGGAAATTGTATTATAAAGCACTAAGCTGATATTTCAGAGTCAGGCTGTACCTTACTCTCTCAGGCAAGCCTGGATAGTGGTGCAACTACCTTCCAATTTAAAAAAAAAGGGGGGGGGGGCTTCTGGATTACTCCACACTGACACCAATGGTTCTGAGCCAGATTATTTTTAAAAATGTTACTGAAATGGAATTCATACATAAGATTCTCTATTTGAAGGGGCATGGTTCACAGAGTTTAGTATATCTACAAGTTTGTGGACCATCACTACGATCTACTTCCAGATCATTTCTCTCCACACTCATTAGCAGGCCCAGCTCACGCCCTTCCTCCTGCAGCTGCTGACTATGCTAACCTGCTGTGTGGGTGTGGCTTGTGTGGGGTGTCTCCTGTAAACACAATCACAGTTGTGGCCTTGTGTGTTTGGTTTCTTTTACCTATCTTAATTTTCAAGGTAGCATACAATAAAATTTTTAGAAATGAAACTAATACTGTACCAACTAAAAATATTTAATAGAGATTACTTGGAAAACCAGAAAGTTGGACCTGTTAGTCACAGAGAAGAAAGCAGTGTCAGAAAAAGATGAGAGACGGGCAGGAGAGTCGGTACAAATGTTACAGTGAAAAAGAATGAGGTAAAGAGGGAGTGGGATAGTGACGCTGGAGCATCCAGACAAGACTGGCCCCAACAAGAAGTGAGGTGCCTCAGGCTTTGATGGTAGAGTAAATACTAATGACCCCAGTGTGTGTAGTGTACACTGCATACATGTAGTAAAATATCCCATAAAAGTGATGTGCCATAAAATACATGTAAATTACATGTAAATAAAATAGAAAGCTTGTGTCTAGGTGCGGTGGCACATACATACTCATAACTGCCTGGGGCAGGAACAGGGTGCTCTCCAGGGGAAGCTGTTTGCAGCCCCACAGTGAGACCCCGTTTTGAAAAACCTGGATTGCTAGCTCAGTGGTTAAGAGCCTTTGTTCCTCTCAGAGCTTAGCAATTCTTTGTAGCTCTTGGAGAAGCCACATGTTGACACAGGTTTGCTGTGGTGAAACTGCTTGCCACCGTGTTCCTGAGGCAGACACCTAAACATCAGACCTAAACATCTTGAACTTGAGTGTGCAAGAGCATTGTTTGGGGTGCATGTTTCAGGGATTTGTTTAAACTCCGAAAACCTGGGGACACTAGAAAAGTATACCTGGTGATTTAGTGTTTCATGTAGCCCAAGCTGGCCTCCAGCTCTCTGTTGTAGCTGAGGATGACTCCTGGCTCCACCTCTCAGATGTTGGGATTTAGGTGTGCACCCCCATACCTGAATTATGTGGTGCTAGAGATCAAACCCAGGGCTTCGTTCCTTATGCTGGGCCAGCATTCTGCCTTCTGAGCTGCAGCTGCAGCCCAAGTGACTCTGTTAAAGAAGATCCAACTGTTCAGAAACATTGGCATATGGAAAGGGAGTTTGGCGGAAGAGAGGGAGAAAGGCCAGTTTAGTTTCTGAAAAGCGCCCAGGAGATGGATGGAAAGGAAGAAGAGTTGTTAACAGAAAGGGAAGGACACTAAGAACATCATTGTCTGTTTGCCTGTGGTTTTGATGGCGGAGGTGTTAGCTGGGAGGTGATTTCTGTTTCTCTGGCCTGTGACATAGCAGGAAGGGTCTGTGCACAGTGAAAGTAGACCGTGATGAGAGAGGTGAAGTCCACTGGGGACACTGCCACATCATGGCCAGTCCACTTGGAAGTCTGTCAGCGGTGGGAGAGTGAGCAAAGGTGCACATTGCGATGGCCCACCTCCTTCTCTATCACATCAGTGACACCCTGAGAACTCCCTTGTTTTATCCTGAATTGTTGTTGTTGTTGTTGTTGTTGTTGTTGTTGTTGTTGTGAGTTGTTGAAATAAGGTGTCATTGTATAGCACTATTTGAGCTGGAAGTTGATAATGTAGACCAGGCAAGCCTTGAACTCAGAGATCCATTAACCTGCCTCTGCCTACCAAGGGCTGGGATTAAATGTGTGTACCACTAGCCCAGCTCCTGCTCTGAAGTCTTACAGTGTTAAAGTGTCTTACTTAGGAGATTTAAAGCCTGGTGAAAATGAAATTCCCAAGAAAATGAAAAGAAAAGCCTGCTCAAACATTCCATCAGGCAGTACTGGGCCAAAGGCCAGGCTCAGCAGAGAGTGAGCGGCTGGCTCGGATGGAGCCTGAGCTTGAGCTCTAGCATGGCGAGACGGTGTGGGAGTGTGAGCATGCGCGTGCATGTGCACCTAGACCTGTTGACTGGAAGGTTGGGTGTACGAGGCCTTGAGATTATGGGAGATCAAGATCACTGCTCTCAGAGAGTCAGAGGAGAGGCAGATCCCGTATAATTAGAGCAGCAAAGCTCTTAACATTGTGACAGAGACCTCAAACGCAAGTGCATGGCATGCGTTAAGATTGTCACCAGGTCTTTGTGCTCAGTTTGAGGTGATGAAGAAAAAGAAAACTAGTGGAAACACAGCTAGGGAGATGACCCAGTGGTCAAAGTGTCCTCAGGGCCCCAGAGCCTCTGTAAATGCCAGGTGGGCTTGGTCACCCATCTCTAGTTGCAATCTGAGAAAGAAACAAAAGTACAGATACAGCAGTCTAGAGGTAGGTGTAGAAATATTAGGTTTGTGGGTTATTGAAACAAAAGATTTCAAGAGTAAGTTGTAGTCATTAAAATCAAATACTGGGGCTGGAGAGATGGCTCACTGGTTAAGATCACTGGCTGTTCTTCCAGAGGACTTGGGTTCAATTCTCAACTCCCATGTCCAGTTCACAACCATCTGAAATTCCGTGTCCAGAGGATCCAAGGGCCTCTTCTGACATCTGTGGGCACCAGGTATATGTACATACATACACACAGGCAAAATACTCACATAAATAAAATAAATAAATCTTAAGAATTAAAAAAAATACTGAAGAAGTACATATGAAGATGGAGGCTAAGACTGGTTTGCTGCATGTGGTGATAAAATGGTTCTAGAAAAATTTCCGAGCTAGGCACAGTGGTATGTGCGCTCATCCCAGCATTTTAGGAGACTACGGCAGGTGGAAGAAGCTCAAGGCGAGCCTGGGCTATACTTCAAGACCCTATCTAATAAATAGAATCAGGATTAAGAGAGCCCAAGCCAGACTGTGGTTAAATGAGTGGGTGGTGGGACCCTGAGCTCTTCTCTTCAGTGACTACCTGACATGAGGCACCTTGCAGTGTGCCGCCATGATTGCTCCCTGCAGGCTATGAGGTATCTCCAGCCCCTAGCATTGGAGATACCAACTAGAGACCTAAGATCTCTGGTCGGGTACTGACTGCTTCTGCCACACACAAGCCATGCACCTTGGGCGTGTGATCTTGTTTCCTCATCTATAAAATGGTAATAATCCTAACTTCCTTGTAACAGGCTGTTGAAAGGAACATATAATGTATGCAAGTGGACTTTGTGAACTGAAAATCAGTACTCTGGAAGGTACTGGTGATTAATAGTAAATGTTAGCAGCTGCTTCATCCAGGGTGTTTTTCTGTGATGATAAGTTGTTTGTCTACTTGTTTGTTCTAGGTTTGTTCCCTATATTGGAATTGTGACAATCCTCATGAATGACTATCCTAAGTTTAAGGTGAGAGTACAACTGTGTGCTTGACTAAGAGTGGACGGACCGTGGGTTGAGAGGATCGCTCAGCAGCCACATGCTTAGTGAGCTTCTGTTTAACTTTGGAAACTGAAATGGATCACAGTTAAAGCATGAAAGAATAATGTAGTTTAGTATTGATCCTGGTCATAATTGAGTTTATGACGAGGAAGACTTAAGAGATGTTGGAAGCATCCCTGACACGTGTTCCTGTTTCATTTTTTAGTATGCAGTACTGTTTCTACTCGGATTATTTGTGCTGGTCCATCGTGAGTAAGAAGTCAGCCTCGCTGTTCCTAGGAAGATGCTGTGCTTGCTGTTACTGAATGTTGGAGTAGATCCTGATCTGTGATTGGCAGATATTCGGAGGACACACATGTCGGCACTTCTTGGTAGCACTGGTTTGCATTACTTTGTGTTTCCACACCCGAGGATGTGTGGGCGGGTGCATGTGCACCGTGGAGTGCACACAGGGGACTGTCAATCACAGGGTTCCATATGTTGTCATTGTCACTCTTTCACATTTTTGTACATCAGTGAATTTTTTATATTAAAAGGTTGAGCCAAAGCCCCCAGTGTTTGTATTTTGAAGCCAAGCTTCACTTTTAAAGTGCCTACAGAGTTCTGTGAATTCAAACGCAGCTCTGCGTGAGCTCAGACCTGCCGTTCCTCCATACATACCCGGGAATGGCACATACTGAGGTGGTCCTAAGTCTTAACTTTTCGAAATTTTAAATAAAAGACTTTGCACATTGAACCCTTTCCCTGACTTGTGTTTGTTGGGAAAGCTCCTGAACTGTGCCTTTCTTGACTGGTCCTTAGTGCCCACTGTGGGCTTAGAAAGGCTTGGGTGTGGCTGGGCGTGGCCACATATGCCTGTTATCCGGCTCCTGGGATATCTCAGCCCCAGAAGCTGAGGATCAGGAGTTCTAAGCCATCCTCAACTATATTCTGAGTTCAAGGCCAGCCTGGGCTAAAGGAGAAAAGGCTTTAGTATGAACAGTCCTTCAGCTGAATTGTTGGCTGGATATTAACAAATAGTTTTTTTGTTTAGGTTTGTTTTTGTTTCTGTGAAGCCAAAGTAGCCATTGACGTTCATAGGAAATCTCTTAGTCATAATCAATTCTTCACTAGGGTGTGACTCAGATATGTATAATCCCAGATGGTGTGACTGAGAGGTCCAGAAAAATCTCACCTGGCTGTAAAGACACCTAATCCTTTGTCTGCTGGAGGCTCTCGCATCTGCTCCCGCTATGTGTTAGCATCTGGATGAGGCAGCTGCAGGGGTGTGGGGTGGGGGAGGGTGGAAGCCAGCACCCTACTCTCTAATTCTCATTGGCCTAAACCCCATTCGTTTAAGTGGCTGGCGTTGCATTTTCTCTAATGCAGGCTTAAGGAGACAGCTTAAGTAGTGACCAAAAGCCCAATTGTGTTTTCTTTTCATTTTGAAATCAGAATGTAGAGTAAACCACTATGCAGTAACACAAAATACTTCTAATTCTGCCTTTCTTGTTTAATGTGAAATCTCAAAGCAAGCATGTGGTCAAATTCTGTTTATTCAGCTGAGGTGACATGTGCTGTATTGCTAATGGAATGGAACAGACAAGCTTCCAAAGCCTTCCCTGTGTAGACTGCTGCTGTCTGAGACCCATTAACTAGGCCTTAGCCTTCAGACTTTGCATATGGTGCTCAGTGACACCAGCTCTTAACAGATGGCCTTCTCAGCCTGTGAAACTTACTTCCCATGATCCCAGGGTGCTCAGACTGCCTCTTCAGGGGCATGGCAGGTTATTATCACTCTCATTTCTTCCTCGATAGTCACCTGTGGGAGATAGATAGAGTTCACACTCTTTCTGATCAGTGCCCTAGCTCTTTTTCCTTCCTTTGCTAGAAGCTCTTATTACAAAGGCTACATTTTTCTTTAAAAGTAGCCAGAGCACTTAAAACACTTGAATCACTCTTTTAGCCAAAAGTCAAAAGATTATTTTGGGGAGAGTTATTACGTTCCCAAGTTTTATATTTTTGAAAGCTAAAACATAAGACTTAACACTAAGATTCTGGGAGCTAGAGAGACCATGACTCAGCACTAAGTACTGACTGTTCTTACAGAGGGCCAGTTCTGTCAGACTTCCGTCTCTTCTCAGCTTCCTAATGGCTGTTCACCTGTATTTCCAGTTCCATGGGGAATCTGATGCCCTCCTCTGCCTTCCGTAGGCAATGACAACATATGGTATTCATGCATACATTCAGGCAAAACACTCAAATAAAAAAATAAAGGCTGGAGAGGTGGTCGTTGGTTAACAGCTCACCTTTAGGGAACTTGAGCTCAGTCCCCAGCACCCCAGCTCACAGCCACGTGGGACTCCAGTTCCAGGGGATCCAGTGCTGCCTTCTGGCCTTCACAAGTGCACATGCGCGCGCGCGCGCGCGCACACACACACACACACACACAAATAAAAAATATTTTTCAAGAATAATAAACATTTTGAGCTTTTTGAAAATATAAGAAATTAAGATGATTCTTGAAATGGGGTGGTTGGAGACAGACTGCCCCTTGGGGTACTGCCTGCTGTTGCAGAAGACCGCACGGCAGCTCCCAACTGCCCCTACTCCAGCTGCAGGGGACCCACACTTTCTGGTTTTCTTGGAACCCTGTGCTCATGTGCACATACACAATTTAAAATAAATCTTAAAAATCAGAAAATGTAAGAAATGAGCCAGGTGCCGGGCGTGGTGGTACATGCCTATAATCCTAGCACTTGGGAGGCAGAGGCAGGTGGATTTCTGAGTTCGAGGCCAGCCTGGTCTACAGAGTGAGTTCCAGGACAGCCAGGACTACACAGAGAAACCCTGTCTCGGGGGAAAAAAAAAAAAAAAAGAAATGAGCCAGGCACATCAGTATACACTTATAGTCCAAACCACACAGGAGGCTGAGGCAGGAGGACCGTTTGAGCCCACAGGGTTGAGGCATCATGTTGAGACCCAACTCACCAAAACAAAAATACAAAGAAAATATATGAAATGCCAGAGAAAGATAACTAGTCATTGAATTGACTTGCCAGTTCTTTGGGATTTGGCAAGATTAGTGGAGGTGTGGGGGACTCAGCCACCGGAAGAATTGGAAATGGGGTGAGAACTAACAAAACTTTACATTGGAATTTGATGCTAGGATGATCTCTTGGCTCTCATAGCTCCAGCTAATAGATCCTGGTGTCGTTTGCTCAGTTCCGGCCCCACACTTCGGACTTGACCTTCCCACTTTTAAGCTCAGGCTTCTCCGCCAATTCTCACATGTTCGGGAGGGCTCGGTGTAGTATCTTCCTGTGTGTTTCATGGCTAAGAACATGTCTCCCTTTGCCATCCATTTTCATTAGCAATTACTGCTTCCTGTTGCTTGAGTACCACTCTCTGTGTCCCTGCTTATTCCTCTCTACCCTGTCACACCCCCACCCCCACCCCACCCCCACTCCGTGATCCCACCTGTGGGCACTGTAGGCCATTCCTTGGGGGGGGGGGTGCCTCTTACTTCAGAAGTATATGTGACTGAAGCAGACGGTTTCGGTTTTTCATTCTTCCTCTGCTGTGCACGCCAGCTCAGTTCAGGATTTGGATGCGGCCAGTAACGAATGAGCATCTCTGAGCCATCATCTGTGATGTCCTCTGTGCTTGTCTAAGGCTCACCATCTTTAGACATAGTTGTTCTGCTGATGATGATCCTTGACAGCTTTACAGCGTTTGGATTTGGGGTATGGTCTCAAGATTGCTGGTGAGCTGTGAGCTCCTCTGCTGCAGGAGCCTCCTTTTATAGGCACAGTACTGTTTCTCCGGTAGCATGAAGCAGCGTCTATTAAGTGCTGGGCACAGTCATGCACTGGAAGCAGAGGCATAGTATCTTAGATTAGTGTTGCTGTGAGCAGAGCGTATGAATCATTAACGTGATTTGTACTTTCCTGTTATTTAGTAAGTACATTCTCTCTTAGCCTTGCCAAATTTGAATCTGAAAACTTCCTCTCACCCTGGTTCTGTCTAAGCAACAGAGTGCCCTTGAATGATAATTCTGCTTTCTTGTTTCTGCGTGCCCACAGACTCTTCCTGTGCTTTCTTTATCGGTTGGGCTGTTGACATTTGTCACTTTACCTAGGGAGTCATAGATTTTGAGAGCCTCAGCTTTCTTGATGGCTTGTGTCTCTTTCTGGGGACTAGCACAGAGGCTCTCTAGGGTAGTGCTTTGGTGCGGGCTTTAGTGTTTATCACATCAACCAGCCGCCCATCACACGGGGGAGACCATTCCATCGTCCGCCGCTCTCCTTGTGACCATGTTCTAACACTGTGGAGCTTCAAGGGATGATCTAATTGCAGCCAGCTCCATGGACTCACCCTTCCTTAGGGTGCTCTTTGAGCCAGGAAGGCGGAGCAAGCTGTTTTCTGCCTGTCTGTACCTTCATCTCTGATGCTGGAACTGAACAACAGCGGGGCCTGTGGTATTGTCGTAAAGTGTGTGGATATAGAAAATGCTGTTTAATCGAGGAATGTTTTTGAGACTAAAACGATCGAGGCTTAACACAGATTGTGAAGACATTCCTTCCGAGGCTCGCTGTAAGCCTCTCTCGGGACTCTTCCTGTCTCAGCTCTCCTCAGACCCCATTCTCTGCATCCACATGGGTCTTAGCATGTAGACATGCCACCTTTGCTTACGCTGGTCACTGCCTGGGGTGCAGCTAAGAATTTTCTCATTCGCTCAGCAGATGCTTATTGAACATCTGCTGTGTCCGATTTCCAGCTAGACCCAGCTTCAGAGGTGAGGAGCAGGCTTGGTGCCCTTTCAGAACTCTGCCTTGGTAGGTGGGACGTGGCTCAGCCCTTCCCACACAGGAGCCTAGTGTGACCGCAGAACGAGGCTGGGGGCTTCCAGCGGAGTCCTGCTTATTCCGGATGAATGCGGCGATGTTTCCTGCTTCCGGCTGCCCAGGGCTCTGTCCTTGTTCTCAGGGCTGCTGGCTTTCTCTGTGTCCCTCTTCCTACTAGACTGAGGGCTGAGTCCTTCAGGCATTGGGACAGGTCTGGTTTTGGATTCATCTTTGGGTATCATTCATTTTGGTAATAAAATACTTTTTTGGGTTTTGTTTTGTTTTGTTTTGTTTTGTTTTGTTTTTTCTTCGAGACAGGGTTTCTCTGTATAGCCCTGGCAGTCCTGGAACTCACTCTGTAGACCAGGCTGGCCTCGAACTCAGAAATCCGCCTACCTCTGCCTCCCAGAGTGCTGGGATTACAGGCGTGCGCCATCACCACCTGGCTGGTAATAAAATACTTTAATACAATATTCTGTTTTTAAATTTATTTAAATACATATTTTATCCAGTACAGATAAAGCTCATATTATGTGATAATATATAAAATTGTAACTGAAGAAATTAGAGTTGAAATCATTGTTGGAGTGGAAATGGATAAAACCAGAGCTGCAATCAGTTGCTTTATGTAAAACCTAAGATAATGATTCTGTTGTCTGCAGGAAGAAATCTGTATCTTTTGACTCTTGGTTTCCTAGTATCTAGTACAAAGAAGGAAATATATTCTGTGCTTTATAGAATGGGCATAAAACAGCCAGGCAGTGGTGGCGCCCGCCTTTAATCCCTGCACTTGGGAGGCAGAGGCAGGTGGATTTCTGAGTTTGAGGCCAGCCTGGTCTACAGTGTGAGTTCCAGGACAGCCAGGGCTACAGAGAAACCCTGTCTCGAAAAACAAAAACAAAACAAAACAAAACAAAAGTAATAAAAACAAAGTTGTTGGTGGTGATGCATTCCTTTAATCCCAACACTCGGGAGGCAAAGAAGTTTCTCAGTATGGTTAGTTTGGCAACATCAACAAAAAGCCACCTCCTGAATGGGTATGGCAGCCCATGACAGTAATCCCAGCACAAGGAGAAATGGAGGCACGGACAGCAAGAATTTAAGGCCCAGCCTTAGCTGCAAACAGTGAAGTTAAGGCCAACTTGAGCTACATGAGACCCAGTCCCAAAACACAAACCAAAAAGCCACATCTGTCAGATATTTGAGCTTTCCTTATGATGATCTGTAAAATCCTAAATCCCTGGGGGCATCTTTAGGAAATAGAAATCTGATATCTTCATTATCCTGACACTTCTGTCCAAGCCTCTTACTCTGATCAGTCAAGAACAATTTGCCTTGTTACCCCGGCTTTTCTGAAGCTTGTATAATAGAACAATGCCCTTTTCTCATATACAGTTAATTCGAACTATTCCCTCTGACTTACAAATGCCTGTCTTGGGCATTCCCAGCATGCCTCTGCCCACTTTCAGTCACTCCGCTACCACCTTGGCTTTAATAGCCCCGTCTATTTGGATTGGTAAGCCTGGTTCCAGCTTTAGTTCAAGGAGTATAGTTAGACAAATTTATATTCAGAACTTAATGTTACGCAAGTAAATAAGTTAGCTGCCGTCAGGCTTTGATCAAAGCTCTCAGCATGCCAATTTATTCAAGCCAAACCAGAGTGCTGCAGAATTCTTTTTCAGAACTGGCCAAGAACTGAGGTAATACCAAGTGTGGAGGCCCACGTCCTCCACCAACATGCAGGAGGCAGAAGCAGGCAGGTCCATGTCCTCCACCCCACCAGCATGCAGGAGGCAGGAGCGGGAGGGGGGAGGGGAGAAAAGGAGAGGGGAAAGGAAAGGAAAGAAAGAAGAAGTGATGTAGGTATGTTGGCATTTTGATTCAGGAACCAAAGTGTCACAGGCATGCTTTGGGCGGGACCTTGCTCTGTTGTGTGGACACACTGGTCTCACTACTAACAAGTGAACGTTTCCTGGTGATGGGCTTCAGACTTCACCAGACTTTGCTTTTCCTGGGATCCCACCATCCACTCTACTAAAGTGCTTTACAGTTGATAAACTTTTATTCTTTCCTGTTTTCCGCAGAAGCAGGCTTTGATGGAAGCCATGCCTGGTCTGCTTCTTCCCTGCATCTTCTTAATCATCCTTGTATCTGCCTTCCCCTTGCCCACTGGGCCTTTCCTTCTAGGATCTCTGTCTTTGTCCAGCTTCAGCCTGGCGATCCCCACCGTGCTGGGGTGGCTGCCCACGTGGACACTTGTGCCACTAGCCTTTCCAGGCCGCATCTTCTCAGTGTGGATGACACACTGCTTTCTGTACACCTGGACCACCCTGCTAATCTGCTCACCTTTGTGGTGTCCTTGGACAACCTGGACTTCATCCTGTCAAATGGACACTGTACTTCTGTTTCGGCTTTTGGAAAGAGGGGAAGACATCATGTTCTTGTGACTGTGAGAGGGTGCACTGAAATGCCACTTAATTGCATCAGTCAGAACTCACAAAGGGATTGAGCTTCATTCTGGCGGTGGCTGCTCTAACGATGGCTGCAAAGGCAAGAGCTATTGTTTTCCTATTTAACAAGCCTCAGAATTAACCGCTGTCCCACCCTGGAGAGAAAGCGAGTTCAGGCGTTTGCACTGTCTTTGCAAGGTCTGCACAGCAGAGCTCTGCTCTTTCCTAGTACGGGTTGCTGCCCTGTGTGCCTTGCCCTGTTCCATCTTTGGAGTTGAATAGGCTACTGCAGAAAACACATTTGCAAAGCCCTCTCTTCCTCAGGTTTGCTCAGATTACCAAATCTCTAAGGAATCATAAGATTCTGTACCAGGTTCCTAAATATTTAAACTTCCTTGGACACTCAGTAATGTGCCACACATCCCAGCACTGGAGAGGCTGAAGCGAGAAGATTTTTGAGTTCAAGGCCAGCCTTGGGCTCCACAGTGAGTATAATTCTCTAAAATCCAAAAACATTTTTAGAAACCCTCTTCGGGGTTGAAAATATTACTTCAGTGTGTGTCTGTCACCTTAGATGCACCAATGTTACACGCACAGTTAGGGCGGCCGCCTGGCCTACTCACCTCGCAGGGCTGCCCAGCGTCCTGAGCTCTTACTCTTCCCTGAGTAGCGGCTTCCTGGCTTTCTGTGTGTGTCAGGCAGAGCTCGTTGTTCAGACCAGTGAGCCTGTGAGAACAGAACTCAGAGTCAAGGGCAGGAGAGCAGTGACCCTGGACAGCTCGGCCCCCAGAGAACTCAAAACTCAGCCTGGTGCTGAGACCATACAGGCGTGGGACAACAGGCGTGCGTGCCTGTGTTAGGGAGAGCTGTGTCTGTTCTCACGGCTTTGGGTGTGAGGCAGTGTCCCATGGTGTCATGACAGACGTGAAGCCTGGCTTCCAGTGAAATGTCTGGGCAAGGAACACAGCCAATAACTTAAGAGAGAAGCTGGTCAAGTGAGTTCCTTCAAGCACTTAAGGAAGTCAGCACTCACTAAATACTATTTCCCTTGGTGTCTACATCCATGGACCAGAGCAGTAGTCTGGGCATGTGATGACTGCAGAACAGCGGGAGGCAGCCGCCGGGGAATAATTATTATGGGAAGGTGATGAGAGCTATATCTGAACACCATGGCTAAGCTGTGACAAGAAAGCAGGGAGGTGCAAATGTCAGATCGGAGGTGAGAAGCAAGGAGACTGAAGGGAAAAGCCAGGGCCAGAAATGGACTGTCACTGCCCTGTGTGCCACACTCCAGCAGTACAGCCTCAGGAAGCTTCCCTGGGCCTGGGGGGGGGGGGGCTCAGCTTAGTAAGGTGCCTGCCATGCAAGTATGAGGACCTGAGTTCAGATTCCCAGCACCAAAGAGGAAGCCAGGGGTGCGCACAAGCACCTAAGACCCCAGTGCTGGGGAGGCAGGCACAGGAGGCTCCCTAGGCTTGCTGGCCAGCCAGTCTTGAATCAGTTTCAGCAAGAGACCCCGCCTCAAAAAAATAAGGTGTGGGCTGGGGAGATGACCAGCACTTGCTGTAACACGCTGAGCTAAGTTCAGAATCTTAGAACCCACATGACAAGCCGTATGTACTGACATACATGCAGTCAGTGTTCCTATGGTGAGATGAGACAGAGGGGTGGGAGGATAGCCCAGACTGTGGCCTGCTGAACTGGACTACAGAAACAAAGCAGAAGGTAAGAACTGACCCGGGAAAGTTGTCCACATGTGGGTACACACACACACACACACACACACACACAGTACAACTGAGGAAAATGCCTAACGCGCTAACTTCTGACCTCCACAAGAACACAAAGACCCCCTCTGGGATGGTGGTCTGTGAGACTCCTGACCCTGCTCAGCTATCTGTATAGCAGTTAGGACAGCAAACCAAGGAGAATGGCTCACACCCGCAGTCCGGTACTTAGGGACCTGAGACAGGAGGATTGCTGTAAATTCAACTCAATCTGGTCTATGTCGCTAGTTCCAGGACAGAAGTGTTTCCTAGCTCATGTCTCAAACAAAACACAAAGATTATGCTAGGAGGCTCAAATGTGGCAGTAAAGGGTCCAAGACGTAATACCCCATTCCATCAGTCACTCCTTGATATCTGCCCCGATTATTCAGGGATACCACTGATGAGTGAAGACATTTTCTAAGACCAGTAAGGACAGCTCTGGAAGACAGAGTTCTGCTCCTCAGCAAGTAGTTGTACTGCCAGGCAGTGGTACACCCCTTTAGTTCCAGCACTTAGGAGGCAGAGGCAGGCAGCTCTGAATTGGTGGCCAGCCTGGTCTACATAGTTCCAGGACAGCTGGGCTATACGGACCATTCCTCAAAAAGAAATAAACCACAAATAGTTGTACTAAAACATGTAAAACTATTAAAGGTAAAGGCGGTATGGTTATTTCCATTTTACAATTAAAAAGTCATCTGTCCCAGCAGTCTTCCCATTGATCTGACCTACAGGGTAGGTCAGCCTAATGCCCAGTATAAGCCAGGTCCTTTAAAGGGTGTCACTACTAGGAGACAGCTCCTCCCTCCCTTCCTCATCATTCTGTCCCCATTCTGGGCACAGAACCTTTCCAGGTTACCCAGTGTATGCCATTTGTGAGAGCAAAGCAGTGCAAGCAAGGCTCAGATGGTTTGAGACAGGAGGTGACAGGATTCTTTCACTGGAGTTCCTCGGCGGGATGATGCGAAACACATGTTGCCAAGAGCAGGGCTTCTTGTTCTACTTCAGCTTTAAAGAGAAGCTTTGAGGGCTGAAGTGACAACATGATAGCAGAAAGCTGTATCAATAGCCGTGGGAACCACCTTTGCTGGGGACTATGCCACATGCCAGACTGTGGTGGGTTTCTGCTAAGAAACCCCGGGATGCAAGCAAGGCTCTGGGGGCGGAGCCTGCGGGGGCGGGGCTCGGGGGCGGAGCGAGCTCCTCAGGCAGGCTCCGCTCCAGACTGTAGTTTAAAAGGCTGGAAGGCGGGCTTCGGGAACCAGCATCCTGAGAGTGCCAGAGAAGAGCCTGTTTGGCACAGCCATGACCCGGCAGGCAGGGAGCTCTTGGCTGCTCCGTGGTCTCCTGCTCTTCACATTGTTCGCTTCCGGCGTCGCCCCCTTCAACTGGGATCTCCCAGAGCCCCGCAGCCGAGCAAGCAAGATTCGAGTGCACCCTCGGGGCAACCTCTGGGCGACCGGTAAGTGTCAGGGGACCCCCCCCCCAAGTGTGCTTCTTTCTCCTTTTCAACGCTCTGGAGGTTCTTTGTAGCTGGAGCTCCTGCAAACCCCGGGGGCGCTCATCAAGTTTAACAGATGGGAATCTTGAGACCCTAGCACTCCCAGACTTGGCTAAGATAACCCACTCAGCAAGTTTTAGGCAGATCTGGTCCAGCATCTCAGATCTGGTTGCCTGTCAGTCCCCGTTCCCTTAGGCAGACTGCCAGGTCTGCTCACCTCGGGGCTTCTCTGCACGTCCATCTAGAGGCACCTTCTCCATCCACTTCCTTCCCTGGTCCTGGGCTATCCTGACCCTTCTTCTGTCCTCCAGCGGGTCATGGCAGCTTTGCCTCCACCCAGAGATCTGTGGCTTCTTGCTGAGGAGAATGTTTCTTGTCTTCCCTCTGTGAGAGCCGAAAGGAAGACTAGACCAGAACTTGCTTATGGTAATAGGGTCTTCATCCCTATCTTCCATGTGCCTCGGCACCTCCTTTTTTAGGTCACTTCATGGGCAAGAAGAGTCTAGAACCCCCGAGCCTGTCACTTGTGGGGACAGCACCCCCTAACACCCAGAGGGACCAGAGACTGCAGCTGAGTCATGATCTGCTCAGGATCCTCCTGCTAAAGAAAGCTCTAGGCATGAACCTCAGTGGCCCAGCTCCCCCAGTCCGGGTAAGTCCCTTCCCTAGTACCAGCACAGAAGAATCAACACCCAGCATGGGTTCAGGGTGGGACTGCCTAGCCAGATGGTAATAGCAAATGGATTCCAGAAAGCCAGGGTCCCAGGGACCCTGAGGGAGAATTTCCCAAAGACTGGAAAATGACGCAGCAGACTGCAGGGAGGGGGGGGGAGTTCCTCCTTGCCCATCCCCAGTCTGAAGTCATAGACTAGGAGTATTCTAGCCCTTAAATAGAGTGTTCTCCGGGCCACACAGCCTTGTCCACCCCAGCTGTCATTCAGTGTATTAGCCAAGCCCACCATTGCTGTGCCAGTCTGTGCTGGTGTCCCAAGCTGTGAGCCCTAAGGCCCAGAGGTGGAAGGGAAGTTACCGGTGGTGACGACTCAGAACCAGCCTGCTTTCCGACCTCAGACCTCACGTCCATTTCCCAAAGCCAGTGTTGGTGACAGCAAAGGCTCTGCAGGGCTCGGCACCTGGGATGCTCAGCATACGCCGGGGCTCTACCCACCAGACGCCAGCAGACGCCAGCAGACGCCAGCAGCACATTCCCTCAGCACCACGTGGTGATAACCAAAATTCCCTGCAGTCCCAGATACCTCAGAGGTTGAGGCAGGAGGATAGTTTTGAGATTAGGAGTTTGGGAAAAACCAAAACCAAAGCCTTCAGACATGAGTGCCGGTGTCCCCAGGTGGAAGTGGGCTCAAATCACTGCTGGTTGTAAAGCATTGACCTGTGGTGCTCAAGGCCTTGGGGTTCTGCCAGGCTGGGTGGCAGCTCCTCCGTTCTTGGCTCCTGGTGTTGTCCCCACTGCACATCACTGTCCTGTACTTGTTGCTGTGTGCAGAAGGCAGCGTGATGGGGTGGTGGGGTAGGGTGCATCTGAGGTCATGCCTAGCTAAGTAGCTAGTGACCTTAGAAATGAATTCTTCACCAAATAGAAACAGCAGGCCCACCTCCCAGTAGATGAGATCATTTGTGTCACGTGCAGTCCTGTGCTGGGCACACAGAAAGCTCTCCGTAAGCAGGAGCTCCTACCGCATGTCTGCGAGCCTCTGGCAGGACCTTGCTGATGACGCCCTTCCTATCCCTGCTGGGCTTAGCACACGCTCAAAGAAGAGCCCTTCCTTAGAAGCAGGTCTACCGCCAGTCCCAGCAAACATCCCTGAACCGCTGATGCAAAAGTGAGAAGCTTGGGCTAGCTGAGGAGAGAAAGAGAGAGAGAGAGAGAGAGAGAGAGAGAGAGAGAGAGAGAGAGAGAGAGTGAGTGCTCTAGGGGCATTATTTTGAAGGCCTGAAATACAAAGACCAACTAGAGAATCTCACAGGAAGCAATACTGCCGGGGCCAGTGGCAGGGGGAGTTGGAGTGAGGTCTGGAGCAGAGCTTGAGGGGTAGGGCATGTCGCTCATACTTGTCTAATGCCTTGGGCTTGATTTCTGTGTTGTCCTCAGTTGTCATGACTACCCTGTGAAGCTGGGGCTATATTCTGGGAAACCAATCCCCTTGACACCTCGGGTCTCTCAGGGAGAAAGGTTCCCACTCAGAGGCTCAGCCGAGAGCCTGCCACTGCCCTCCCGTGTACACACAGCACATCCCTGCCTTGTGGACTCCAGGGTCAAGTCTTCCCTTTTTGCCTTCAGTACAGGAGGCTGCTGGAGCCACCCCTGCAGAACTGATGCCAATAATGGAACAGACAGGACGCTGGGCTAGGAGCATGTCCACCAGGGAAGCTGACGAACGGAGGCCTCATCTGGACGTAAATCCTAAGCTCAGATGTGTCACTCCATTACTGTGATTTCTGGTTGGGTCACCAGGAATGTTGACAATGCAGACACAAAGTCTTTCCTGCTGTACTTCTTGCTTCCCTGGTGAAGTTGCAAATAAAAATGCTGCTCTTTACACAGAATGTCTGGGCCTCTCCTTCCACCCACGTTTGAGGAAGGAGGGAAGGGCTCTGGGGCGGTGGTATGTTAAGAGAGACGGGGTGGAAAAGCCCCATCACCTTCACCATGACCATGAGTGGCCGCCAATCCTCAGCAGGCAGGCATTGTTGGCTGCACTGGCTCACTGCCAGTCATGAGCTCTGCTACCTAAAGTCTCTGCCTGCAGTGGGGGGCTACCTACACTATGCTACACTCCCCCATCTTTGATCCCCATGGTGAACTTTAGTGCAGTACCTGGTGCATACTTAAGAGAACCACGCTGGAATCCAGCCCTGCTGTGTTCTTACTCTTCTCTGGATGTAGGGTCCTCCTTACATGTTGCCAAAATTATGGAATAAAAATTAAATTGGAAGCCAGACGTGGTGGCGCACACCTTTAATCCCAGCACTTGGGAGGTAGAGGCAGGTGGATTTCTGAGTTCGAGGCCAGCCTGGTCTACAGAGTGAGCTCCAGGACAGCCAGGACTACACAGAGAAACCCTGTCTCGAAAAACCAATAAATAAATAAATAAATAAACAAATAAATAAATAAATAAACTGGAATGTCAGACACTTTGTTGATACATAGTATCTTGTGTAACATTGACTGGCCTCCAACTCCCTATGCAGCAGATGATGACCTAAAACTTCTGATCCTGCCTCAGTCCCCTGTGCCCTGGAATTACAGTCGAGCACCACCATGCCAGGGTTTTTGTTTGTTTTTACGTGGTACTGGAAAGCTAACCCCGTGCATGCCAGGCAAGCACCCTAGCAGCTGAGCTACATCCCCAACCCGACAAGATTCCATTCATTTAAAAAAAAGAAAAAAGTCCTAAAGTATCCTGTACGGACAATACACACAAACTTTCTAACTGTTCACCTGAGGTTCCAATTAAGTCTGTATTGGACCTGGCTTTGGGACACTGACAGCTCTCTGGCTGCACATACTTGATCCTAAATATACAGGGGTATATTTGATGTCTCCGATCCAGCTTGTAGCTGACATGGATGAATCTGGTCTTTTGCGTCGCTTTCGCCCGGACTCTGCACACAGAACCGAAGAAACATCGATAGGGCTTCGCGCAGCTCTGAGCGCTCACGCCCCAGCTAGTGGAAGACCACGCCCTCTCCTCGCGAGAACGCGCGCCTGCCCAGGAAGTCTGGCTGGCGGAAGTGGAGCGACGGAAGCCACAGTTGCTATGGAGCTCGCGGAGGACTGGCTCGTGGAGTCTTTGCGCTTGTAAATTGGACCGTGGGCGGGTCTGATGGGCTATGGGAGAGGGCGCGGGCCGTTGTGGGCTCGCGGGCAGTGCCCAGGCAGGGACGGACGGAGGACCTGATCCCCGGCCTCTAGCTCTGGGACTCTCGGTCCTTTGTAAGCAAATAATGTGACCAGATCCGCGCTTGTGAGGACTGATAAAGCACACGTGACCGGTTACTTTGTGCCAGCCACGAGGTTAACGCGAACACAGATTCTCCTACTAATTGTTCATCTCAACTTGGTGAAATCAACTTTGTGGGAGTTCCACAGGTGAAGAACCAAGGCTCAGTTCCTTATGGCCAGCCTGGTCCTATACACCAGGGAGTAAAATACAGGAAAAAAAAAAAAAAAAGATTCAGCCCCATGTCTCCCTAACTCCGGAGCCTGGTTCCACCAGTCCTTCAGCGATCTCAGAGTTCTCCGTTAGCTGTGCATTTTGTAATTTTTGTATCCCTATCCTGCAGGTACCAAGACTTCCATGCGTTTGACCTCGCAGGAGCCACTCGAGTCCTTGAGTGGATTGGTGAAAAAGGTAATATACCTTGCCTGCCACTAAAAGAGATGGTTTAAAGTCAGCCTTTAAGAGAGACCTAGTCAGCCGGGCGTGGTGGTGCACGCCTGTAATCCCAGCACTTGGGAGGCAGAGGCAGGTGGATTTCTGAGTTCGAGGCCAGCCTGGTCTACAGAGTGAGTTCCAGGACAGCCAGGGCTACACAGAGAAACCCTGTCTCGAAAAAACAAAAACAAAAACAAAAAAAAAAAAGAGAGAGAGAGAGAGAGAGAGAGAGAGAGACCTAGTCAACTTCCTTGCCCTGACATAAGCTACTCAGAGAATGGGGAAGGTATTTATCCTTTGGGGGAAATTTATAAATCCATCCATGATCTATATCTCTAACACTTTGTCATTAATTACTGCTTTGTTTCAGGAGTCTTTGTTGCTGGTTATGAAAGTTTAAAAAAAAATGAGATCCTTCATTTGATACTACCTCTCAGACTCTCTGTAAAGGAAAACCAGGTAATTTAAATAGAGGAGCTGATTATATGTGTTAATTTATTATGCATTTCTGGAGTGCCTGTTACACCCGTAAGGGACTGTGCCTGACAAGTACCTGCTTCTGCCCTTAGAGTCTATAGGAGCCAGGTGGTGGTGGTACACACCTTTAATCCCAGCGCTCTTTAAAAAAAAAAAAAAAAAAAGATTTATTATATGTAAGTACACTGTAGCTGTCTTCAGAAACCCGAGAAGAGGGCATCAGATCTCATTACGGATGGTTGTGAGCCACCATGTGGTTACTGGGATTTGAACTCAGGACCTCTGGAAGAGCAGTCAGTGCTCTTAACCAGTGAGCCATCTCTCCAGCCCCAGTCCCAGCACTCTTGATTTTGAGGCCAGCCTGGTCTACAGAGCGAGTTCCAGGACAGCCAGGACTCCACAGAGACCCTGCCTAGGTAAGCCAAAAAGGAAAAGGAAAGCCAGCCTCTGTTGTCTGATTGCTCCACACTTTGACTTTAGGGCTTATACCCAGAGAGGGACTTCAAAGTGCGCCACGGAGGACTTTCAGACAGATCTGTCTTTGACCTAAAGCACGTTCCGGATACCAGGTATGGCCAGTGTGTCCCAGACTCTGCATTCTTTGGGGATGACAGGAAAGGCTCTGCAGCATGTCTTTATCTGCATGCCCACTCCTCAGTGTACAGACATGGGTGGGTGTACGTGGGGCTGTGGCTCACACAGGCCTAGCATCTGAAGAAAGCATTAGGTTAGCAGACATCTTGATTAGTAGAACCTACAAGTCTGTCGAGTTGCTCCAGGGACCAAATACAGAGTGGAGAAGTACTCCGAAGCTTGTCAGAGCTGACAGGCCCCTGGAGAAGATCAGGTTTTAGTCAGGGTTCTGTGTTCAGGCTTCCTCGTATCCTTTCTAGGTGACCATCATGACCTGTGGCAGCCTGGGCTCAGTCTGTGGCTTTCTTGAGTTGTGATCCTGTCCCTAAAGCAGGGTGAGCCTGCTCATCTGTTGAATGAGGGCAGCTGGTCCCGGGCTCCAGTGGGCTGGAGAGGAAAGGCTGCTGGGCTGAGGGCCAGCTTCCCTGTCTGAACTTAAGCTCTTCCATCTCTGTAACAGGTTGCTGGTGACCAGTGGACTTCCAGGGTGTTACATACAAGTGTGGCAAGTTAGCGAGGACAACGGTGAGTGACGGTCGCCTGCTGGAAGGGGAGGTCTTAGGAAAGTGGCTCTCACACTCCTGCCTTCTAGCTGAGCCAATGAAAAAAGCACTTGAGGGAGGGGACAGCACAGTTTCTTCTACTACATGCAACAAAGGTGAGTTAGCATTCACAGTGTAGCGGACCGGCCTAACAGGGCTTCTTTGAACTCCCTCCAGGAGTTTACCACCCCTCCCCCCCTCCCCCCCCACCCCTCCCACCCCACCCCCACCCCCGCTGCTGGCAGAGCACCTAGAGAGCCAGGACCTCTCTGCGGGACATGGGCAGAGGGAGGGCTGAGCTACAGCCACTGGGGCACTCAGCCTGGAGGAGGTCCCTCCCTGCATGGTGTGCTAGTTCTGGGGAAGGCAGAGATCACACTGCTTCCCAAGGGGCAGAGAAGGAGCAGGAAGTGTTGATCCTGTCCCTGGTCAGAGTGTTAGGAAGTCCCTTGTGAGGGCTCGCAGTGGGCCTGCAGGTCCTTGTCAAGCAGACACCAGAGCATGTATCCTGTCCCTCTAGCCTGAGGCAACCATTCACCCCAACCCTCCCCAGCGAGAACATCTCACAGCAGGAAGCGAGTGCACAGCCACTGCGCACTGCCTCCCACGGAGCGGGCGTGCCTCCATCAGTGTCAGCATAGTGGCTGTCACTTCTCCCGGGGTTCACTGCTGCACACGCCGTGCAGCCTCACCCCACCACGTGCTCTCATGTGCCCTCCCAGCACTTGTCTGTGTGGCTGTTCTCCGTTCCTTGTGGTGCTTACCTGTACACACTGGTCGGGTAGCCCACCGTCCTCTGCTACATCAGCTCATGGGCAGACCCCTCAAACCTATGTGGGCATGTGCGCAGAAACTCATGCAGACGTGCACACACACTTACACACGTACTCGCGCACACACACAATTTTACAAAATGATTTCATTTCTGTCCCATGAGCAGTGTGCAGAAATTACCATTTTTTTTCCATGTGCTCACCAACATTTGTCGCTGTCTGAGTACCTAGGGATTAAACCTCATGCCTGCAGGCAAGCACTTGTCCCTAACCCTGGCTTTTTCGTGAAAGCCATTCTAATGGGTGTGGTTTTTTTTATTACTGTAGCTTTTGGTTGCATTTTTCCACTGAACATCTTTCATGTGGTTGTAAAGCCATTCACTTATTTGAGTTATAAAAGTCCTTTGTAAGTGATGGGTACACGTTCTTTATTAGATATATTTGCTGACAATGTATCCATTTGGTGGGTTTCTTCTCATTGGTGTGTGGTGGTGATATCTTGCTTTTTTGTTTTGTTTTGGTTTTTGAGACAGGGCCTCACTGTGTAATCAGGGCTGTCCTAAGAAATTATCCATGTAGCCCAGGCTGGTCTCCATCCCCTAAGTGTGTACTGAACCTCCTGCCTCTTTGAGCATCTTAACATGCTAGTTTGGTATATTAGGTGGGGATTTCCTAAAGGATATACTTTCGCACAGACTGGAGCGAGAGGCTGGACCTGCTTTATGTGTGTGCAGTTATGGTACTAGATAGAGAGGTCATCTGGGGCCTCAGATAAGCCAGGCCAGTGCTGACACTGAACTGTAATTCCAGCTTCGCTAATGCTAAATCCTTGAAATAGGTTTCCTCCCTTTCAGCAGCTGAAAATTCTTCCAGCTCCGAGCAACAGGTCCTGGGACCTTTTGGCTCCTTGGGATCAGTATGAGGAAGTCAGGGAGGTGGCCCAGGAGAGCAGCCTTTCCACGCTCCCTGGAGATCAGCTAATAGCCCCAGATTCAGCCGGTGGGTCTGCTGCAAGGGCTTCTCGGCTCGAGTTGAGAAGTCTGGACGAAATGCCTGGGAGCCCTGGAGCCCAGCCGTCCCTGCTCCTGTGCAGGACTGTATGGAAGGAACACAGTCCCGAGAGCCTTTTAGTACCTCTCCCACCGTCACCCACTGTTCTCACCAAGGCCCGTCCTTTAGAACTGAAAAGGCATACAGCTTCGTCTCCACATGTGTGGACAGGAAATAGTGAGTCTGGTTTTGGAGAAAGAAAATACAAAGAAGAAAACAAGATTTCTCTTTTCAGTAGTTTGTGCAGCAAATACTTAGTCCAAACTGTTCCAGGTGACATCAAAGGAATTATCAAATGAATTGGCACTCAGGAGGAAGAGGCAGATGGACCTCTGTGAGTTTGAGGCTAGCCTGGTCTACATAGTGAGATCTATCTCCAAAAACTTAAAAATTGAAATGAAATGATATAGAACCCAGAGACTAGAAACAGTTAGCTAGCCAGGCAGCCTGAGCCTGAGACACACAGTACTCCACAGAAATAAGAACCAAACAAAAACTAAAATGCATTTCATTCCAGCACTAGGAGACGGAGACAGGAGGATAGTTTGAGGCCATTCTGGGCTACGTAGCAGGACCCTGTCTCAAAAAAGAAAAAAGAAAGCAAAGGTCCAGCAAGAAGGCTCAGCAGGCAAAGGCACTTGCTGCCCAGCCTGGCCATCTGGCCATCTAAATTCAATCCCAGAACCCACACAGTGGACGGAAAAAACTGACTTCCTGCAAGTTGTTCTCTGACCTTCACACAGGCACCCAGGCGCTCGAGCATACACACACACACAGTAATAAGTGAAGTGATATTTAAAGATGAAAAGTAAACTAAAATCTTCCTCTAGTTGGAAATGCATCTTTGCTGCATTTGTTTGAGAGGCAGCCCTTCCTGCTCTCCTGAATTCATCTGTGACATCTGCAGCGCAGCTGGGAGCTGCCGGGTTTGGCAGGCCGTGAGGCCGTGAGGTCACAGAGCGTATTTTGGAAGAAGCAGGACTGGCTTGTGAACTTGGTGCTTGTCACACTTCACTGTAGATGGGACTGACATCAGCAGTGTGTCCCTTCTCTCCCTTTTCCTCTCCTCCGTCAGACATGCCAGGACCGTGTGATTTCAAGATGGCTGCAGTGACGCACTGTCTCCCATTTGCAAAAACAGTTCCTAAGAGAATTAACAGGGACACGAATGTGATCCTGGCAGCTTCAGATATGTGAACAAACTCAGAGTGCCTTTGTCCCCGCACTGGCTCGCCAGCCCTCAGCTCCCCTCTCCCCGACCTTCTAAATGTCAGGAAGGCTTCTGACCAGCCGCCCTCACTGACATTCTGCACTTCGGCTCTTCCCTCTGCTTCAGATGTCATTGAAGCTGTCAGTACCATTGACGTGCAGGACAAAGAGGAGAGCCTCTGGCCTCGGGTGTCTGTCTTCTGCTCTCTGGCACCTGGAATCCTCCACGGGGCGCGGCTCAGCAGCCTGAGGACTGTGGATGTGGAATCCCAGAAGATCACGTACAGCTCAGGTACCGCCACAGTGTGCCCCCGCTCCTCCAGCTGGCTGTCCTCAGCCAGGCTCAGCCTCTGTGAGACACCACCCAAGATTCCTGTGCCAGATGCTGGGGAAGCCTAGAGCATACAGTGCCAACCCTGGCCCCCAGGGCCCAGCAGCCACCAGCAGCGTAGACTAGACTGGCAAGCTGAGGGAAGGGTGTGAACAGGAGACCTGGCGCAGGCCTCCAGCCCTGCCACCCTCCGGAGCCACCTGACTCCAGCACCTTTTCTTCTTTGCCCTCTGTCTTGTAGGTACGGCTGACAGCGAGCCCTTGAGCAGCCTTCAGGTCCTAGACGCAGAGACCTTTGCTTTCTGTGGCACCTCAGGTCGGCTGGGGCTTGTGGACACGCGCCAGAAGTGGGCCCCACTGGAGACTGTCAGCCCCAGCTCTGGCTCTGGTGCAGAGCGATGGTGTGCAGAAGTCAGGAACAAGGGCCAAGGCCCTGGGCCCTGCATTGCCAGCCTAGGCTCAGACGGGCAGCTCTGTCTCCTTGACCCCCGGAATCTCCGTCATCCTGTGAGCTCAGCCCAGTGCCCAGTGTTCAAACCCAGCCCTGACCCAGAGCTGCTGCGAGTGACCTGGGCTCCAGGCCTGGACAACTGCTTGGCTATTTCAGGTACCATCGAAAAACTATTACTCCACGGCTCTCTCCCAGAGATGGTCAGTGCTTGGGAAGGAACCTGCAGTCCCATAGTTAACCTGGCTGCAAAAGTTTAGGTTGCCTATCAGAATGCTAATCGTAGTCTGTAATTGTAGGATCCCTCAAGGCAGGCCCTGCCTATCCTGACCACTGAACTGCCGTGGCTCTTACAAGCCTTGCAGTGGTTCGGGTGTGTTGAGAGACTTGTAGACAGTAAGATTTGGAACAGCCAGAGGCTGCACCAGACAGCATCTCAGTGAGCTGGTCGCTTGAGTTTTTGCTCTACCCATTACAGCAGGCTCCTGAAGGCTGGGGTTCTCGTTGTGAGGGTGCCTCGGGAGCCAGGGAGAAAGGTCTGCTGCAGACACAAGGGGGAGTTCCAGGGTCCAGAGAGAACCGGAGAAACATAGTGCCAGGGAGAACAGGACAGCAGGGGGGGACAGGGACAGATGGACGACACTGAAGAGAGACAAGGCTTCCTCCAGGAGCAGGGGTGGGGGGATTGGGATTTGGAGCAACTTGAAGTTTCTGCCGAGTCTATTTCCTGTGGAGCTGCTGTTAGAGGATGAAGATGTCACAGGCATCTGTGAAGTTGAGGGTGGATCTAAGTTTGATCCCCAGAACCTGTGTAGGAAAGCTGGGCATTCTACACAGAAAAACTCTGTCTTGAAAACCTACACAGCCGGGCGGTGGTGGCGCACGCCTTTAATCCCAGCACTTGGGAGGCAGAGGCAGGCAGATTTCTGAGTTCGAGGCCAGCCTGGTCTACAAAGTGAGTTCCAGGACAGCCAGGACTACACAGAGAAACCCTGTCTCGGAAAAAAACCAAAAACCAAAAAACAAAAATACAAAAAAAACCCCTACACATATATAGTGTGTATATGGGGTGGGTGTGGCTGGCTAGCCTAGCCAAATTGGTGAGTTCTGGGCCAATGAAAAGACTGTGACGAAAGACAAGGTGCACTGTGTCGGAAAATGGTACCTAAGGTTAACCTCACTGATTTGCACACGAGCACCTCAGGTCTGAGCATACTGTCATGTGCTGTGTGGATGTGTGATGGTATCCACAGCTGCTCGTGGAGACACCCCCACAGTGGTGCGTGTGCGACTTTCTCTGCGGTGACCTCTGAGTGTCCTGTGATGGAGTGAGTGCTCCGAGAAAGAGTAGGTCACATCTGTCTTTGTGCATTCTTCTCCAGGCTTTGATGGCACAGTACAGATCTATGATGTCACATCATGGGATGGAAAGAAAAGCCAAGCGGAGCCTCTTTTCACTCACAAAGGCCACATCTTCCTGGACGGAAATGAGGTTGACTCGGCTCCTCTGGTCACCACCCACACGTGGCACCCTAGCAAACCCAGAACTTTGTTGTCAGCAGCAAGTGATGCCTCTCTGCATGTGTGGGACTGGGTGGACCTGCAGGCCTCCTGCTGACAGCAGCAGCTTCCCTCAGGGGCCTCTGAGGAGAGGGGAGGCTTAAGAGGCCGGCGCAAACTGAGTGACCACAGCCGTCGGCTTCAGGCCTTCAGCCCGCCCTTCTCGTCCCCTTTTCTTATCTGTAAAATGAAGGTGGAGTAACTGCCACCTAGTTCTGTGGGAACTCACAGGAAAATTACCTGAGAATAGCTGGTAGGGTGCCTGGCGTAGCACGGCTGGAAGCGGCCCTGCGTCTCCAACCTGCGTCTCCAAGTGTGTCGCAGCAGGCCGTGTTCCTGTTTTCACAGCATCATGGTGAGAATCAGGAGAGCTGCAGTGTGAATGTGGGTGTGAACTGCTTCACAGAAGGAATCAATGTCTCAGGGACAATAAACACTGAAAAGAATACCAGTAAGAAGCAATTAGCAATTTACTTAGTTTTTGTACATGGGATTGAACCCAGGGCCTACTGTACTGAGTTATGACCCAACTCTGTGTGTGTGTGTGTGTGTGTGTGTGTGTGTGTGTACATGCCTGGGTGTGCACACTCATGAAGTGTGCTGGGAAGGTGGATTCATCCTGAGGCCTCTGCTTGGCTAAAGGAAGCACCTTGCTTTCCTCGTGCACATGTGACCTCTGTCGTGCTGACTGGAGTAAGCTCTGTCTTGCTCTCTGTTGGATAAGGGTCCCATCCTTATTTAACCTTAGTTCCTAGACCCCGCTCCAAATTTAGTCTCTTGGGGTTGGGACTTCAATGTATAAACTTCAAGGGGTACACACTTCCTTCCATCCACAGCACTTAAAAAATACTTGGGGATAAGAGAAGCCTAACAACTTCTTTTTTTGTTTGTTTTTTGTTTTTTCGAGACAGGGTTTCTCTGTGTAGCCCTGACTGTCCTGGAACTCACTCTGTAGACCAGGCTGGCCTCGAACTCAGAAATCCACCTGCCTCTGCCTCCCAAGTGCTGGGATTAAAGGTGTGTGCCACCACCACCTGGCTGCCTAACAACTTTTTAAAGTAAAATGTATTCATTTTTATTTTACTTATTATTTTTGAGATACACACTCATTGTGTAAGGAATGAGGTTTTCCTTGACCACACAAGCCTCCTTCCTCAGCCTCTGAGGCCATGCCCAGTGGGTGCAGACACTTGTAAACTCTCTTCCCTCCAGCACTGGCTGAGAGCTCAGGCACTGCGCCCTTCCCCCTCCCCCTCGGCTTCCAGGAGGGTGGGACCTGGCATGTGACAGAGACCAGCAGGGGGAGAATTAGTTGATTCTGTGGCAGTGAAGTTGACACGGGTTGGCTCTGGAGAGCTGTGAGAATCGCAGCTTCGCGCCCCGACCACGCTCAGAGTTTGGGAAGTATTCTGTCATCCCCGCCCTGCCCCCCTGAGGCTCCCCCGACTCCGTGCTCAGTGGTGACACACCGATAGCTTGAAATTGGCCTTGGTGGGAGTATTTACGCCTCTGAAACTGGCAAAGCTGGTGCTTCCCCTGAGAGCTGGGTTCCCGCAGCCACTAGCTGAGCTCTAGTGCGTCGCTCTGAAAGCTTAGTGGGTAACTTAGAGGTTGAGTGAGAATGTAGAAGGTGCTCTGCTGAGCTGTACCCGCCGGGGTCTGGCTAGGAAGACAAGCGCACACCCGGTGACGGCCCAGGGCCAGAGGCCTCCAGGTGAGAGCTGCAGCTCTTGTCTGGCCAGAGCCGGGTTCCCAGGTCCACAGAAGGCGGAGTGACAGGAGATCGGGACAGGCTCCTAGAGGTTCCCAGACGTGCTAGATGGGGAAAGGCAACCTCAGGCCACAGGTGGAGGTGATGGGGCCTTGAGGGAGGAAAGCACTAGCTGAAAGAGAACAAGATTGTGAGGGCCTTAGAGAGTGAGCGCCTTCCCTTCAGGTCCCAGGACACAGACCTAGGACAGTGTCTGTAGCTAGCTCAGCGGGAGCCAGAGAATAAAGGGAGTTTCTGACTCTCAGAGCTGTCTGTCTGTGTTTCTTTTCCTTTTTTTTTTTTTTTTTGTGAGGCATGTTAGTTCCACATCTGGTGACCTAGCCTAGCCTGGTCTATGTGCCAGGAGTCCGGAAAGCACTGACAAAAATTAGCTAGAATTCAATGTTTTATGTTTGTTTTTGTTTTTGTTTTTTTTCCGTCTAGTGAAAGTCTGTCCCTATCATAATATAAGGGACCAGAAGTATCATTCACCTGACCAAAGGTGTGGCTGGCTACTGTGCTGTTTTAAGAACATGCCAAGTAGCCGGGTGGTGGTGGCATACATCTTAATCCCAGCACTCAGGAGGCAGAGGCAGGTGAATATCTGAGTTCAAGGCCAGCCTGATCTATAGAGCGAGTTCCAGGACTACACAGAGAAACCCTGCCTTCACACACACCCTCTGCCTTTCAGGCTTCAGGAAGTCATGCCAGTGCCACAGCGTCCCGGCGGATGCTGCTGTCTGCCCAGATCTGGACCTCCCGGAAAAGGAGAGTTCGGAACTGTCCTGAAGGAAGCAACTGCAGTATCATCTCTTTTTCAATTTTTTTTCATTTTCAATTTCATTTTTTTAAAAGATTTATTTAGTGTATGTGAGTACACTATAGCTGTCTTCAGACACACCAGAAGAGGGCATCAGATCCTATTACGAATGGTTGTGAGTCATTATGTAGTTGCTGGGAATTGAACTCAGGACCGCTGGGAGAGCAGCCAGTGCTCTTAACCACTGAGCCATCTCTCCAGCCCCTGTATCATCTCTTTTGAAGTCTTTGGTTTTAGCACAGCATCTTCTGGAGTACGAGGGCCTGGAAGGATCCTGATTGCCTCTTGCTATTGGAACCCTAGTGAATTCCAGCGGTTAGATCAGCAGGATTGGAGAAGGCAGCCCTGCTGTCTGCCTGCTAACTGCCTGGCGTGGGTGCAGTGTGTTGAAGCTGTGTTTGCCTTGCAGTTCCCTCTTCCCTCGGGCTTGAGAAAACCCATTACCCATGCAGACACAATGCTGAGGGTAGGTTCATGGGGCTCATACACGTGAACCAGCAGCCTGCCAACCCCCCATCGCTGTTCAGATCCACGGGGGTCTTGAGATACACCCTGGTGTGAGTCAGCCCCTCCGGGGCAGCAGTGTGTGGAGAGGTTGGAGTTTCCTCCAGTCCCCAACCCAGCAGGCCGCTGTTCTTGAGCGCCCCTCAGAGAAGACTTCAAACTGGACACAGCAATGCAGCAGGCACTAAGAATTAAATTCTAACAAGCAAGAGAGAGCCAAGCAGCAATGGTCTCGCTCTTGATAGGCACAGGGCTTAAAGTTCTTCCTCTGTGCTCCCCTCTCCTATGCCTTCCCACAGAGTAAGAACTTCCAAAAAAAAAAAAAAAAATGCATTCTTTTTTATGGTATTTATTTTGTAGGGACATTTTGCCTGCATGTGAGATGGATGGATAGATAGATAGATAGACAGACAGACAGACAGACTGACAGACAGACATAGATGATGTAGATAGATATAGACATAGACATGCCATGTGCCATGAATCGCCTGGAACTGGAGTCAGATAGTTTTGAAGCACCCATGTGGTGCTGAGAATTGAACCCAGGACTAGGGAGCAGCCAGTGTTCTCAACCACCAAGCAGTTTCTCCAGCCTCCCACCCCGCTCCGTTCTTCTTGGAAGCCTATTTTACCCAGAATTTAGTCTAAGAAAATGTATAAGATACAAGAATATGGGGCTAGAGAGATGGCTCAGGGTGGTTAATGGCAGTCGCTGCTCTTGCAGAGGACCGGAGTTCAGTTCCCAGGACTCAACACAACTCAGCAAATACTACATTTCCCAAAGGCCTCCACAACCAGACTGACAGCAGCGTTAACCAATAAAATATCATTAGCGAGGGGCGACACCTTCTTACAGCTTTGCATCAGCAAGATGCAAAGGGAGCCCCAGTTGCAGGGAGAGTGGGGCTGGTCCTAAGAGCAGGCAGGGGCCTGAGCACCAGGGCCTTGTCATTCATGGCGGCAGTAGACAGAGGTATTTATCCTTTCCTAGTGAATAACCAGTATGGGGCTCAAAGTCCAGTTGACATTTTCTACCACTTAATGCAACATGCCTGGTACCCGTCATGCAAAGTTGCAACACGCTTCCTTATTTTCTGCACGCCTGGTCCTAAGAGTATCCGTGACACTAACTCATCAGCAGCCAACTGTGGGGCATCTACTTGGGGCAAGGGCTGGACTAGACCTATGCTGTGGTGGGAAAAGCAAAGCACACTCCGCTTGAGTACGCCGGGCAGAGAGAGAACCCTCCCAAAATGCTGCTCTCAACAACCGTTTCCTGCACAGCAGTGTGGGTCGTGCCAAATACGAGTGTGTTCTAAGTTGATGTGTGGGAATACTGTGGAGATGGGAGAGCCCGAGGGGGTAGGGGCGTCAAGGAGAGGGAACAGGAAGGCGCTTAGCACTTAGTTTTATTTGAGTTCTTAAGGCTACAGTGGGTACCTTCTCCCAGCACTCAGAAAGAGGCAGGAGTATGGGCAGTTCTGGCCAGCCTGGGCTACAAAATAAGATCTTGCCTTAAAAATAAAACTTAGGGCTGGAGAGATGGCTCAGTGGTTAAGAGCACTGACTGCTCTTCCGGAGGTCCTGAGTTCGAATCCCAGCAACCACATGGTGGCTCTCAACCATCTGTAATGAGATAGGATGCCCTCTTATGCTGTGTCTGAAGATAGCTACAGTGTACTTACATATAATAAATACATCTTTAAAAAAATAAAACTTAGTGTATGTGTTTTGATGTGGGGTGTTATAAGAACCAAACCCAGTGCTTCACACATGAATCACGTGCTCTGTTACTGGGCCCTGGCCCTGGCCCCTGGTCACTATTTACCAGGTGAAAATTCCAAAACTCAAGATAGCTAAGCTGTGACTGCCCTTAGGAAGAGCAACCAGTGGAGAGGTGAGGATAGAACCAGGTGACAGGGCAGGGCGGTGGGGGGGTGGGGGGGGAGGGACACACCAGCGATGAGATTGGGCTTTGGAGAATTCTCTCTCTGATCTTCATCTTATGAGACGGCTTGTGTGGAAACCCGGGCCAACACACAGCAATTAGCTTCCAAGCCAGCCCAGGAGTTTCAGAGTCACCCTGGGGACTAAGGCCCAGCCCGGGAGGGAGTTTGGAGTACTTCACAGTTGACAGAGTGCCTCTCCTCTGACGGTTCACAGGAAGCTATGGAGGAATGACGGCAAACTGTCCGCTGCAGTGAGCCCTTTCCCTCACTAACCTTTCTTCCACAGCAGCTCCAGCAGATGTTCAACTCAGAGTTGAGACATCATGGGGTGAGCACTGGAGAGAAACCCAAGGACAAGCAGGCCACGGAGTCACAGCCTTTGCTCAGATGACCAAAGGTCTCTGGACCTAGACTACAAGGGGCTGGGGGAGGGAAAGCGGAACACCAAAGGGAATCCATCTATCTCAGCACCTCTCCTTCATTCATAAAATCCTACACCCATTTCCTCCATGGCCTTGGGGCAATTTTATCAGAAGTGAAAAGATATTTTACCCAAAGATCTGAAAAAGCCTACTTAGGAACGTCCATGTAAAAATCTCACGACCACGTGGGAGTCAGTGGGTTGAACAAGGCTGAACACTATGGAGCTACTTAGGAGGTGGCGATCCCCCTCCCCCACCCTCCCCTCCATCCCGGCAGACCCAGTCAGGGGTAAAGGGCCAGGAACAGTGATTGTTAACTTGCAAGGATTAATCAACTGCAATTGTGCCAGTCCTGCTGCTGACTAGAGAGAAGACTTAGAACTAGCTAATGTATCAGTTTTACTGACTGCCCATTCCTTTCATCCATGTTCTTAGTGTGTCTTGTGCTTTGCTTTGCTTTTTGAAACTTTAAAAACTCTCCCCTGGGCATGGGGGTGCGCGCGTGGGGGTGCGCAGAGGACGACTTCTGGGAGCCGCCTTTCTTTCACTGTATGGGACCAAGGGACCAAACTCAGGTTGTCCACTTGGTGGCCCTCTCCTTTACCCATCGAGCCTCGTCTCTGAACTCACAGAGATCCACTGGCCTCTACCTTCCAAATGCCGGGGTTAAAGGCGTGCGCCACCACAGCCAGGCCACCATGTCCTTTCTTACAGCTTTAGTGATAAATTTGAATGCCCGATGTGAGAGGCTGAGGCAGGAAATCTACAAATCTGAGGCCAGCCTGGGCTATACTCCTAGACTTTGCCTCATATAAACAAAAGTAAAAATAAAAACTTAAAAGAAACTAGTACAATGCAGCTAAGTGACCACAGGACTAGCAGGCACTAATGGTGTTCTCACCACACACCCACGACTCCAGGCGTCCCGAGTGAGGCTCCTTACTTCCCTCGGAGTTGTCACTGAGTGAGAGCAGTAGGAGCGCAGCTTTGTACCTTTTGCTTACACTGTAGGCTATTATGGCACTGTGAACCGTAAATGCAGTCCACAGAATTCAGTGGAGAGCCATCCATCCCACTGTGACTTGACCCAGCTTTAAGGTAAGAGCAGATCTGTGCACCGTGTGCTTAGAGCCCAGCCTGCAAAGCTCCCATGCTCCGCCACACCGTACACTTGAGGCCCGTCTGGGGATCGATGCTGTTGTCCCTGACCTGCGTGCTGCTTGTGAGACTAAGGCGAGCTGTACACCTTATCTTATACTTATCTGTCATAGTCAGTAAAATCTATAAAGCACAGGGGCCGTCTCAGGCTGAAGTTCTATAGTGAGTAATGTGTGAGCGTAGATGGCGTGGTGGCACACAAACGTGCGGGGCCAGGGCCTGGAGGCAGAGCAGAAGACTTGGCACGGCACATTCTGTCCCTTTGCTTAAGACCTGTATGTACAGGGGAGAGTATTGCAGCTACGCTGCCTTTCTGACAGGCAGCTCCTGCGCCTTCCCCGACACACCCAAATCTGTTACCTGGCACCTAATAAGACTTGAACAGTGATGACACTGCACCCTTTACTAAATAAGCAAAAGGACAGAATCAGTGACGGACCTAACAACCGACTTGGTTTCACTGTCCACACCATCACTGCTAAGCAGTTCCTGGCTGTCTACGTGAACTGATTCTGAATAGAGCAGATTCTCAGTGCTCTCATTCCTCAGCCAGGCGTCCAGGCCCAGACCGGTGGCTAAAGCTGGCCTGGACTTAGCGTTCACATTGGCTTCAAACTTGTGCTCTTCGTACCGCTGCCTCCCAAGTGCCAGGCTGCCGAGCGAGCATGAGGCCCCAGCCCTGGCTGGGCGAGGAGCATGACGGGGAGGTCACAAGCAGCAGTGAGGAGAATCTAGCCCAATATCTTCTTCCTTCCTCCCTTTCCTTTCTTTCTGCTTTGGCTTTTTTCTAAATAAGGTTTTTCTATGTAGCCCTGGCTATCCTGGAACTCACCTATGTAGACCAGGCTGGGCTTGAACTCAGAAATCCACCTGCCTCTGTGTCCCAAATGCTGGGCTTAAAGGCATGCACCACCACGGCCCAGGCAATAATATGTTCTTTGAAACTAATTTTTGCTTCCCGAAAGTCTTGGGTTCTTTTTGGCCCGCAGCGAGAGGTGGGTAGGACTGGAAGTAAGGTAAAGGTTTGCTAACAGTCGAGGTCACGTTATTTTTTCCCCTGGGTCTCACTATGTAACCCTGGCTGTCCTGGAACTCACTATGTAGACCGGGCTGGTATTGAACTCATGGAGATCTGCCTGCCCCTGGCTCCCGAGTGCTGGGACTAGAGGCACGCCGCACCACTTTACCTGGCAAAGTTCACATTCTTAATACACATTAGAGGATAACTCTCCGGAACTGGCCACAGAAACCAGAGCATGCAATTCCAGCACTCAGGAAGCTGAGACAGGAGGTTTATAAACAGGCTAGTCTGAACTAGATAGCTCAACCCTATTTTTTTTTTTTTTTTTTTTTTTAAGGCAGAATCAGGAAAAGAATGGGACTCTCTACTTGGCAATATTCAACTTTTTTTTTTTTTTTTTTTTTGGTTTTCCAAGACAGGGTTTCTCTGTGTAGTCTTGGCTGTCCTGAAGCTCACTCTGTAGACCAGGCTGGCCTTGAACTCAGAAATCCACCTGCCTCTGCCTCCCAAGTGCTGGAATTACAGGCGTGTGCCACCACGCCCAGCTCTCAACGTCCCTTTTTAAAAAGCCCCTTCCAAGCGTAATCCTCCTAAGTATCTGGTGACAGTGTCACATGTCTCAGGACTCTGCGTCCACGCCTTCTCCTTATAGCAGTAACAACCCCTTCTGCAGGCAACACGCCTGTCTTCACCTTTCGTGTTGGACCTTGAGAATAAAGCCCTGGTTGGCAGTCACTAAGATGAAGTCAGAATCTGTAGGACAAACTTCCTGAGTCAAGACCAAACCTTACCAGGGAGTTCCTTCCTTCCTATTTTGAAAGATTTTTTAAAATTGTGTGTGTGTGTGTGTGTGTGTGTGTGTGTGTGTGTGTTTTGCCTGCATGTACGTATGTGCACAATGTGCAGATAGTACCAAGAGAAATCAGAAGAGGCCATCAGATCCCCTAGAACTGAACTTTCACATGGCTGTAAGGGGTCATGCAGGTGCTGGAACTCAACCAGGGACCTCTGGAAGAGCAGGAAGTGCTCTTAACCACTGAGCCATTCCATTAGCCCCACAGTGAGATTTCTAATATCCTTAAATTGACACTTCCTTAAAAAGAACCCTCTTGGTATACAAACCCACAGGACAGTGTGCTAGATCCACACACACAAAGTTAAAGTCCAGGAGCTAGTTCAGTTGGCAATGTTGTACGTGGTGTAAAGTGTGAGGGTCTCAGGTCAATCCAGCACCTACTGTGGCGGCACGTGCTCAGAACACTAGCACTGGAGAGGCAGTTCCGGGGGCTGTCTAGCCAGGAGCTTAGTCTGAGCAGAGCCAGGTCCAGTGAGAGACACTGTCTCAAGGAAACCAGGTGAATGGTGCCTTAGGAATGATTGACCTCCATAAGTACCTGCACACACAGGTACAGAGACAGACACCCTGCTAAGTCAGTCTCTCTCTCTCTCTCTCTCTCTCTCTCTCTCTCTCTCATACACACACACACACACACACACACACACACACACTGAAAGACGTACGGGACTGAGGATGTGGCTCAGCAGTGTGATGCCTGGCATGCACGAAGCTTTGAATTTAACCCCAACACTGTATAAACCAGGCATGTTGGCACTTACTGGTAATCCCAGCACTCAGAAGGTGGAGGCAGGAGGATCAGAAGCTCAAGGCTAGCCTGAGTTCTATGGAACACAGAGTGTGTGTGTGTGTGAAATATGGACAGGGAGCAAACAAGCACACGAGTGATTGTGTACACAGTGCACAGCACACACAGCTGTTTCACTCTGATGGGTTAGCTGGAGGTCAGAGGCCTCAAGCTCTAAACACAAAATTGTGTATGTCCAAGTGTGCTCCCCACACAGACACATAAATCTAAGCTGATCCCTTTCCTGGCAGTCACTGTCCCTCTTACCAAAGGAAGAGACAGTGGGACACCAGTCCCAGACCCCCCTTCCTCAGACTGTGTTCTGACCCCAGCAGAGGGCTTTGCCTTCTTCCTACAGATGGGATACTCAGGGCTGGGGTAGATCCATCGTCCTGACCTGATACAAGAGCTAGCGCGACGGAGTCTGACAGGGGAGAGAAGCCTGGCATGCTAGCAGCTGGGGCAGGGCACCTGGCGGGACAACGTGGTAGCAACGCAATCAGGGCCACACAAATAACTTTCAGCATTTCTTTGGGGGCCTCAACCTAGGATGCCGACCAAACTGTCACATTTGGAGAAGTATTTCCCCATTTCAAGAGAACAGAAGCACGGAGGAATTTTAGGGGGGGGGGCAATCACATGTAATAGACAAGACCCGACTTCCAACCTTGCACTCCTAGACCCCATTCTCCAACTGCACAGGGCTCTAACAAGACAGCGGTGTCCTAGAAATGAGGACACACAGGGTATGGCTCTGGCAAAAACTCACAGAGATTTTAGGAAAAAACGGTTCTTTTAAAGGACAACGTGGGGGGAGGGCACTGTAGGAACGGTCCCTTCCGCCAGCTCCGCCCTTCCTTCTCTTCCCTGCCGCTTCAGCACAGTTTCTCTTTCAGGTGAGTCCTCTGGTGTGTGATAAAGTTGGAGCTATTGCTGAAGCCTTTGCCACACTCGGGGCATTTGTAGGGCTTCTCTCCGGTATGGATGCGCTGGTGTATGATGAGAACAGAATTCCAGCTGAAGCCTTTCCCGCACTCGGGACACCGGTAAGGCTTGTCTCCCAGGTGCGCTCGCTGGTGCATCACCAGAATGGAGCCGCGGCTGAAGCTCTTGCCGCACATGAGGCATTTGTAGGGCTTCTCGCCCGTGTGGGTCCGCTGGTGCACCACCAGCTGCGAGCGCTGGCTGAAGCGCTTCCCACAGTCGCCGCATTGGTAGGGCTTCTCCCCGGTGTGGATCCGCTGGTGCTTGATGAGGTTGGAGCTCCAGCTGAAGCTCTCCCCGCACGTGAGGCACTCGTAGGGCTTCTCCCCGGTGTGCATGCCCTGGTGCGCGATGAGGCTGGAGCTCTGGCTGAAGCCCTTGCCGCACACCCCACACTTGTAGGGCTTCTCCACCAGGTGGGTCCGCCGGTGCGTGGCCAGGTTGGAGCTGCGGCTGAAGCTCTTGCCGCACTCGCTGCACTGGTACGGCTTCTCCCCGGTGTGCGTTCGCCGGTGGGTGATGAGCGCTGAGCTCTGGCTGAACCTCTGGCCGCACTCGGTGCATTTGTACGGTTTCTCGCCCGTGTGGATTCGCTGGTGTCTGATGAGGTTGGAGTTGTAACTGAAGCTTTCTCCACACTCCTTACACGCGTAGGGCTTTTCTCCAGTGTGAATGCCCTGGTGAGTGTTGAGGCTGGAGCGGTTGCCGAAGCTCTTTCCACACTCGGGGCAGGAGTACGGCTTCTCGCCCGTGTGAGTGCGCTGGTGGGCGATGAGGTTGGGGCTCCTGCTGAAGCTCTTGCCACACTCGGCACACTGGAAAGGCTTCTCGCCCGTGTGGATCCTCTGGTGCGTGATGAGGTTCGCGCTCCGGCTAAAGCTCTTGCCGCAGTCCCTGCATTTGTACGGTTTCTCTCCGGTGTGAGTCGTTTGGTGTCTACTAAAGTTCGAACCGTCACTAAAGCTCTTCCCACATTCATCACATTTGTAGTATTTCTCTCCGGTGTGGGTCCGTTCGTGGGTGATGAGGTGGGATTTCCGGCTAAAAGTTTTCCCACACTGGGGACATTCATAAGGCTTCTCACCCAGGTAGGTTCCCTGAAGGCCTATTAGCTGGCCAACTTCCCTTCCTTCCGATGGCACGTCCCTGAGGTCCTCACCTGGGGCACTGTCCTGGGCGCCCCCAGAGCCGCAGTGTCCCTCGAAGTCACTCTCCCCATCCGACTGCTGACCACCTTCCCCTCCGGGGATTTTCAAGAACATCTCTTGTGATTCCTCAAACATGTCTTGATTTGAGTTCTCCCCATTCTCACTCTGTATCTCAAAATCTGAAAGGAAGAAAAACATGCAGTGTCTGCTCAATTCCCCATTGTGATGAGAAAAAGCAACCAACAAAGTTAAAGGAGATGGGCAGCACATGCCAGCAAGTCCGACAGCCTAGAGGACCAACTCCTGCAAGCTGTCCTCTGATCTCCACACAGATGCTCGCTCACTCGCTCACACACACACCACACACACCACACACACCAATGTTTTTAAATGAAAATGAAGGGGCCTGGGAGATGACTTCGTTGGAAATGTACTTCCTTGGCAAGCACCAGGTCCTGGCCTTGACTCCCAGGGCCCACATAAAACATAGCTGTGGAGGTGTGTGCTTGCAATCTCAGTGCTGAGGAAGGAGACAGGCAGATCCCTAGGATTTGCTGGCCAGCCAGACTCTCCCACATGGCAAGCTCTAAGCCAGTGAGATCCTGTCTCAAAGGTTAAAGAAAAAAGAGAGAGAGAGAGAGAGAGAGAGAGAGAGAGAGAGAGAGATTGGGCTGGATGGCTCAGTGGTTAATGGCTCAGTAGTTAATAACACTGGCTGCTCTCTCAAAGGTCTGTGGTTCCATTCCCAGCAATCATGTGGTAACTAACAACTATCTCCAGTGCTGGGAACATGACACCCTCTTAAGCTTCTGTGGTAAGATGGGGGGGGGGGGAGGGACAGATGTTTACGGGATTTTCTTTTAAATTTTCAATTCCCAGCACCCACACAGTAGCTCATAACTTCCTGAAACTCAGTTCCAGGGGATCAAATACTTATTCTGGACTCTGTGGACACTAGGCATGCACTTGGTACAGATATACATACAGACAACACAACCATACATATAAAATAAATATGAAGCTTAATGAGGAACAGCCACAAGCCTGGACTACACTGTGCCCTGTGAAACTGGTTACGGAACCATGTGTTGCTTTAATGGCCCCACAGACACGACATATACCCAAAGAAATACATGCCGTTAGGAACTAATGGCTGTCAGAAACACTGATGCTGCGGGAAGCAGTCTACAATGCTGCCTATACCACACACTGCCTGCCATGAGCTTCAGTGCCAAGCAAACCCACCCTTGGGAGCATCTGGCCTTTGCTCCTGATATTCCTGGGTGTAGCTCCCTTAGAAACGTGCCTATTTTAATTCTACTATCTGTGTGTATATCGAACATGTGTAGATGCCCTCAGTGGCCTGAAGAGGGCGTCAGATCCACTGGAGTTGAATTTACAGGTGGTTGCTGGATGGTGGTGGTGCGTGCCTTTAATCCCAGCACTTGTGAGGCAGGCGGAGTCTACAGAATGAGTTCCAGGACAGCCAGGGCTACACAGAGAAACCCTGTCTTGAAAAACCAAAAAATAAAAAAATTAAAAGAGGGCATCAGATCCCCGGGACTGGAGCCACAGATGGTTGTGAGCTGGAAACCAAACCTGGGTCCTCTGCACAGGCATCAAGAATTCTTAGCTGCTGAGCCAGCTCCTCGTCTTTTATTCTGAAGTTTGACTATTCAGCCTCCCAGTCTCATTCTCCATCGATCAAACCCAGCTCATCAGCTTGAGAGGTTTCCCTGTCCTCCCCCACCAAAGGGAAATCTCTGCAACCAGATTTCCAACCCCAGCCTTGTCTACTCAAGTGAAGGTTGTTGTCTCACTCCTGTGGCTGCTCTAGGTCACTAGGAGGAACGGCTCTCCAACTTGAAGGGACTATCTCCTGCGTCTCTGTAATTTGAGAAGTGGGAAACACTTCCATACTCAGAACTCTGCTGTCTGAAGTATCTTTACTGATATGTATTGCATATACACCAAGTATGAATGAAGGAGCTTCTGAGAATGCCAACGCTGTAGGCTAAGACTATTTTTTGATGGACCTAAGCTGCTGGGCTTGCCCATTGACCTGAGTTTTTCCCTAGATCTAAGATGATATCCAACCAATCATCCTTTGAAAATTCAGAAGTATCCCTGGCTATGCTTTGCCAGGTATGAACCTGACACATTTTGATTTTACAAAATCAAAACTTAGGGGTTAGAAAGATGGCTTAGTGGTTAAAGGCTCAAACCTGAAGTAGACCTGAGTTGAATTCCCAACACTGGTGTCAGAGGGCTCACAACCACCTGCAACTACGCTTGGGCAGCTGACCCCTCTTCTGCCTCTATGGGCATCTGCACTCATATATACATACCCCTGCACAAACACACATGCACATGTATAATCAAAAATGAAAACACTTCTTTAAAACCAAAGCTTAGCTGGGTGATGATGGCACAGACCTATAATCCCAGCACTCTGAAGGCAGAGGCAGGTGGATCTCTGAGTTCAAGGCAGCCCGGGATACATAGAGAAACCCTGTCTCTGAAAAACAAAAATAGACAAATAAAATCTTAGCTTGGCATTCTTAAGAAAAGGCAGACATGAGCCTAGAGAGCTAGCTTAACAGTTACAAGTGTTCTTCCAGAGAGCTTCAGCCCCCAGAACCCACAGCTGCCCTAAACTCCTGCTCCAGGAGATCTGAGTCCCTCTTTTGGCCTCTGCAGGAACCCAAGTTTTCATGTGTTGGGGCACACAGAAGCACATAAACATTTAAAAATAAAAACACGTTTAAAAATAAAAGCAAAGCCGGGCCGTGATGGCGCACCCCTGTAATCCCAGCACTTGGGAGGCAGAGGCAGGTGGATTTCTGAGTTCGAGGCCAGCCTAGTCTACAGAGTGAGTTCCAGGACAGCCAGGACTACACAGAGAAACCCTGTCTTGAAAAACCAAGAAAAAATAAAAATAAAAAATAAAAGCAAATGTGTCATTGTTTTTAAAGGCAAATGTGGGCGCTAAAGATGCAGCTCCTGCTTCCCGACCTGCTGGGTCCAGTCCCGACCTCCTCTGGTGATGAACAGCAGTGTGGAAGTGTAAACTGAATGAACCCTCCCCTCCCCAGCTTACTTCTTGGTCCTGGTGTTTGTGCAGAAATACAAACCCTGACTGACACTCACCTATGACCTCAGCTCCAGGGAGGCAAAGGCAGGAAGATCAGAAGTTCAAGGTCATCCTCAGCTACTCAGAGTGTCAGACCATCTTGGACTCTGAGACCCTGTCTGGGAGGGAGGGGACTGGAGAAGCAGAAATAAGGTTCCTTGTTTCTGGAATTTAAGAGTCTGGAAAGAGCTATCTATCTGTTTCTCTCCTTGACAGAAAAAGCAGGTAGAGCTCTCTCCATCTGCAAGTGCAAAGTGTCCTTTATTTATCCCAACTGTTCTCACCATTAGAGGGAACTGAGTTCTCACTGTTAGAAGGAACTGAGAACTAGGGAAGGAGGAGTGAATTAGGTCCCTGGCCTTTGGGGCTTTGTTAAGTTCCTAAAAGATATAAGAGTATTTATATAAACAGAAAAACAATATTGATTTTAAAAAAAAAGTCCAGACAAAGGCAGGAAGATGATGAGTTCAAGGTCAGCCTGGGCTTCATAATGAGCTCAAGAGTGGCCTAGGCTAGACACAATACATAGTGACGCCTCATCTCAAAACAAAAAGCCAGCAAATAACAAAAACACAAAGAGAAAGAGATCGCAAATGGAGAAGGCGGGAGGAGAAGCCTGTGGAGCTGCAGGCGGACTGCCCTGGGATGTGTGATGGAATCTGATAAGTGGCAAAGAGGCTAGAGGTTTAGTTCAGAGACTACTGCAAAGATTCAGTCAGGAAATCCCAAAGCCAGATTTAGGTTTGAAATGGAATTAAGACACCCGCAGGACTCAAGAAGAAATAGAGATGAACTCTGCATGTGAACTATACTAGCAGGATGGTTTTAATTGGGGTCACAGGACACTTCAAGTGCTTACACCAGAGGTGCTCTCAGCCAAATATTACACAATGACTAACCAGGCCTTGAAATGCCCTTTCCTGGGTAAACACACCCTAAGACCTTTATCTTAACAAACAGAACAGAGGCCCGCTGGTCTCAGGTAGTCAGTGTTAAGAAGGAATGAAGGAAAATATAGATTCCTGTGAGCAGCTCTGAGGAAGAAGGGCACAGTGTGTCCTCAAATGGAGGCCAGCAGAGAGAATCTTAGAGGCAGAGGTCAGGGGGTAGCCTCCTGATTCCTCTATGGAGAATCCTCTGCCTCAGATGACCAATGAGAAAGTAAGGCACAGCAAAGCCGTGGTGAGGGCTGTGGTCACCTCGGGTACCTGCTGAGACCCAGCACCATCTGTGAGGGCCCTAACAGCCTCAGCCCGAGCCTCGGAGATAAGGTGGAGATCCTGAAGTTCACTGTAGACTTGCCACAGCCACAGCAGGCAAAGCAAGTCTGAAACAGGGTGAGAGAGTTGCTTTTCTTTCTTCTTTGAATAAAGTATAATTTTAAGTCAAATGTGGTAGCATATCCTGCAGTCCCAGAATTCAGGAGGCTGAAACAGGAGGATTACCATAAGACCCAGACCAATTTAGGATACAATGAGAGACCTTGTCTCAAAACACATACTGACTAAAGATGGAGTTAAGTTGGTAGATTGCTTGCCCAAGAGGCAGGAAGCCCGCCCTGGGTTTGATGCCTCAGCACCACAGAAACTAGGAACACCAGCACACATCTACAGTCCCGTCCAGTGAGGTAGGCCCATCAAGAATTCAGTGTGGCCGGGCGTGGTGGCGCACGTCTGTAATCCCAGCACTTGGGAGGCAGAGGCAGGCGGATTTCTGAGTTCGAGACCAGCCTGGTCTACAGAGTGAGTGCCAGGACAGCCAGGACTACACGGAGAAACCCTGTCTCAAAAAACCAAAAAAAAAAAAAAAAAAAAGAATTCAGTGTGGGGCTGTAAAGGGCTGAGCAGCTAGGTGCGTTGGTTGCTCTCCCAGAGGACCAAGGTTTGATTCCCAGCACCCACTGTCAGCTCATAGTGTGGTCCATAAATACAGCTCCAGGAGATCAGATGCCTTCTTCTGGCCTCTGAGGGCACATGCATGTAGGCAAAACACCCATACACATAAAATTAAGTTAAAAAAGTTATTTTTAAGTTCAAATTCATCCTTAACTACACACCACCTCTAGGCCAGCTTGGAATGCACAGGATCCTGTTACAGAGATGAGTCAAGCCCCTGGGCGGTAGGTGCAGCTCAGTGACTCAGAACTTGCCTCACACGACCCACTTCCAAGGCCTGGCCTCAGCACACCCCTAAGGAAGTTACCTGTCAAAGTCAAAGAAATTAAAATACTTCACTTCAAAAAGAACAGCGCCTATAAACTCATGCTGAAGCAAACTGACCTGAGTTTGAATCCGGGCTCTACCATGACAGCTGTGTGTGTCGAGTGCCGATCCCACTCACCTCACAGGATTCCTGGTCTGAATGCTGTAAAGGTGCCCAGTGAGGAGCTGGGTTCAGTCAGCCCTCTAAGCCAGGATCTTTGTTCTGAGGACATACTTCTCCGTATCTCTGGCCTTGGCTGCTGTCACCCCTCTGCCCTGAACTAGCCCCTCCTCATGCTCTCCCTTCCCAGGCGGCTAAGTCCTCCAGACTGGACGGCCCAGAGTCACTCTGCCCTAATTCCTGCTGGGATCTCCTCCTTCCAGCACCTCACTAGGAAGCATCAGGCCCACTCATGTGATGACAGGCTTAAGAACATGAGTCTTTGGTTTTGCCTCACACCGGCCTTGTGATCTTACAGTGGGTCACTCCTCTCAGGACAATAGCCCACTCATCTTCCGGCAGACTGAGGGCTGGATGGAGAAAGCACTCCAGAGACGCTGTTCCCATGGCTAGCTCTTTCTCACACATCCCATCAGTCAGACTCATCACTGCACGCCCTGTGGCCAGGCTGCTTCCTGATGCTCCACCTCTAGCCTCTCCCTAATCACACCTACATCCTGTTGCCAAGCTCAGCTTCCTCCCATGCCCCACAGGCCCCAGATCAAGGACCTGCTGAGGTCTATGGCATTCCATTCAAACTCCATCCTCCCTGCCCCCAGACTCCCACACTTCCTGAAAACACACTTTCCATTCCAACCGGCAAGCCTGCCTCATGGTCTCTGAAGAAACCTACGTCCTCCGCTCCCTGACTTCAGAGCCTGGGCTACCTACAGCTCCTGTCAGCAGCCATAGCCTCCTCCTTACCCGGTGATTTTCCAATTTCTACTGCAGTCTGCAGCCTCCTACTCATGAGGCCTTCTCCGATCTGGCCTGTCTGCTCTGCCTCTGCTGAATTCCTGCAGCACTTCATCGGCACGGGGCAGCCAGCGCCTATGGCTATGGGCGCCGAGGTTATCCCAGGGAAAGGCAGAACTGAGGCAGACACTGGCCTCAAGCACTAGGATAACAGGTGTGCCCTTCCAAGCCTGGCCATTACTCTCTAAAGGATCTAGGATGGCATCACATCACAGAAAACCCCGACAATTTACTTGTTGTTTATCATGGCTTCATAAAATGACCACTTTGGAAAAAAATGGCAGGCTTTTATTCTAATTGCTAGAACTATTTGATTACAACCAACTGAAGAAACCAAGGGGTGGGTTATGGAAGTCTTTTTTGTGCTTATACCTGCAAACCAACAGAACGTTTCTGATCCCCTTAAGGGAAGAATGTCTTATTCATGAGGTAGAGGCAGGCAGGCAGGCAGATCTCTGTAGGTTTGAAGTCAGCCTGGCCTACACAGTGAGTTTAGGCCAGCCAGGGCAAGAAGAAGAGGAAGAAGAAACACTTTTTCTCTACAGCAAGAAAAATTAAAAATCACAAATACAAAACTAGCTTCCAGATAACCTCCAGTGCTTGCCAGGCAGGCATTTCATTACCACTGACCTTTATCCCCTGATCTCAGCAAACTTTCCAACCCTGGAATAAACAAGTGAAGGCTGCGTTTAGCATGTAAACGGAGCTCTAAGAACAGCCCTCGGAGTCCCTCAGACTGAGATTCTGGACCACGGCACACCGTGACAGCACGGAAAGAGCTAGGGTCTGAAAGAGTGCCGGAAGGACCGTCGGAGAGACAAATGCCAGCTGTTCGAAGACCATTCACTCCTGCACACACACAAAACAACAACAACAACTACAAACCCGGACACACTCCACCTCAGAAGGTCCCCCCCTCCCCTCCGTGGCTCTGCATCTTACCACTGTGCTGGAAAGTCTGGGTCAAGCCTTCCACCAGGGCCATTGCCTCCTCGCCGCTCTCAGGCCGATGTTCTTGCAGCCAGGCCTGAATCTCTCGCGGCAGCACAGTTAGCATCTGCTCCTTAGTGTGCACCTCTGGCCTCAGCCAGCGCCGGCAGAGCTCCCGAAATCGGACAAGAGCACCCCGAGGTCCCTCGGCTGCATCCTCCTCCTGGGGGCTGCCTTTTCCAGGACTCTGGGGGAAAGGCTCCGACTCGGGGCCATCCTCCTGCAACACTGCTTCCTGCACCCACGAATCATCCTCCAGGATCATGGTGGTCACCTCTGCCTGTTCATCATCTTCTTGAGGCTCCTGACCCAAAGGGCTGAGGGGCATGGTCACTGCTGGCACTTCGGCCGCCATTGTCCAACTTCCTGGATGATCACGGACTTCAAGCCTCACACCTGTCCCCAGCGTGGCTCTCTGAATCTCAATCCTCCAATCTCAACGAGAAACACTGCTGAGAAACAAGGCAGAGAACCAGAATCACTAAGGAAACTATGCTATAGCCGGCTCACAGCAGCCTCGTACACTCAAAACCAACAGAGGCTTGCTGCTTTACTCCTGAAAGCAGTGACTCTCTGTGGCAAAAGAAATCAATCTCTCTCTCTCTCTCTCTCTCTCTCTCTCTCTCTCTCTCTCACACACACACACACACACACACACACACACACACGCTGCACACATAGGGGATTGGTCTGATGTCCCTATGTATTCAAATGCTAAATACTGGCCCCCAAGATCTGGTTGCCCGTAACTAGAAGAGCTCATATACACCTAATGATGCTCTATAAACTTTGCCCCCCAACTTATCCCAGCCAATAGAGATGGCTGGGCAGGAGACAGGGGCTGGAGTGAAGGGTCCCAGGTAGGGACCACGGGGAGATGAAGGAAGAGTCAGGAAGGAAGTGGCCGTGGGGTAGGTGGCTCAGGAGTCCATGGCCATGTGGGCTGGCCTGATGGAGTAGGCGCAGCCCAGGCAGAACATGGCAAGTGACCTCTTGGGGATCCCACAGAGAAGTCAGACAAAACACATAGAGGGTGCTGTCTGCCCAGCGTGAGTGCTTTTGAGCTTACTGTGAATCTACAGGTTTCTGTGTCTTTTATCCGGGAACAATATGATCTGAAGTTGGGTAGAAACCCCTAGCAGACATTTAAATACAACAAGGGGGTGTAGCAACCCCAAGAATAACAATAATCACAATGTGCGCACGTGCACGCGTGTGCACACACACACACACACACACACACTATAGCAATGCTCTTTTCAGAAGACCTAAGGAAGAGTAGTGGGCTGAGGGAAACAGAACTAACGTATCCTGCTCTAAGTCAGTTCAGAGTGCCTTCAGGGACCATGACCCGACAAAGAGGTTAGTCATTCAGCCTCAGTGACCACTTAAAGAATAGACAACACTCCTCCTTCTCATTTGGAACATCTTAATGATTAGTAACAGATCATATGTCACGGTGCTCACAGCTTCACTAGAAGACATCAGGGCTATATTTCAAAGGAGGTTATCCTCAGGGAATCTCCCAGACTCCAGAATCAGGGAATACTCGAGTCCCCTATTTAAAGTGGTATGTACTAAAGTACTTTCAATCATCTCTAGACAACATATACATAAGTATGAATAATATGTAAGCAGTTGGTATGCTCTACTGTTTGGGAATAATAACAAGAGAACATTCCTACGTGTTCAGTACAGACATTGTTTATTTTTGTTTCTGAAGCAAGATCTCACTATGTAGCCCAAGCTGCCTGTCCTGCTTCCTGAGAACTGAGATTACTGCCATGCCCAACTTCTTTTTAAATGAACATACATGGGGATCATTGCGAGGGGCGGGGGAGAGGGGGAAGGAGGGGACCTAGACCTGAGTAGTAGCTCTACAAAATATTCAAAGCAGTGGAATTAAAAACTAAGTATTATGAAAGCAATGAATATTTATTTTCAAATATCATTACACCATAGAATCAAATAACATGCTCTCCCCCAGGAAAATAGCAAAAGTAAAAACAGAACAGCAACAACAAAAAGGAAACTGAAGTTCCCAATGTCAATTTGTCCAAATGACTACGTGAAACACAAATACATCGTAATTCTTCCTGGGCATCCCGGGAACACTAACCTAGGCAGCTTATTCTCCAAACCTGGCTACGACACGCCCCCTCAAAACCTCAGTTTCCCCATCTATTCAAAGAGGAGGCTCAACGGCGTGTCGTCGAGTATCCCTTCCCAGTGTAAAGCTCTGCGTGAACGGAGAGCTCTGGCGAGAGCGGAACCCCGCGGGCCCCGAGGCACCGCGACGCCGAGCTGAGCGTCCAGCCAGCCCGGAGCGGACACCGACGCCCCTCCCCCAAACTGCCCTGAGCTGGCTCCAGGCCCGTTACTCGCTAGTCTCTCTGGCTGTTCCCCGCGGGGCGCGCGGCTCCAGACCTGCCTTTCCCGCTCGCCTCTCCAGGGACCAGGTCCTGTTCCTGCTATCTCTCTGAGCGCAAATGCACCCCTCGGTCCGGCCCGGCCCGGCCCCTCTGGATTCACCTCAGCTCAAGCTCAAGGGGCACAGAGAACAATGGACGGGCGAGGCCCGCCCATCGCCACTCTCATTGGTTGTCCACAACAGTTCCTGAAATTCTGCGCCACTATTGGTGAAAACTGCGTCCAGCTGGGCGGTGGGAGGGAAGTTCCGCCCGATGCATTGTGGGAAATGTAGTTTGCTCGGAGACAAGCCGAATTCTGTACTTGAGGGGACAGAGGGGTTGATTTTGATAGGTAAGCAATGCCTCAGTATCAGAGGCAGAGATCGTCCCAGAACTAGCCATCTGCCTCCTAGTACTTCCCAAAGCTTTTACCTGAAATACATAGTTTCAATTCTCTAATGCTTGCGAGTATTTATCTATAAAAAAATGAAAGCTGAGTGAATTTACCAGTCATGATATTGTTGGGCCCTCGAGGGCCAAAAGCTGACTTTAAGCAGAGAAGAAATCTGCGCAAGCAAAGACCCTCGTGGCCCAAGCTCGCACCTGTCCCCGAAATGCAGCTGCGCACACGTTCCTGGGTGTTGCACTCCCCTTTGTTTTCACACGTGGTTTTCTTGCGTCTTCACAAAAGCCCCGCCCCGCTCTTTCTGCCTTGTCCTATTCTCTAGCCTGCTCCTTGGAGCAGGCCTTACAGTTAGACAGGAGGTTAGCTCTAGGAGGGAATGACCACCCAGGCCCCCTAAAACAGGACACAAAAAACAATAGTGGTCTCTCCAGATGGGTCAGCTCAGGGTCCCTAAAACAGAATGTAAAGAACTATAATAGTTTGGTAGTGGTCTACTGGTTGGCTCAGCTTCAACTGGCTTCAGGGCCCCTCTGGATAAGAGATTATGTGGGGAGTACTGCTACCCTTTCATCAAGTGAACTTTTCAATTTTGAGGGTACTTAAGCCCCAAGACTGGGTGAGATGAGCTTCCAAGGAAAGCATGCAACTTTCTCTTAGCGCCCACCTTAATGGAGGCACAGGGAGGGGATAACAGATAAAGGATAAATCTAAACTCACTTCTGTCCCCTTATTATTTTTCCTATCTTTAAGTAGCAAGATGATATATATATATATGGTCCAGAACCCTTTGTACTTACTGCCCAAGCCGTTCAAGGCTTCAGGGGCAGTTAACGTTTTATCCCAGGTTTGTTAGATTCTAAACAATACGTTGGGCGCCATTTTGTTGCTACTGTGTTTCCAACCCAATTCCCCGGTAAAAGAAAGCTCAACAGTTAACAAAACAAACTACAAGCCTAGATTGGGTGACCTCCCACTTCACTACTCTATTTCCATCTATATAATTCCATATAACTTGCAGTTTCTCCTAAACCACGAGCTTCTCTCTCTCAGCCGCCTCCCCGATTTTTTCTTCGTAGCTCCTCCCCTTCCTCTTGCCCCCCCCGTCGCTCCTCCCCTAGACTCTCAGCTCCTCCCACTTCCTCCTGCCCAATCATTGGCTCAAGCCTTTATTTGAAAAGTTAAGTTGGGGAGAAGGTTCACAAGGCAACTCCTTATCTGCAGCCCCTCTGAGGAGAGGAATTAGCATCAAAATACAAGCCCAGGGCTATCCACAACATCTTCTGTCCCCTGACACGGCCATTCCTACTTTACTGGGGTTACTCTCTTCCCAAAGATCATATAAAATTTTACTCCCTTACTCCCTCTTGTTAAAACCCTTGACTTTGGGGTGGAGAGATGGTTCAGTAGTTAAGAGCACTTGATGCCCTTGAAGAGGACCCCAACTGTTGCAGCTTACAACAGTTTGTAGGTCTGGTTCCATGGGATCCAAAAGCCATCTTCTGAGCACCCTAGACACCAGACCTGCATGTGGTACACATACATATATGCAGGCAATCTCTGGATTTGAGGACAGCCAATGCCACAGTGTGAGTTCCAGGACAGCCAGGGCTGCACAGAGAAAACACATCTCTAAAAACCAAAATTAAATAAATAAACAAACAAACAAACAAATAAATAAGCAAGCCTCTGGGTTGCTTTACCCCCATCACATCTGAAACTTTCTCTTTCAGGATCACAAGGGACAAGATGTTTGCTGGTATAGAAATTGGCGGTCAGTGCGGCCCCTCTGCAATGCTAGCGTCACCTGCCTGGATCGCCCCTCCCCCTAACACAGCTGCACAAAGGTTTCACTGAAGTGTTTAAGCTATCATAGGCCATCTTGTTCTTGTCTTCACTGGGTGGAGGGTGGGAGTTAGGAATGTGGCTACCACCTTGGTGCTCTGATGGTCCCCTTGCGGTTACAGCAGCACCTTGCCAAGGTTGCTGCTACAAAAGAAATGGCTGCCTCCAAACTAAAAAAAAAAAAAAAAAAGAAAAAACAGGAGAGGAAACTACCTGGACACCCATTAGGAAATCTAAGGAAGAAGGGATAAACAATCCTTCGTGGTCTATGATGAAATGCGCCATCTCGCTGAGCCAGTAACTATTGTTTTCCCATTTTGCTGTTCGCTTTCTGGTATTCTATCAAATGAAGGAATTTAAATGCTGGAGAGATGGTTTACTGTAAATAGCACTTTCTGCTCATGCACAGAATCTGTGTTCAGATCCCAGGACCCATATGGGTGCCTCACAACTCCCTGTAACTCTGGCTCGAGGGGACCTGACACCCTCTTTGATCTCATTAGGCATATACAGAATCACAGAATACTTGTGCACATGCACACACTCTCTCTCTCTCTCTCTCTCTCTCTCTCTCACACACACACACACACACAGACACAAGCATACACATAGGAAAATAAATTTATTTTTCCGACTTAAGATGATACTTAGCTTTATTTGTTTTTGTTTTCGTTTTGTTGTTGTTGTTGTTGTTTGTTTTTTCTTTGGATTTTTTTTTTTTTTGAGACAGGGTTTCTCTGTATAGCCCTGGCTGCCCTGGAACTCACTCTGTAGACCAGGCTGGCCTTGAACTCAGAAATCCACCTGCCTCTGCCTCCCAGAGTGCTGGGATTACAGGCGTGTGCCACCACCGCCCGGCTGATACTTAGCTTTAAAAAGAAATTTATTTAATGTTATTTTATGTGCACTGGTTTGGGGGTGTTTGGGTCTCCTGGCTGGAGTTACGGAAGTTGCGAGGTGCCATGTGGGTGGCAGAGATTGGACCAGGGTTCTCTGAAAGAGCAGCCAATGTGCTTAACCACTGAGCCATCTCTTCAGCCCCATATTGGGCCCTTTTAAAAAGTTTATTTATGTAGGTATGTGCATTTGAGTCTGGGTGCCCACAGAGGCCAGAGGCACTGGATCCTCTGGAACTGGAACTAGAGAAGGTTATGAACTACCCAACATGAGTGCTAAGAGTCCTCTACAGGAGCAAGTGTGTGCTCTTAAACACCGAGCCACCTCTCCAGCCCCAAATCTGAATTTTTTTTTTTTTTTTGGTTTTTCAAGACAGGGTTTCTCTGTGTAGTCCTGGCTGTCCTGGAACTCACTCTGTAGACCAGGCTGGCCTCGAACTCAGAAATCCGCCTGCCTCTGCCTTCCAAGTGCTGGGATTACAGGCGTGCGCCACCACGCCCGGCTTCAAATCTGAATTTTTATCCAGTCAATTTTGTTCATCCTGTCTTTTTTATAGATTCTGAGTTGGACTTCCACACCACCCCAAAGACTGTTTTGTGTTTTATTAAAAAAAGAAAGAAAGGCCAGGAATGTGTTATGTGGGGTGGAGAGGGGTGCCTCTGCTGGCCCATGCTGAGGCACCTCTCCCCCCTGAGGGACCAGCCACAGGACGAGGTAGAGTATGAAACAGAGTTTATTTAGGGCATGGGGAGGGGCGTGGAGGGGGGTAGTAGAGACAGAGAAATGCAGAGACCTGGGGGGGGGCAATGGGGAGAGAAGGGGCAGAAAGGGAGGAGAGAGAGAAGAAGAGTAAGAGAGAAGAGGGGACAAGCATCCCCCTTTTATACTGAGTCAGGCATATCTAGCTGTTGCCAGGTAACTGTGGGGCGGAGCCTAGAAGAAATGGTAACAGTTTGAATGCACCATTTTTTCACTAATTAACCTCATTTATCAAAACACGAAAGAAGGGCTGGAGAGGTGACTCCGAAGTTAAGAGTACTTGTCTGTATCTCTGTCTCAGGACATTCAAGGACATTTTGACCTCAGTGGGTACCACGCGCGCGCGCGCACGCACACACACACATACACACACCCACACACACACAGTGCACTCACATGCATGCAAGCAAAATATTCATATACATAAATAAATAAAAATAAAACAAAAAAAGAGAGAGACTTAACCAAAAAGATACTCAAGTAGCATTCAGAGGTTTGTTATTAGGTATAAGATTGAATCTCAGCACCAATAGCTGCTCTCTGATAGCGCCTTAATTTGGTTATCCTAAACTGACCACATGCGAACAGCACCACCTGCAGGCCAGCCTAGGAAGTCTACACTAAGTTCCCCGCAGCCTCCACTCTTCCTGCAGGCATGTGCCTGGAGAGGAAAGCTGAAAGAATATTGACAGTGATGGTTCAGGGAATGACCTTACATCAACAGAGAAATGTCTCTCTGTGCGCCCATCCTCACCGCCAGTGGAAATTTCCACAAGCGAATGATTTGATGGGTCAGTGGGGGGGGGGGGGAGGGGCACCTCTGGATCGTTCCAGAAGTCCAAAAATCCTTTTACTTTTGTTCCTGTCCCAAACCAGCTGTTGACCATAAGAACTGGAACTAGTTTGTCACAGAACTGCCCTACAGCCAGTCTTCACAGCTCTGTGACTTAGGCTCAGGGAAGCTGGATTTGGCCTAGGTCATCCATCCCAGCTGAAACAAAAGCTAAGTCACACCTGAGACCAACTCGGGGCCTAACGGTACTGTTGAGGAAGGGCTTGCTGCCACAGCTAATCTCTGAGACCACCATGGGACAGAATGGCTGAGGCAGCCTAGGCAGCCAGGGGGAATTATGGGTAATGGGAAGGAAAAAGAGCCATTCACTAAGGACTCTGGTTCAAGTTTCTTACCAGCTGAAACTCAAGACTTCCGACACAATTGCATTTGCTTGAGGCTTCTTCTCCTTCCCCACCTGTAAACATATAAAGTTCTAGGAATATTCTGTTAATTGCATTTGTATTCATTTACCTTCTTGCATGTATGTACATGTGTGCAAGCATGTGTGTGTGCGTGTGCACATGCATGCATGCCACAGTGCAAATGCAGAAGTCAGAGGACAACTTGCAGGAACTGGATGGATCTCTCCTTCTGGCCTGAATCCCATCCCTGGCAGAGACACCCAACTCACTGGTCCCCAGTTTCCTAGGAATCTGACAAGAAACCCCTTTGGCAACAGAAGAGATATCCTAAAACCTTTGTGCAATCCTAACAGATTAAGTTTTTCAGATTACAATCCCATCCAAGACACTTTCAGATCCTATAACTCACTTGTCAAAAACAGAAAGAGGGAGGGGCTGGCCATGCTGGTGCATGCCTCTAATCTCAACACTTTGGAGGCAGAGGCATGTGGATCTCTATGAGCCCAAGGTCAGACTGGTCTACAGAGTGAGACCCAGGTCAGCCAGGGTTACACACAGTAAGATACTGTCCATAAACAAAGCAAATAGCCAAAACTATGCGATCTCTATCTCTATCTCTATCTATCTATCTATCTATCTATCTATCTATATATATGAAATATATATATTTCATAGATTTATAGGTTAGATTCATAGGTTTTAGGATATCTCTTCTGTTGCCAAATCCAGGAAGTACCCCAATTAAATATTTCCTTTATAAGAGTTTCTGTGGTCATGGTGTCTCTTCACAGCAATAAAACCCTAACAAAGACAATGGTCATATGGGTTTTTTTGTTTGCTTGCTAGCTTGCTTGCATGCTTTCACTTGAGGTTGTCACTGAGCGTGACAGAGAGGAGGTTTGCTTCTTTAGGCCTTTGTGTTATTCCCTGGGGAAGCTGGCGTTCCTCTTAGCTGTCTTGTGCTGAACAGGGCTTCTCTGGGACTGGGGCTAGGCTCTACCCCAGCCCCTTCCTGCCAAGAGGAGGGAGGAGAACGGATCTGCAACCTCTGGCTGGTTCCCATGCCCTATTCTGAATTTCTCTATTCAAAGACATTTGTGGGAAGGCACAAGGGTGCTCTAGGGTGGACAAAATGACTCAGAGGCAGTCCCAGTGTGGGTGGTCCTTGGCAAGACATAGAGGCAAGGGACAGCTTGGGACAGGTTGTGTCTCAGAAGGGATTCATCTCCACAATCTACAGTGTTCTTTAAGGTATTACAAAGCTAATTATAAAGATGGGATTGAAATAAGAAGAAGGAAAATATAACACATACAGAGGGAGAGAGGACACACACACACACACACACACACACACACACACACGCAGAGACTGTTTAGTTTATTTAAAAAAAATGTGTCCCTAAAATAGTTAGTTGGTTAATGGAAAGAAAAAAAAACATCCTATAACCTTCAGCAAAAATAATGCACTTGTCACAGGCAAAAGCAGTTTCCAGCAAATTCCCTAACCATAAGCTGCTCTCATTACACACCCCGCTGCGGACTGCAATTTACAGAACCACACTGCTCGGAAAGTTGAGATCTCTTCAGGGAATTGTCTGGGGCCAAAGATTAATTACTCTTAATGGGCTTCTCCTATTATGTCTCTCTCTCCCTCTTCCTTTCCCCCTCTCTCCCCCTCACTCTCTCCCTCCCCACTCCTCTCTCTCTCACACACACACAGACATGCAACTTGAATTTTTTAATGCTGACCAGCATAGTGGCACACATCCTTAATGTCAGTCAACACTGGGGAGGCAGAGGCAGGCAGACCTTTATGAGGTTGGAGGCCAGCCTGGACTAAATAGTGAGTTCCACAGCAGACAGAATTATACTATGAGACTATTTCAAATAAGTAAATTAACTGAATAAAAATAAAAATAATCCACTCAAAAACTAGGACAAACATAAAGCTAAGTTTGCTTCTGTGTATAAGTGTGACATAGTGTCACAAGTCAGTGATTCCAGGACTCGAGAGGTAGAGGCAGGAGGACCAAGTATTCAAGGCCAGTGTGGGCTGCACACAGTTCCAGGTTGGCAGGAATGCATAGCAAGACAGGTCTAAAAAAAATTAAAACAGGATCATATGATGGCTTGGGTTAAGCCCCTGCTTTGCAAACATCAGGACTAGAGTTTGGATCCCAGAAACTAATAAATGCGAGGTAAGCATGATGGCCTGCCCATAACTTCAGACTCGGACCGTGGAGATGGGCGCTCTCCAGAGTAGGCAAAGGAAGATGATTCTCAACATCAGCCTTGGATCTCCACATGCTCTGGCACACACAAGCATGCACACCCACATACAAGTGCACTCACACACACGAAAAGGTATGTATATACACAGGCATACCACCTCACATACATGAGAAATGGGAGAGAGGCAGGAACAGATCGTGACCAGGTATGATAACATATCTACTAAACCAAACAAATAAGAAAGCCAAAAGTGTATAAAATTAAAATACTTGTGCAGCATCAAAGGTGCTAAGTGGGTCAGAGACACATAAGGGTTGGAGTCCTTGCCTCGTGTGGGTGAGATCTGATTTGCAGAACCGCCATTCAAAGTTAAGTGGGGGACTACAGAGACGGCTCAGTAGTGAAGAGCTCTTCCAAGGTCCTCTTCCAAAGGGCCTAGGTTTGATTCCCAGTGCCCACATGGTGGCTCATAACTGTCCACAATGTCAGTGCCAGAGGATATGGCGCCCTCTGCTGGCCACTGTGGGAACACAGACATATTTGTAGACAAAACATCTTACAAAAATAAAAAGTATTTTTAAAAGAAAAGAAAATTGAGGTGATTGTAGGGATGGCTCAGTAGGTAAGAACATTGTCTGTGCAAGCATGAGGATCTGGGTTCAAATCCCCAGCACTTGGTGAAAGGTGGCATGTGGCCATGCATGCCTGTAACTCCCACACTGCAGGCGAGAGAGGCAGGTGGCCATAGAAGGATCAGGCTTGTTGACAGCCAACACAATTTGGGGTTCAGTGAGAGAGTCTGTCTCGAGGGAATAAACCAGAGAGTAATAGAGAAGGATACCCAGTGTCCCTCTCTGGCACAGAAATGTCTACATCTAATACACAAACACACACGTATACATCAACTCCTTTCCACACCGAAAAAGACCATAAATCAAGTCAAAGGACAAGTGAGTGGTAAGTATTTGTCGCACATGTGACAAAGTGCTAGTATCTAATTACTATGAGCTCTCTCTCTCTCTCTCTCTCTCTCTCTCTCTCTCTTTCTCTCTCTCTCTCTGTTGTGGTTTGAACATGATTGTGGTACTGTTAGGATGTGTGGCCTTGTTGGAGGAAATGTGTCACTGTGGGGGTGGGCTTTGCAGCTACACCCAGTGCTGCAAGTCAGATCAAAATCCAGAACTCTCAGCTCCTCCTATAACGTGTCTGCCTGGATGCTGCCATGCTCCTGCCTTGATGATAATGGACTGAACCTCTGAACCTGTGAGCCAGCCCTAATTCAACGTTGTCCTGTATATAAGAGTTGCCTTGGTCATGGTGTCTCTTCACTCCAGTTAAACCCTAACACAGACACACACAGACACAGACACAGACACAGACACATAACTGAGAATAAACAGATCACAGAAGATAAGTGGGAAATAAACTCAATCCTACGGTAATTTGTCTGAGCTTTGTTTTGAGCTTTTTGTTGTTGTTGTTATTCTTGTTGTTGTTTTTCCCTAAATGTTTTGGGGTGGGCTGGTTTTTTGTTTTGGTAGGTTGTTGGAAAATGTGGGTAACAATTTACTTACAACTTAAAATTTAAAATGATTTGTTTGCTTGTTTGCCATTTGTTGTGGATGTGCATTTGCTTGTATGAGGTTCTGTGTCCCACGTGTGTGCAGGAGCCTAAGGAGGGAGGCCAGAAGAGAGCACTGGATCCTTTAGAGCTGGAGTTACAGCGGGTTCATGGATGCTGAGAACTGAACCCAGTTCTCTGCAAGAGCAGTAAGCACTGTTAGCCACTGAGCCATCTCTCCAGTCCTACTTCTTTATTTATTTAGATATGGTCCTGTTATGTAGCCCAGGCTGGACTTGAAGTCCTGATCCTACTGCCTCCACATGCAAGTGCTAGAATCCTAGGCACACTTCACCATGCCCAGAAGGAAGATGTGTCAAGTGTGATCGTGTACAGGACATAGTTCTCACTCACACTGTTGCTGGTGGCAGTGATTGCCAGAAGGCAATCTGGCCCTTCTCTTGTTAGGAGTATATCTTACATATGGAATCAAGGATACATAGAGGCACATAGATGTTTATCACAGAGTACTTACAACAAAGAATAGAAGTAGTTTAAGGGTTTAGATGGAGATCTGTTTAAAAGATACAATTGGGCTCTCTGCCTACTCAGCCATTCTTTTCTTTTCTTTTTTTTTTTTTTCTTTTTTTATGGTTTTTGGAGACAGGGTTTCTCTGTGTAGCCCTGGCTGTCCTGGAACTCACCCTGTAGACCAGGCTGGCCTCGAACTCAGAAATCCACCTGCCTCTGCCTCCCAAGTGCTGGGATTACAGGCGTGCGCCACCACGCCTGGCTCAGCCATTCTTTTAACCTTTAGTTATTATTATTATTATTATTATTATTATTATTATTATTATTAGTGTGTAAATGTGTGAGTGTGAGAGGGTACACTCGTGCCACACGTGTGGAAGGCAAGTTGCAGAAGTTGGCCCTCTCCTTCTCCCAGGATCAAACTCAGTCACGGCTTGGGACCAGGGCCTTTGCCCACTGAACTGTCTCCTCCAGCCCCTCCTGCAGAGAGAGGAGTAGGTTTAACAGGAGAGCACACCTCAAGGTCTTGAATTCAGTTGCTGGTCCAAAGAAGAATAAGAAAGAGAAAATAAAAGGCAGAGGAAGAGAAAAGGAATTAACCTCTCTATACTAACATGGAAGGTCTCTGGGTAGGTAAAAAGAACAGTGTGCGTGTATGACAGGTCTTGTGAGAATAACAAAGGAGAAAAACACCAAATTTGCAGTCTTAGGGATGCTGAATACATTTCTCCTGTTCTATCTGCAAGAAAACGTTAACGGTTCAGATGAGGAGGTGGCTCGGCTGGCAAAGGGCTTGCTGAGCCCTTTTATCCACAGCACCCACGTAAAAAAATCACCATGAAGCCAGGTGGTTTCCAGCTGGGAAGCCTTTAATGCCAGCACTCAGGAGGCAGAGGCAGGCGGATTTCTGTGATTTCGAGGCCAGCCTGGTCTACAGAGTTAGTTCCAGGACATCCAGGGCTACACAGAAGAAACCCTGTCTCAAACAAACCAAACCAACCAAACAAACTAACTAACTCACAAGTCAAAAGTGGCGATACACACCTGCGATCTCAGCTCTAGGCCGATCTGTGAAACACACTGGCCAGACCGCCTGACCTAAAGAGTACGTGACAGGTCTCAGGGTCTCAACAAACAAACAGAAACAAGAGAGAAGGCTCCTGAGGAACAACACCTGAGGTTGACCTCTGACCTCTACATGCACACTAGTTCACTGTACAGAGAGAATGCTGATGATGATTGTATTAGTGAGAGAGACTGGGAAACACGAAGGCTTGTTTGTTTGTTTGTTTGTTTGTTTCCAAGACAGGGTTTCTCTGTATAGCCCTGGCTGTCCTGGAACTCACTCTGTAGACCAGGCTGGCCTCTGCCTCCCAAGTACTGGGATTAAAGGCGTACGCCACCACTGCTCGGCCTTCTCTCTCTCTCTCTCTCTCTCTCTCTCTCTCTCTCTCTCTCTCTCTGTTTTGACTTCATTTTATCATGGGAGTGGATTTTTTTTAATCTGCTTGCTTTTTTTTTTAAAGATTTATTTATTTTATGTATGAGTATACACCAGAAGAGGGTATCAGATCCTATTACAGATGGTTGTGAGCCCCTATATAGTCACTGAGAATTGGACTCAGGACCTCTGGAAGAGCAGTCAGTGCTCTTAACCGCTGAGCCATCTCTCCAGCCCCTGAATTCCTTTTTTTTGTTTGTTTGTTTTTTTGTTTTTTGTTTTTTCGAGACAGGGTTTCTATGTGTAGTCCTGGCTGTCCTGGAACTCACTCTGTAGACCAGGCTGGCCTTGAACTCAGAAATCCACCTGCCTCTGCCTCCCAAGTGCTGGGATTACAGGTGTGCGCCACCATGCCCGGCTTTGAATTCCTTTTTTAAATTATTAAAAAATATTTTTATTTTTAAATTTTATTTATTTATTTATTTATTTATTTATTTATTTAAAGTTTATGTGGTGGGTGCTTTGCCTGACTGTATGCCCACACATGTCTGGTACCCCAGGAGGCCAAAGAGTGCTTTGGGTCAGGTCTCCTGGAACTGGAGTTACAAATGGCTGTGAGCCACTATGTGCTGGTCCTCTGGAAGAGCACCCAGTGCCCCTAACCACTGAGCCATCTCTCCAGCCCCTGTTGCTGGTTTTTGCTTTGCCTTGTTTGGGTTTGGAGAGGGAAGGGACTGAGTTTTTTTGTTTGGGATTTTTGAGACAGGATCTTACTTAGCAGCCTAGCTTGGCCTCGAACTCACCATAGATAGCCCTGAGCAACTTCAAATGTCTACATCCCTGCTGCCCGGCATCCCTAATGCTGGGATTACAGATGTGAGCCGTCATGTCCAGCTAAACAGTCAGACTGAATTAGCCAGTTAGCCTTACTAACAATGACCCTGCTTCAGGGTTCCCTAGGTCCTAGAGCACAAGTAATTCCCTACAGAGAACTGTGGCCTTTCACACTCCTGAAGGAAAGCCCAAACCCCAAGCGCTGGACTGTTTCTGTCGTTACTCTTGGCTACCACAAGGTGTCACTATCTGACACCCCTGCAAGTTCTCCCCAGGGTGACATTGCCAGTCCTTCAGATATAAGCCACTCTGATCCCCCTTCTTACCAGGTACAGAAGTCCTTTCCTGGTCCAGATAACAAATGACTTTCCGTTCCAGAGACTTTCAATCCACAATTTGGGTTTCATTAATTTGCCTTTTTTACTGGACCAAAGAGATGTAAAGTTCACCAACTCTCAAAGCTGATTTGTTCTTTCCGTTTCTGAGTATCCCAGGTTGGTGTGGAACCAGGATTTGCAAGCCAAGGATGACCTTGAGCTTTTGAAGTTCCCAAGAACTAAGGTCGAAGGTGTGGGTCACCATACCTGTAAGCCCCAAAGTAACTAATTTTATTTCTGAGTTGAGGCAGTCTTACTCTGTAGCCCAGGCTAGCTTTTAGCTTATAACAATTATCTTATCTTTCAAGTGCTACAATTACAAGTACACACCACCACACTCAGCCCAAAAGGGATTTCTAGTACCATGTGTTGGCATCTGTATCTTCTTTGCCCCCTCACATAAAAGGTTAGTTACTGGTCCCCACTTTCCTGACGGTGACCTTGTCAGCCTTCAAGGGAGCAGCCCTTCCCAAGAGCTAATTCTGTTTATTATTTCCCTGGGAAGACTAGGACCCTGTGGGAGATTCCCCCCCCCCACGCATTCCAGTAGAACAATGGAAACATAACTCACACATTTTTTGTTTGTTTGTTTATTTGTTTGTTTTGGTTTTTTTGGAGACAGGGTTTCTCTGTGTAGCCCTGGCTGTCCTGGAACTCACTCTGTAGACCAGGCTGGCCTTGAACTCAGAAATCTGCCTGCCTCTGCCTCCCAAGTGCTGGGATTACAGGCGTGCACCACCATGCCCAGCGACTCACAAGTTTTACATCTTGAGCTCTACATGGCTAAATGGGACATACATTTTTATATGTCTATAAATATCACATATATAAGTCCATATCCTGATTTGGTTTATTTGTTTCTGTTTTCAATGTTCAGGCAAAATGAGTCTAGGCTATTGTAAATGCTAATCATACAATTAACCACTGAGAAACACCGAATTCCCAATTCTGTGTGTGAGTGTGTGTGTGTGTGTGTGTGTGTCTGTATGTAGTGTGTGTGTGTGTGTGTGTGTGTGTGTAGGACAGAGGTAGAAATCAGATGTCTTTCTCAATTGCTTTCATTTTTAAAAAATTTTTGATCTGCGTCTCTCACTAAACCTGGGGCTTGCCAATTTGGCAAAAGGCTTGCCAGCAAGTCCCAAGGACCCCCTCTGTCCACCTACCTCCTCAGCACTGGAATCAAATGTCTGCAGCACCCAGATATTTGTTTGTTTTCTGAGACAGGGTTCTCTGTGTAGCCTTGGCTGTCCTGGAACTTGTTCTGCTCTGTAGACCAGGCTGGTCTTGAAGTCAGAGATCTGCCTGCCTCTGCCTCTCAAGAGCTGAGATTAAAGGTGTGCGCCACTGCTGCTCACCCCAGATTTTAAGTAGGTATTGGTAACCAATCTCAAGTCCTCAGTATAAGGCAAACACCAGCCCACTGCCTCGGAGTTTGAGCCTGAGCATCATGCTGTGTTTGCTTTATACTCATACGCACATCTCTTGCCTGCTTACCACTCAGTTTCCTCCTGGGCATAAACACCATCAGAAGCTGAGACGGGAGAAGTATGGCTTCAGGCCAGACTCGGGTGCACTGTGAGACCCTGTCCCCTAAGAGAATGAAACAAACAGCTAGAATCGTGTTTCAAGAAAGAAGGATGGAGAGAAGGGACTGAGCAGAAGATGGCTTAGTCAGCACAAATTCTTGCCGTCAAGCATGGGGACCTGAGTCGGGAGCCAGAACTCATGTGAACAACTAGATATGGTCATACACCTGCAGTCCCAACATGGAGGCAGGACAGGAAGTGCCCAGTCAGCCTAGCCTGTTGGCGAGGCCCAGGTTTTACGAGAGAACCTGTCTCAAAAAGTAAGGTGGGGAGTGTTGTGATCATAAAAAGAGAAAGAGGCGTGAGAATATGTTCTAAGGCATGTAGTGAGGAGTAGGGGGGAAGGGCGTGTCTCAGCCGGCATCCCTTCCCCCTGAGGGACCAGCCACATGACTGTATAGCATAGAATAGAGTTTATTCAGGGCATGGGGAGGGGAGTTAAGAGGGTAGCAGAGGCAGAGAAAGGCAGAGAGGGGGAGAGAGTAGAGAAGTAGAGGCCGGTCATGGCCACATGGAGAGAGGGGGGAAGGGAGGAGCCCAAGAGGGCAAGAGAGGCAAGAGTAAGAGAGTAAGGGGAGGGGCCAAGCAACTCCTCTTATCCTGGGCCAGGCCTACCTGGCTGTTGCCAGGTAACTGTGGGGGTGGAGTCCATAGAGTACCAACAGGGAGGGATAGAGGTGACATCTGCTGCTGACCTCCGGACTCACATGTGAGTGGCGCATAGGCAAGTGTATCTGGATACACAAAAGAGAGAGAAGGTCATGCACATTTGTAGAGAGAATCTCTTAAAAGCACCAACTGTCAATAAAAAAGCCAATGGCCAACGATCTGATGCAGGAAATAGGAGGTGGAACTTTGTCAGGAAGAGAGAGGATTCTGGGAAATAGAGATGCAAGAGTGCCATGGGGGACGCGAGGAGAGGGGAGACAGAGGCAAGCCAGCAGGTAGAGGAACTCGGAGAGTCGCTGAGGAGACAAGGAGAAGGCAGCGGGGCTGAAGGAGAGGTAACTAACCAGCGGTAGACAGAATAGATGAAATGGTTAAGTAAGTTAACAGCTAGGCAGGGAATGCACCAGAGTTTATGGCCTAGGCATTTAATAACTAATTAGTCTCAGAGTCCTCATTCTGGGAGCCGAGGCTCAGATAGGAAAACTTGGAATTTAAAAATTATTTTTACACACACTTCCAAGTTTCCAGTTAAACAATGTACAGCCTTTCTGCTCCCTTCCCCCTTAGCGTCCTTTGGAGGAGCCGGTGTGAAGCCAGAGTGATCCCTGTGCTCGGGCACTAGGTTCCCAATTAAAGATCGAGATGCTTGCGGAGGAAATCGTGCCGTGCTGCGGAAGCGCTTGTGCACTTATTAGGACTTCAGGCAGATCTCAAAGAGGAAGAGGCAAGAAACCAATCCTCCTTGGGCTGGGTAGTGCCGGAGGCACATCCTTTGCAAGTTCCTCAATCTCCTCCTCACTCCCCAGGCCAGCCAGCTGGGAGGAAAAGACTGAGCGTGGAACTAGGTGGAGCGGCTTTCGCAGGTCACACCTCTCCGTCTGAGCATACAGAGAAGTCAACCAGCCTGGAAGCTGAAGAAGGAGATGCGGGGAATTCCCTGCTTGGAGAAAGAAACCGGTGGATTGGACGGTGAATGGGGAGACCCCGCCTACGAAGGAGGAGCCGGGCTGAGGAGCACACCTGGGAGTCCAGACTGCTGGGAGGAGTAGAAAGAACCCAGAAGAGGTGGGGACAAGCAGAGAGTGCTCCCTCCCGGGCCCTGGGAGGACAGAGAGCACGAGTAAGGATGGAGCGGGACTGAGATGGAAGCGTGTTCTGATGCGTTGTCCTGTGGAGGCATAAGTCCTGGAGCTGAGGAGGTGAAGGGCCCATGGGTGGCGGGGGACATAACAAGTACACTGAAGTCGCCTTGGAAGAGGGCAAGACACCTAGAGCACAGGCACCCGGCAGCCAGCGTCCCGAACCATCAGAGAAAGGGCAGAGTCAAGCGGGAACACATGCCCCTAGGCTACCTACCTAAAGGCTGCCCAAGGGTTTGAGGGCAATATCCCGAGGCACCCCCCCATGAAAGAGGGGTGTGGGGGGAGGGAAGAAAGCAGAGGGCAGGAGCTGCAGAGAGACCCAGAGCCTGATACCTTAGCTTTGTGCAGAAGGTTGGGACAGCCTCAGAAAGTGACCTCAGGTGACACCAGTGGGCTGGCTTGAATAGGAATGTATAACTTTAATTTTTTTAAATCCTATTTTTAATGATGATTCTTTTTTTTTTTTGGAGGGGGGGTTGATTTTTTTCGAGACGGGGTTTCTCTGTATAGCCTTGGCTGTCCTGGAACTCATTCTGTAGACCAGGCTGGCCTCAAACTCAGAAATCTGCCTGCCTCTACCTCCCAGAGTGCTGGAATTACAGGCGTGCGCCACCACCCCCTGGCTTTTAATGATGATTCTTAAATGCTTTAACCTCCCTTGTAGCCCATCACCCACCAGAGGTAGTAAAAAAGAGAGAAAGAAAGAAGGAAAGAAAGAGAGAGAGAGAGAGAGAGAGAGAGAGAGGGAGGGAGGGAGGGAGGGAGGGAGGGAAGAAGAAAAAGAAAGGAAGGAAGGAAGGAAGGAAGGAAGGAAGGAAGGAAGGAAGGAAGGAAGGAAGGAAGGAAGAGGGGAGTGGGCCTGTTTAGAAAGGTTCTTTGGGCCGGGCGGTGGTGGCGCACGCCTTTAATCCCAGCACTTGGGAGGCAGAGGCAGGTGGATCTCTGAGTTCGGGGCCAGCCCGGTCTACAAAGTGAGTTCCAGGACAGCCAGAGCTACACAGAGAAACCCTGTCTCAAAAAAAAAAAGAAAAAAGAAAGAAAGGTTCTTTGGAGCTGGGTGGTGGTGGTGCACGCCTATAATTCCAGCACTCTGGGAGGCAGAGGCAGGCGGATTTCTGAGTTCATGGCCAGCCTGGTCTACAGAGTGAGTTCCAGGACAGCTAGGGCTATACAGAGAAACCCTGTCTCGACAAAAACCAAATCATCATCATCATCATCATCATTATCATCATCATAAAATAACAAAAGAAAAAAAAAAAAAGAAAGGTTCTGTGGTGGTTTGTATATGATTGGTCCAGGAAGTGAACCTATTAGGAGGTGTAGCCTTGTTAGAGTAGGTGTGTCACTGTGGGTGTGGGCTTAAGACCCTCACCCTGGCTGCCTGGAAGTCAGTCTTCTACTAGCAGCCTTCAGATGAAGATGTAGAACTCTCAGCTCCTCCTGTACCATGCCTGCCTGGATGCTGCCATGTTCTGCTTTGATTACAATGGACTGAACCTCGGAGCCTGTAAGCCAGCCCCAATTAAATGTTGTCTTTTATAAAACTTGCATTGGTCATGGTGTCTGTTCACAGCAGTAAAACCCAAACTAAGACAGGTTCTTTGGAGCAACTCCCGTCTGTGTTGTCTGGAAATCGGCAGTTCGGTTCACAGGTCAGCAGGCAGCTCGATCCACTTGCAAACACTTCACAGATACACCGGCAGTCCAGTTCGGTAGAGTCGGGATAGCAAACAGGAATCAGCAGCGGTGGCACTACCTAGCGGAGACAGTCCTTAACCTTGGCTCCAGTCAGCAGGAGGGACCCAGGAGGAATGCCAGGACAAGTCCTCAGCTGAGCCTCTCTCAGGGAAGCAAAGATCAGTGAAGACGCTTGTTGAGTTCTGTTTATAACCGCGAACATCACCTGTGTCTGTGAAACATTTCTTAGCCTTTCACCTGTGTCCACTTTGGGAAAACATTCCTTCACCTGTTTGCCCCAGCAAAACACCATCCAACACAACTGGCTTTCCAAAGGGCCAGTAAGTTTCCACTTCAGGAATGGTCCCTATAGATTTGTGTGTTTGAATGTTTGGCCCATAGGGAATGGCACTATTAGGAGGTGTGACCTTGCTGGAGGAAGTGTGTCACTGTGGCATGGACTTTTAGGTCTCAAGCTCAAACTATGTCCAGTGTAGCACACAGTCTCCTGCTGCCTTTGGACCTCGGCTCCTTCTCTAGTGCCAAGTCTGAAGGCATGCCACCATGCCCCTGGTCATGATGATAATGGACTAACCTCTGAAACTGTAAGGCAGCCCCAATTAAGTAATTTTTTTATGAGTTACTGTGGTCATGATGTCCCTTCACAGCAATAGAAACCCTAGCTCTTAGTCCCAGAGCATTTGTGCTGCTTCAAGGATATTGGCAAGAAACTGACATTGGGCTAGGACAAGGAAATAGGTTCAAGATGAACACAGCTGAGGAACGTGTTCTTCGTATCCTGAAGGGGCTTGTGAAGTCCCTGAATATAGTAATCATGGGATCTTTGTTTAGGCCTGGTTTTTCAAGACAGGGTTTCTCTGTGTGGTCCTGGCTGTTCTGGAACTCACTCTCTAGACCAGGCTGGCCTTGAATTTAAGAGATCTTCCTGGCTGGATGGTGGTGCACGCCTTTAATCCCAGCACTTGGGAGGCAGAGGCAGGCAGATTTCTGAGTTCGAGGCCAGCCTGGTCTACAGAGAAAGTTCCAGGACAGCCAGCGCTATACAGAGAAACCCTGTCTTGAAAAACCAAAAAAAAAAAAAAAAAAAAAAAAAAAAAAAAAGAATGAGAGAGAGAGAAAGAGAGAGAGAGAGATCTTCCTGCTTCTGCCTCCCAAGTGCTGGGATCAAAGGTGACACCACAGTTCAACAACTTTTTATTAGTAATTATGAGGCATCGAGAGTAAGAAAAGTCATGTAAGATAAAGTTTGGCACTAATAACTTTATTATAATTATTATTATTTTAGCTAAAAATAGAGATGGATACTTTAAAAATATTAAAATTTAAAATATTAAAAATTAAGGTACAACACATTAGGATGATCTCTAAACTATATAATGTTTCTGGGTAAACTTCAAAGTACATTTTCAAGATAACAATTAAAAATGCTTAAGGGTTTCTCTTAAACAGGCCTGGCTAAAGTAAGGATCTTGGGGAAAAAAAATCTTTGTTTTTAAAGCAGTAATGGTTAAAAATATCCTTAAAATCCGTAAAATGTCTGTATTTATAAATACACTCATATATAAACAAGGCATATCTAAGGCACAGACTTGAGTCATCCTCTTATCTTACAGAGTTTGATATCTCAAGGGAGGGCAGTTGTCTAGCAGGAAAAACCCATCCCGCAGTAGAGAAATCATCTTTTAGTTTATATCCTCAAGCAACAAGGACCAATGTGGTAGAACCAGAATTGGGATAAGGATCAAGGAGAGAACATTTTAACCAGAATTGTATGATATATATCTTTTCCCTAAAAGTGGTTTTAATTTTTTTTTAATTCAAAAACTTACGTTTTATGTCTAAAACTTACATTTTAGGACCACTAATCATTTTTTCGTTTGACCTGTGAAACCATACTGATTAATTATAGTTTTGCCTTTTATCATAATTTGTTTCTTTAAAGTATTTTTTAATTTTTTTAGTAAATCTTTTTTTTTGTTTATACTTATTTATTTATTTAATGTATGTGAGTACACTGTGGCTGTCTTCAGACACACCAGAAGTCAGTGCTCTTAACTGCTAAGCTGTCTCTCCAGCCCCTTCTTCAAAGTTTTTTACTTTAACTATGAGCAAAATGAAGTTAGGCTGAGAACCTTAGTTACATGAGCATTTGCTCCCAAGCCAACTGGACAGTAAGAACATTGTATAAAATAAAGTTTAACCACGTGTAGGCAGATGGTTCATATACACAACCACACATAAGACTTTTTAATAAAGAATGAGTTTCAATTCTATTATTTGTTGGGATTATGTTTTTCTATAATCCTCATTGTTAAGTCTCAAACCCAGTCAAATGGCTGAGGTGCCTATTTAACATATCATAGTGGAGGGGCCTGGAGAGATGGCTCAGCAGTTAAGAGCACTGAACTGCTCTTCCAAAGGTCCTGAGTTCAAGTCCCAGCAACCACATGGTGGCTCACAACCATCTGTACTGGGATCCGATGCTCTCATTTGAAGACAGCTAGTGTACTTACATATAATAAATATATAAATCTTGAAAAATAATATCATAGTGGATCTCTCTCCTCAGCCCCTACCTGTCACAGGGCTCCTGGCTGGCAGACCCCACCCTCTGTCCTGCACTCTCCAGCCAGGGAGTGGGCTGCTCTTCCTATGTAGTCAGGCCGCTTTGGTGGCCTGCGCTTGTACCTTTGGCCTCCTGCCTGCTGCACGTGGGTCTCTCTCTCTTCCCCTCACCTCTCTCCTCACATGGCTCAAGGTCATGTCCACTCTGGACGCTCCCAGATGTCTCTGACTCTGACTGTGCTCTCCTTTTATCTACAATAAACTTTCTCTGCCACCATACCTAGGAGTATGGTGTCCTTTCCTTTTTTTTTTTTTTTTTTTTGTTTGTTTGTTTGTTTTGAGACAGGGTTTCTCTGTGTAGCCCCGGCTGTCCTGGAACTCACTCTGTAGACCAGGCTGGCCTTGAACTCAGAAATCCGCCTGCCTCTGCCTCCCAAGTGCTGGGATTACAGGCGTGCGCCACCACGCCCGGCTTAATTTTTTTTGTTGTTTTTTTGAGAGTCTCTCTGGTTGTCTTGGAACTCACTCTGTAGACCAGGCTGGCCTCAAACTCAGAAATCCACCTGCCTCTGCCTCCCAAGTGCTGGGATTACAGGCGTGCGCCACCACTGCCTGGCTTGTCCTTTCCTTTTTATCTGTTTCTCATTTACTCATTTTGAAAAGGAAACCTGTATCTATCAATTTATATATAGTCCAACCTTACTAAAAAAACAAAAACAAAAACACTGCATTTAGCAGTTCTATATAAAAAATGTTTAAAAAAATCTAAATTTTGTGTTAAACATTATATAAACGAGAACATTTTAGAAAAAAATCCTTATAAAATCTATGTGTATGTATAACATTAAATGTTTATGAAACATTTAATACATATCATTTTAATAGGTTTTAAGGTGTTTAGAGCACTCAAATTTATAAAAGAACAAGAATGCCGGGGGCGGTGGTGGCGCACGCCTTTAATCCCAGCACTTGGGAGTCAGAGGCAGGCGGATTTCTGAGTTCGAGGCCAGCCTGGTCTACAGAGTGAGTTCCAGGACAGCCGGAGCTACACAGAGAAACCCTGTCTCAAAAAAACCAATAAAATAAAATAAAATAAAATAAAATAAAATAAAATAAAATAAAATAAAATAAAATAAATAAATAAAAGAACAAGAATTTATCAGGCCTTAATATACAATCACAGTATTTAAATTTGAATCTGTATATGCATTTTAATTGGGCATGCCAACAAATTAACTTTAAAACATAAAAGAATTTTTTTGTTTGTTTGTTTGTTTTTCGAGACAGGGTTTCTCTGTGTGTAGTCCTGGCTATCCTGGAACTCACTCTGTAGACCAGGCTGGCCTCGAACTCAGAAATCCGCCTGCTTCTGCCTCCCAAGTGCTGGGATTAAAGGCGTGCGCCACCACGCCCGGCTAAGAAATAAATTTTTAAAAAAAGAACTGAAATGCACTATGTATTAAAATATATATAATACAGGCTGGGCAATGGCCCATACCTTTAATGCCAGCACTTAGAATTTAGAGGCAGGTGGATCTCTGAATTAAAGGCCAGCCTGGTCTACAGCGTGAGTTCCAAGACAGCCAGAGCTGCACAGAGTTTCACTGTTGTGAACAGACACCATGATCAAGGCAACTCTTATAAGGACAACATTTAACTGGGGCTGGCTTACAGGTTCAGAAGTTTGGTCCATTATCATCAAGGCAGGAGCATGGCAGCATCCTGGCAGGCGTGGTGCAGGAGGAGCTGAGAGTTCTTCATCTTCATCTGAAGGCTGCTAGCAGAATACTGACTTCCAGGCAGCTAGGATGAGGGTCTTATAGCCCACACCCACAGTGACACACCTATTCCAACAGGGTCATACCTTCTAATTGTGCCACTCCCTGAGCTGAGCATATACAAACAGAGAAACACAGAGAAACCCTGTCTCAAAAAAACCAAAAGAAAAAAAGATACAGTAGCAGTTACACCCACCAGTGACTCATCTTCATCTGGGTTTTAGTCTGGTCCTGTAAGGCAGTTTGACAAATTGCCAGAGTTGTTTGAAGTCTCTTTCAGGAAGGCACGTTTCTCTGGCCAGGTAGCACCTTTCCTTTTCCCAACGTGAGATTCCCAGGAAACTCCATTATCCTCGGAATCCATTCCTTCAAAAGTCTCACAGTCAGATGGAGAGGCAAGTGTGTCTGTCTTTAGAATGTTTATATCTGCCAGCGTGCTTACAGGAGTGGGCGAATCAGGTTTTACAAAAAGCGTTCCCCAGAAATGCCGAGTGTTCCTACATCTGGCCCAGGAGTAGAGAACGGCAGGTCTAGGAGCAAACTGTTAGATACTAGCAGTGTGTGTGGGTGGGGGGGCTCAGGGTCTCAAGAACTCCTGCTTCAAAAATACGGAAAAGAGAGGTGGAGGAAAGTTCCGGACTCCATCCTCAGGTCTCCACGTGGGCACGCAGACACACTGAATGAACAAGCACGTGCACACACAAGAGGAAGAGGAGGCACTGTCACGACCGCCCGGCGTGTATGGGCACATGCCACCAACCCTGGACCCACAGGACGGAAGGGAATAACACTTCTGTCTCTCTCAAAAAGATAAAGACAAACACCTCTCCTTTCCTCTGCTATTTAGAAAGAGAGAGAAACGGGGATTACCTCAAGTCTCTTGGAGGAGCTCCTTCTGATCTCCTGTGTTACTAAGCCTTACTCAGTCTTAAAGAGAGATAAGCTTTCTAACTCCCCCCCCCCAGGTGTCCTACTTTCACATAGTTGTGTCTATGTAATTGTCCTGGTGTAACTCTGGTCGTTTTCATATGCTGTTCATGTCAAAAGATTTTAACACATTGTGGTTATCATTTCAGCTCTCTTCTTAAGTTCATTTCTTTTATGTGCTAAATTATTTTGTGGGCGTGCCCAATTAAAATACATTCACTCGCATCTGAGTGAATGAACCCACAAGCATGCACCCAAAATAAATAACAATAAAATGTAGAATAAAGGGAGAAGAATCTATAATAAAAATGGTTGGAAAATTCAACTCCTATTTTTATTATAGGGCCGTTTTAGGATTAACCAGACAGTATATTGTTTCTTACTGGGATCAGAGTTTTAAATGTTTGTTAAGGTCAAGTCCAGGCTGTGAAACAAGAGTTCTTTCATGTGCTCACAGTGAATAGTAATAGGTTAGAGTCAGGCAGGATTGAAGGTTAAAGATTAACAGCTCATCAGCTCTGACAAAAGAAATGGAGTCCAAAGCCTGTACCAAGAACCCAGGCTGGGACTCAGTGTGCTCCAGTTTGGACCCAGAGGGCCAGGACCCTTTGGGGCATTTATTTGCTCCTAAATAAATTGTAGAAGCAAATTACTAAGTAAGATTCATAGCATGATTCTACTCTCATTTTTTTTTAAATGTGTGTATTGTATCAATGTTATAGCTTTGTGTCTACTAATACCTTACATTTTCATGCTCAGAAACAGGGTCTAAGTCCCCCACCCAGGTTACATCATTTATTTTTTATTGTTCCAGATTTTCCACTCAAAAGTCCTGGGGATTTATTTTGAACTACTTTCTATGACTATAATGTTTGTCTTAGTTAGGGTTTCTCTGCTGTGAACAGACACCATGACCAATGCAAGTTTTGTAAAAGACAACATTTAATTGGGGCTGGCTTACAGGCTCAGAGGTTCAGTCCATTGTCATCAAGGCAGAAACATGGCAGCATCCAGGCAGATATGGTGCAGGAGGAGCTGAGAGTTCTACATCTTCTTCTGAAGGCTGCTAGTGGAAGACTGACTTCCAGGCAGCCAGGGTGAGGGTCTTAAGCCCACACCCACAGTGACACATCTACTCCAACAAGGCCACACCTACTAATAAGGTCACTTCCTGGGCCAATCATATACAAACCATCACAGTGTTAAAACGACTTTGCTAATATACTGCTGTTGGCCAGACATGGTGGTGCATGTCTTTAATTGCAGTACTCTAGAGGTGGAGACAAGAGGATTTCTGTGGGTTCAAGGCCAACCTGGTCCACATAGCAAGTTCTAGGCTAACAAGGGCTACATAATGAGTCTCTGTTTCAAACAACAACAAAACCTAGGATATTCCTTCCTTAGAGCCCCCTCCCACCACTGTTAGGAGTACTTTCTCATTTCTCCCTACACAAATCAAAAAGACAGATAAACAGGCTTAGGGGATGGCTCAATGGATAAAGCACTTGGGACACCAAAATGTAAGAGGCCCGAAGGCCTGGTGGCTTCCTGGAGTAGCAGCACTTGGGAGGAAGAGCTGGAAGATCCTGGAGAGTGAACTCTCTAGTTAAAGTAGCTAGAATCGAGGAGATCCAGGTTCAGCTAGAGACCCTGTCTCAATAGAGGACAATTGAGGAGGGCACCAGATGTAAAACAGGCCTTCATGGCCAAAAACATAAATTTAAATATGCATACACACATATACATGCCAGAAAAAAAAAAGAAAGAAATTATCAAAAGTAAGTGTCTAAGACTGGAGGAAGTAGAGCACTTGGACAAGCAGGGGAAGCCGAGACTTCAATTCTGTACATTGGGAGGGGGAGGGGGAAATACATAAATACATGAATGAATGAATGAATGAATGACTAAAAATGCTTGAGGGATGGGTGAGCTGCACACATCTTCAATCCCAGCACCTTCGAGGCAGAGGCTGGTGGATCCAGTTGGGCCTACAGAGCTAATGCCAAGGCAGCCAGGGCTACACAAAGCAATCCTGTCTTGAAAAGAAAAACGAAAGAAAAAGAAAAATACTTTTCTCTTTTAAGGATGATCACCTGGCAATTTGTATAACATTACATTTTGGAAACATGAGACATTTTGGCTATGAGACTTCAGAGTCTTTCTTTCCTGACCTCACAGGGAAAACCCTCTCCGGTCTTCTGGAGTCCCCAGCTTCCTTCCTTGTTTGTCTAAACAACAGCACATCCTCCTCTGTGCCCATCTCCAGCAACTTCCTCCTCCTAGCCCTCCCCCAGGGCGTGGTCCCCCTGGCAGTGCCACCCTCTGTGACTGGTTTTAAAAGGAATGTTCTTTCTCAGGTTCTAGCTTGCCACCTGCGGTCTCTTTTCTCATGTGCTGTCTGTCAGTGGGACAGCAGCAGGAAGCAGATAGCAGAATCTCCTGAAATCGGACCTCTTTCTGCTCTTCAAGCTTCCCAGCCACCAAAATCCTCCTCGTCGCCCACCCCACCCCACCCTTGCCTTTTTTTTTTTTTTTCCAAACTGGATGTGAGGTTTACCACTGAACACAATTTGGTGCAGTAGAGGAAGGAGCCCGCGCAGTGGAATGCAGGGCCCACCACTTCTCCGGGGATTGATAGGGGATATTTCTGATCCCACAGCCTTCAGAGATAAGCCGCTTCTCAGCCTTCATCTTCAAATTCATCTGCATTCAACTCGGCGAAGCCTCACTTCTTTGAGGTGTGAATCATCCGTGGCCAGGCGACTTGAACTTGGCAGGGCTTCCGTCACGTGTTCCTTAATCTGCAGCTTGGTGAGAACGGACGGACGAGATGACTTGGCCACTATGCCCAGAGGCTTCCCAAGAGCACATGGCACTGAAAGCCATCTGGAGCCTGTCAGCTCCACACAGGACAGCAGCTGGTTGATGCGGATGGTGTGATAAGGGAACGGTCTCTCTCGAACATGAAAGCCATTCTCCCCTTCATATATGCTCAAGACGGCAGAGCCAGGGATGTGAAAGCCACCTCAGAGCCCTTTGCGGAGACGACGCCCCTGATATGCCACTCTGCCCCTTTAAACAACTTGAAACAAAACCAAGACACCTTAGAGGTGCGCACTTGCTGGTGCGGAACTCAAAACTGAGGCAGGAGGATTTTGAGTTACAGAGGTCTACATCTGCATGAGCTACACAGAGACATCCTGTCTCAAAACAAACAAAAACTTTGTTTTTGTTTTTTAGTGCAGACTGGGTGCATTCGCACGTTTGTGGAGGACCAAGGACAGGGAAGTGGCCTGTCACCTGTGAAAGGGGTTCTTTTGTTGGCTGGGTGTTCATTAATGAATTCTATTGGGGTGTGGCTGTGCCATCTCCTGAGTGAGCCATCTCCTGAGCCCCAAGAGCCTCCAGTTCTGATTGGCCCAAGTGGTTTTTTGCTTGTTTGTTTCTTGTTTTTTTTTTTGTTTTGTTTTTTTTTGTTTTGTTTTGTTTTTTGTTTTTTTGTTTGTTTGTTTGTTTGTTTTTTGATTTGGTTTTTTCAAGACAGGGTTTCTCTGTGTAGCCCTGGCTGTCCTGGAACTCACTCTGTAGACCAGGCTGGTCTTGAACTCAGAAATCCACCTGCCTCTGCCTCCCAAGTGTTGGGATTACAGGTGTGCGCCACCACGCCCGGCTCTTGTTTCTTGTTTTTATGAGATGGGGCAATGGCTCAGACTGGCCCCCAAAGTGCTATTCAGCAGAATAAGCGACCTTTAAACTCCTGATCCTTCCGACTCTACTTCCCAAGTCAGGCTGCCCCATCCTGCCTGGCCCTCTGTACAACCTTTCCTATCACAGTGGCTCTCAGCCCCATCCTGCCTGGCCCTCTGTACAACCTTTCCTATCACAGTGGCTCTCAACCATCCTCATTCTGTCAGTACAGTTAGTTCCTCATGCTGTGGTGACCCCCAACCATAAAATTATTTTAATTGCTACCTCATAACTGTAATTTTTCTACTGTTATGAATCACATGTAAATGTCCATGTTTTCTGATGGTCTTAGGCGACCCCTGTGAAAGGGTCATTTGACACGCCCACCCCCAGAGGGGTTATTGCAACTCACATCTTGAGAACAGCAGGCCGATTACAAAACAATAGACAGCAAAACAGTAATGGCAAGTTTGGGGCTGTGTTTCCCCCCCAAACGAACTATTTCTCCAATCTTTACTTACTTGTATTTATATTTTTTAAAAATGAACATATTACATATTTACAAAAATAAAGTGTTCTGTTGGAAGAAATGAGAAACTCCCCGTGGGGAAGGATTGTGTGAGTTCAGCATGAGTCATTAAATAGAGACTCAGTTGTCTTTTAAAAAAAGGCGATGTATGAGGGTCACAACCACTTCATCACAAGGCCCCTAGAACAGAGAAGTCTTTTTCAGAGATGTGGAGTTCAAGGGCAGGAGAGGAAGCTGGTTTCCAGCTCTTGGCAGGAGCTGGTGGGAAACACCACAGAAATCTACCCTCCCCCACAAACAGAGGGTCTTTAACCCTGTCATCTGTAAATGCCCCCTTCCTCCTATTCCCTAACCCTCAGAGTCTGACGTTGTTCAAACTGGCCTGAGACTTCTGAGCCCAAGGAAAATCCCTTCACTGTCTGGAGTGCCTGAGTCTGTATACCACCCAGGCTTAAAGGGACAACCCCACTACCCGAGATTCCCCCAGCCCCTTTGTGTGTGTTTGATATATGAATTCCTGTGGTCGTGCTTCCTCCTGTGAGAGACTGTGAGACCAGAGGGTGACATTTGCATGTCTTCCTCAGGCACTTATCACCTTTTTATTAAAAATAAATAAATTTAGCCGGGTAGTGGTGGCACACACCTTTAATCCCAGCACTTGGGAGGCCACGTGTATGCATGAGCCTTTGGAGGCTAGAAGAAGAATTTCCGATCCCCTGGAGCTGAAGTTACAGCATTATGGACTGCCTTATGCGCCTTATGGGTACTGGGAACAGATCTCAGATTTTAAGCGATCTTATCACTGAGCCAGCTCTCCAGCCCCTAGGGGATATAGTTAGGAAAATGTTTCCCTTATTATACTATTTGATAATCCTTGTAGGATACATTTCCCCACTAAACATTAGGTGTTTTGTTTTCAGTTTTACCTAGAAGGAGAACTGGACCTGACCAGATGGCTTAGCAATTAACCGGCACTTGCAAAACAAGCCCGACTGACTTAAGTTCCATGTCTAGAACACACATGGCCTTTGACTTACGCACACATACATAGACATGCGCAGACACACATGCAGACACACACACACAAATGCAGACACACACACACACAAATGCAGATATATATACACACACACAAAGTAAATATAATCTTTTTATTTAAAAAAAAAGGAGAGCCGGGCGTGGTGGTGCACACCTGTAATCCCAGCACTTGGAAGGCAGAGGCAGGCAGATTTCTGAGTTCGAGGCCAGCCTGGTCTACAGAGTGAGTTCCAGGACAGCCAGGACTACACAGAGAAACCCTGTCTTGAAAAACCAAAAAAAAAAAAAAAAAAAAAAAAAAAAAAGGAGAAATTAACTTCCAAGTTATTCACATTGGTAGTGGCTCACGTTAAAAGGAATTTAAAGCTAATTTTTCTATTTTTAATTATTGATAAAATGAAAATTAATTTTGTTTCTAAATTGTTCACTTTTGTATGAACTATCTGACATTTCTCAATGAATAAAGTTTAATAAATAATTCTAAAAATTAACTTAAAATCGATGTGTCTATTTAAGGGATTTTTTTTTTCCGAGACAAGGTTTCTCTGTGTAGCCCTGGCTGTCCTGGAACTCACTCTGTAGATCAGGCTGGCCTCAAACTCAGAAATCTGCCTGCCTCTGCCTCCCAAGTACTGGGATTACAGGTGTGCGCCACCACTGCCCGGCTATTTAAAGGAATTTAAACTAAAAACTATTCCTATATTTATGTATACAAATGTGTTAGTGTGTATAAACATAAATGGTGTCCTGGCTAAGTCTTAAGTCAACTTGGCACAGCTAGAGTCATCTGAAAGGAAGGAGCCTCAGTAGAGGAAATACTTCCAGAAGACCAAGATGGTTTTTCTTTGAAAGATATATTTATTTTATATGAGTACACTGCCGCTGTCCTCAGACACACCAGAAGAGGGCGTCGGATCCCATTACAGCTGGTTGTGAGCCACCATGTGGTTACTGGGAGTTGGATTCAGGACCTCTGGAAGAGCAGTCAGTGCTCTTAACACTTGGGCCATTTCTCCAGCCCCGAGATGTTGTCTTAGTTAGGGATTCATGCGGGAGGGCCCTGTCCATTGTGGGTGGTTCCATCCCTGGGATCGTGGTCCTGAGTTTTATAAGAAAGCAGCTGAGCATGCCAGGGCAAGCCAGGAAGCAGCAGCCCTCCATGGCCTCTGCATCAGCTCCTGCCTCCAGGTCCCAGCCCACTTGAGTTCCTGTCCTGACTTCCTTTGGTGATGAACAGCGATGTGGAACTAAGCCAAATAAACTTTTCCTCCCCAACTTTTTTTTTAGTCATGGTGTTTCATCACAGAAATAGAAACCCTAACTATTAAATCTGAAGGCCCCTCCTGTCTCTACTTCTCTTCCCAGTATTGGGATTAAAGGTGTTTGGCTCCCCTCCATGCCCCCAGGCTTTTTCTATAGATCCCTAGCTATCCCGGAATTCAACTCTCAGAGCTCTGTCTGCTTCTCCTCCTGTGTGCTGGGATCAAAAGTGTGCACCGCCACGCCCACGCGCCTCCACACCCATGCCACTTTTCATGCTGAGCCTTTTCTGAAAGCTTGTGGTGTGAACACAGGTCCTCGTGCTTGTATAGCAAGTACTTTACCCACAGAGCTCTCTCTCAGTCTTTTCTTCTTCTTCTTCTTCTTCTTCTTCTTCTTCTTCTTCTTCTTCTTCTTCTTCTTCTTCTTCTCCTTCTTCCAAACTAAGTCTCACTAGCTCAGGTTAGCCTGAACCATGTAATTATGTATGCCTGTGAACTCCTAATCCTCTTGCTTCTGCCTTCCAAATACCGGAATTAGAGATGTATGCCGCTATACCAAGCTTTGTGGGGAATTTTTAAATGTCAAGTGCTTGGACTTAACCTATCAAGCTAACTTAAATAAGAAAAGAATATTTAACTCACAAAACAAGTTTTTTTGTTTTCGTTTTTTAGAAAGAAGCAGCTGCATAGAGACAACAAAAAACTGATGAACTGGCGCAGCCCTCGGAACCCTGCACCTGCAGCCGCGAGGCTGGCGCTGTTGGAGAAGCCCCGCCTCCTTCCTGGGTCGGCGGCGGCTGGATTGGTGCAAGCTGCTCTTAGGGAGCACCAGCAGTCCCTCAGCTTCTCTGCTACAAAACCTCAGTGCCCACGAGAACTGGATTCAACAGGTGGCAAGGTGCTCTTCCCTTGAAATTAAAATTTTGTCTGTTTTAAATATATAAATCTGTATGACCACTACTGTTAGCATTCTGTCTAAACTCCACCCCAGTTACCTGGCAACAGCCAGGTATGCTCTGCCCTATGGTTACCTGGCAAAAGCCAGGTAAGGACCCACTATAAAAGGGGCCACTTGAGTCCTCCTCTCTCTCTTGTTCTGCTTCTCTCTTGCCCTCTTGGGCTCTTCCCTTCCCCCTCTCTCCACGTGCTCATGGCCAGCCTATACGTCTCTATTCTCTTCCTCTCTCTGCCTCTCTCTGCCTCTCCTGCCCTCTTAACTCCCCTCCCCATGCCCTGAATAAACTCTTTTTTATACTATATGGTGTGACTGGTCCCTCAGGGGGAAGTGATGCCTCCGCATGGGCCCCCTTCCTCTATACCCCACCAAACCCCCATAGTACATATTCTCTCTGTCTCTGTCTTTTTATAAACATATCACCTTTATTTCTGACTGGTCTTAAATGTTTACTATGTTCTGCATGTCTTGGTTATAAAATTCTGGCTTATAATTTGTAATGTCTGGTTAAAAATCGGTAACAGAAAGTTGGCTTAAAAACAAATAACTCAGGGTTAAAACCATTCTGGACAGATAGTTGGGGGTCATAATTTTATGTAATTCCCGTCCTAAAAACCAGACTTCTAAAAGATAGGAATTAAAAGTGTTTCTCGCAGGGCGTGGTGGCGCACGCCTGTAATCCCAGCACTTGGGAGGCAGAGGCAGGCGGATTTCTGAGTTTGAGGCCAGCCTGGTCTACAGAGTGAGTTCCAGGACAGCCAGGACTACACAGAGAAACCCTGTCTTGAAAAACCAAAACCAAAACAAAAACAAAAAACAAACAAAAAAAGTGTTTCTCTAGCGGCTCCTCCATGCATTCATAGAAAAAAACTTTTCTTGCTGACAGCCAAACTTTGTAATATGAAAATAATGCCCTTGGTATTGATTTTAGAGATACTGAATTGTTCAAACTGTTAAAAAACAACTACTTGGTTTTGTCTTCTAAAAATTGTGGTTATGTTCTATGACTTCACCTTTAAAACGATACCTTATTTATTTTGATATTGCAAAAGCAGCTTTTAAAAAATATTTAAATATGTAAAGATATGGGACATTTTACTCTAATAATGATGGAAACTTTAATGACTTTAGAAATTATAATAGTGAGGCAGGTAGATTTCTGAGTTCGAGGCCAGCCTGGTCTACAGAGTGAGTTCCAGGACAGCCAGGGATATACAGAGAAACCCTGTCTTGAAAAACAAAAGAACAACAACAAAAAACAAACCAAAAAAAAAAGAAAGAAAGAAAGAAAGAAAGAAAGAAAAAAAAAGAAAGAAATTATAATAGTAAACAGCATGAAATTATGGACCCATGGAGGGGGATGATTATGAGGAAAGAAGTCCAGGCAGTCCCTATGATGATGGTTATGGATCTGATACATATAAATAATATGCATGTATAATATATATATAAGATAACAGAAGCTTTTCATTTAAAAATGCAGCTATTGATTAATCTAATATGATGTCAACTAGATATACATTCCTGAGGCTTTTTTAAATCTGTTGTACCTTTGTCTTTTTCTTTTCATTACATCAAATATATTGCTCTGTAAATGATGGTAATGATACCAGGAATAAAAATTAAGGATTTTTTAAAAAATTAGGTATTTTATTTATTTACATTTCAAATGTTATCCCTTTCCTGCTTTCCCCTCTGGAAATCCCCTCCTCCACCTGCTTCTATGAGGGTGGTCCCCCACCCTCCCACCCACTCCCTCCTCCTCCCTGCCCTGTCATTCCGCATCAGTGGGGCATCGGGCATCGGGCCTTCCCCCACTGATGCCAGACAAGGCCATCCTCTGCTACATATGCGGCTGGAGCCACGGGTCCCTCCATGTGTGCTTTTTGGCTGGTGGTTTAGTCCCTGGGAGCTCTGGGGGATCTGGTTGGTTGATATTGTTCTTCCTGTGGGGCTGCAAACCTCCTTCTTAGATGTTTAGAGCATTAAAAAGGGTTAAGAATCACTGGCCCTTGAAGCTCTGCCCCGCCCCCTTCCTTTCCGTTTGCTGGAGCCCTGGCAAGGCTCCAGCAGGCCCCTCCTTTCAGCCCAACATGCCAATAACAGGTTCCTCAGCCAAACACTGTTCTTGGCATTTTCCCCAACTTGTTAACCCTTTTCCTGTGCTGACACTGCCTTCGGCTTAAACCTTATCATACAGGAAACTGTTATGTTCTATAATGATATACCAGATAAAGCTCAGAAAAGTTCCTAGTCTGTTTTTTTTTAAAGATCTATTTATTTATTTATTTATTTATTTATTTATTTATTTAATGTATATGAGTACACCATTGCTCTCTTCAGACACAGCAGAAGAGGGCATCAGATCCCCAGTACAGATGGTTGTGAGCCACCATGTGGTTGCTGGGAATTCAACTCAGAACCTCTGGAAGAGCAGTCGGTGCTCTTAACCACTGAGCCATCTCTCCAGCCCTTTCCTAGTCTCTTTATGGAGTATGTTTTTGGGTTTAAAAAATTTTTATTTTGATACTAGAAGAGCTTCAATTCAAAACTATGATTTTTTTAAAGCTCAAACCTAACAGGGGTAGATAGATAATCGGTAACTTTGTAGGTGACCAAATCCTTTAATATGTTCAGAAATATATGAAGTCATGCTAAGAACTGATGCAGTTAATGTCAAGATTAAGTTTTATTTAGTCTCCTGTTCTCTGATTGCAAGGTATAGTTTAGAGCAGATAACTAAAAACAAAGATGTGCTATGTAGAATACTAACCCTCAAACCTGTCAGAGATCTGCTAAATATGGCATTTATTTAATATGTTGAAACTTACCATGACAGGCAGAGACTCCCAAATCCTAACAGTGACTCTTGAAGGTCTCCAAGAAGATATGGGCACAACCACAAAGGACACCACCTGGATTGTGGTATGATAACCCCTGTGCATAGCTGCCCCGATGCCTTGCCCACTGCCAGGGCGTGGCCCGAGCTGTGGACAAACAGAGGACAACCAGAGAACTGATCACCACACATTGCTTAAGACGAGGTGAGGTCAGTCTCTCCCATGCTCCTCCTCCACAGGAAAAGCCTCTTCTGGGCCCTGTGGCCGAAGACTGCCTCTGTCCTTGATGCCACGGAGACCACAGGAACCTGGGACAAATGGCCAGGTCATGAAATATGGACTAGTCTATGTCATTTTAACGGACATATAGGCCATTTAGATTATAAGTTATCCTTCTCAGGTCTCTGATAATATTGACGGCTAAACTAGTTATTGCTTAACAGCTAGAGAACAACAGACAACTAGCTCCTCAAGGTAATCCACTGCTGCTTAGCTCATTAGTTAGTTCATTAGTTAGTTCTAACTACTAGGCTTCTTATTAAAAAGGACAGACAGGTTTGCCTTGTTTACAGGATTCATGTTACAGGACAAACAGATTTTAATGTTTACTGCTCCTTCACTTATAAAGTCTGAGGATACAAAAACTTCTAAAAATTATTTGAGAACGCACAAAAATATTTAAGGGTCTAGGAAAATGTTTGAGGTTGATAAATAAAAATTATAATGTTAAAAAGTCTAAGAAGAGCCGGGAGGTGGTGGCTCACGCCTGTAATCCCAGCACTCTGGGAGGCAGAGGCAGGCGGATTTCTGAGTTGGAGGCCAGCCTGGTCTACAGAGTGAATTCCAGGACAGCCAGGACTATACAGAGAAACCCTGTCTCAAAAAAACCAAATTAAAAAAAAAGTCTAAGAAGGTGTTTTAATATATATAAATAGAAGTTATAGAAATATAAGAAATGATTTAAGATATATATTTAAAAATGGGAAAGCTTCCATATTCTCCATGCATGCTATTGTTATTTCAGGGTTCAGAACTCACTCTGAAGACCAGGCTGGCCTCGAACTCAGAAATCCACCTGCCTCTGCCTCCCAAATGCTGGGATTAAAGGTGTGTGCCACCACTGCCTGGCCAAAGTTCAGAACTTTCACATTGATCAATGGAGTTCTGATAAGCTAATGAAGCACTGGCTGCTTACAATTCAGTCACAAGCTCAGAACTTTACATTCCCTTTGGCTGTCTTCTGAATATAGACTTAAAGATACTTCTCATCATGCTAAAAAATCCCTGTTCAATCTATATATCTAACCCTCTGGACTAAGAAAAGAATGTACTTGCCTTTTTACCCCAATCTATACCTTTTACTAGGCCACCAAGGCACGAGTCTATTCCTGTACAGATATCTATAACTGCTTTCTCTAAATCCTTTTTAAAACCAAAATTCACATAAGCTTCAGGGAATTTAAAAAAAAAAAAAAAAAGTCTTGGATCCACCTGCCACAGATCAAATAGACTCCAGATAAGTACACCTGCCTGTTCTTGAAAATGGGATTTGCCCCTTGGTCTTGGAATCTCTTACCTTCCCCAACTACTAGACACTTTTAACTTCTGTCCCTAGTCTGTATTCGTCTCAGCAGATTTTCACCTGGCTGACAGAGTCCATCCAGGGATCACCTGCGGACCGCAAGCTGCGGAGCTCTGGATTGGCTGAAATCTGATGTTAACCAGTCTAGCTGAGGTGGGTACTTGCCCTGCCTGCAGCAGGCTCTATCCCCAGCGGTGCCGTTCCCCTGGAGGCGCCCCAGGGACAACCCACGTATGGTTGAGGAGCTAACCTGTGCAAGGCTGAGGGGGCATGGAGCCAGGTCGCCCACCTCCTCGATGACGCGTGTCTTCAGAGTCCGCAAGCTGGGAGCCCCAGGGTTCCCCCGAGGTGTGGGGAAGTGGTGGAGCAGTTCATCCTCTCAGTCAGTGTTCTTGCTCCTCAGGCGTGGTCCCTGGGTTTCAGTTCTCTTTGACGCTCTGACCTGCACTCTGTCTCAGCCTGAACTAGGCGGGGAAGAATCCGGCCCCCACTGGTGTGGTCATGCTCTTATTAATAAATCAGCGCGCAGACACATGCTTCTCACAATGGCTCTTAGTCAGAGCACCTTGGACCTATGGGGAAGACCCCATAGGGTCACCTGCACGGAGCAAGAACTTGACTGGGAAACAGGATTTCTAAAAAGCAAGGCTAGTAAGTCTTATAATTCTCTTTCCCCTGCAAGTAGCCTCCCTGTATGCAAATGAATATCAGAACAAAATCCACGCCTAAAACTCTCATAATAATTTTTACCTACTTAATGACATCATTTTTATTTGAGGTTTATTTGAGTGTAAAACGTTATAATCCAGAGCAATGAAATATATTCCTATGGTTTGATCCCCACCCCTTCCCCCACCCCCTGCCAAACAGGGTCTCACTGTGTAGCTCTGGCTGTTCTGGAACTCACTATGTAGACCTGGCTGGCTCCTGAACTCAAAAGATCCACCTGCCCCTGCCTCTGCCTCCCAAGTGCTGGGACTAAGGACATGTGCCAATATGCCTGGCTCGGCTAATTAAATAGTTGAAGCTCAAATTTCATCACCCACTGGGGGAAATACACAGGGTGAAGCCTTATTGGGGCGACCACTGCAGGCACAGCTTCAGCCAGAGCTCAGACTGAATCTTCAATGGGGTTGCCTGGGGTAATACTTAGAGACCAATGTTTGTTTTCTCATGGGGAAAAAATAACCTTTACTATATTAATAAATACAATCAAAGACATAGTGCATGTCTCTGAAAGTCAGTGAATTTATTTTTTTTTTAATCTTTGGATTTGTTTTCTTTTTTTGTTTTTTTTTGTTGTTTTTTTTTGTTTTTTTTTTTGTTTTTTGTTTTTTTTGAGACAGGGTTTCTCTGTATAGCCCTGGCTGTCCTGGAACTCACTCTGTAGACCAGGCTGGCCTCGAACTCAGAAATCTGCCTGCCTCTGCCTCCCAGAGTGCTGGGATTACAGGCATGCACCACCACTGCCCGGCTGTGAATTTTTTTAATATGAAGATTCAGTTTTCCTGTTTGGTTAAAAAAAGAAAAAAGTCTACCGGGCATAGGCACGAGGGGCACAGGAGGATCAGGAGTTCAGGTTCATCGTAAACGAGAGTGGGGTCAAGGCAGCTTGGCTATATATATATATATATATATATATATATATATATATATATATACACATACATACACACACATATATACACATATATATGAGACTTTTCCTTTTGAAAAATGTTTCTTTTAAAGATTTATTATATCTAAGTACTGTATCTTTCTTCAGACGCACCAGAGGAGGGCGTCAGATCTCATTACGGATGGTTGTGAGCCACCATGTGGTTGCTGGGATTTGAACTCAGGACCTTTGGAAGAGCAGTTGGTACCCTTAATTGCTGAGCCATCTCTCCACCCTAATTTTTTTTTTTAATTTGAAAGGTTATCATGTTTAAGGTCATGGATTTGATTCCCAGCACTGCAGATAGAAAACATTAAAACCAGATGGTTCGGGAATTTTATACCAGCTACTTAGGAGGCATGAGGACCAAAACAAGGGCGTCCGGGGCAATTTGGTAGACTCTGTCTCAAAAGGAAAGATCAAGGGGCTGAAGAGATGGCCCAGTGGTTAGGAGGACCAGCTGCTCTCCCAGAGGACCCACACTGAGAAGCCTTCCTCCTGTGTGGGTTCTTTGGTGTTTGATCACGTCTGAACTCTGGCTAAAACTGCCCGCAGTGGTCACACTGGTAAGGCTTCACTGTGTGATGAGATTCGAGCTTACATCCCATAGCTCACGCCTATTTGTAATTCCAGTCCCGGGGAGTCTGATGCTCTCCAATGGCCTCCTTGGGAATGGAGCCTGAACATGGCACACAGACATACATGCAGGCAACACACCTGCACACATAAAATAGTACCAGAATTTAAACATTAAAAAGGAAACATTACAAAGAAGACAAGAGCAGCTAGCCGGAGAGATGTCCCAGCCATTCAGAGCACACGCTGCTCTATCCAGAGGACCTGAGTTTGCTTTCCAGCATTCATACTGCCTGTGACTCCCGCTCCAGGGCATCTGATGCCCTGTTCTGGCTTCTGCAGGTACCTGCACTCATGGTCTCTCTCTCTCTCTCTCTCTCTCTCTCTCTCTCTCTCACACACACACACACACACACACACACACACACACACACATAATTAAGATTTAAAACAAAACCAAACTGGGATCTGGAAGTGATGACATCAGCCTAAGTTTCAGAGTGAGAACCTGTCTCAACACACACACACACACACACACACACACACACACTCACATGCTGGGGACATAGCTCAGTGATGGAACACCCATTTAATATGTGAAATGGGTCTAGGTTCAATCGGCAGTACCATAAAAACAAATAAGAAACCCCCCCCAGGGCAGTGCACGGTCCTTAAAGCATCCTCAGTACATCCTCAATACAAGCTTAGTGTTTCGTTGTTTTGATGTGGGTGTGTGAGAGCAGCTTGTAAGGTTGAGGCTGGGGATTGAACTCAGGGCTCCAGGCTGTGTCAACTCACCAGTCCCATCTCCATTTCCTTCCTTCCCTTTAGTTTCTTCCTAAGCTTGGTTGATTTTTTTTTCCCAACCTTACTGCGTCTCAATTCAGAACTTGCGAGAAAGTAGTAACAGACTTACTACAACGGAAACTCTGTCCCAATGAATTGCTGTTCAGGCATGAGTCACAGGCTGTCTCGTCGCCATGACAAGGCATCATGATGCTAGCAGATGCCTGTGGTTTTAGATGCTGAAAGAATCCCAGACGCTCTCTGTACATGAGTGCTATGCAGGGAGCTTCTGTGTAGGTTGTGTCCCTTCCCTGTCCTCTTCAGCAGCGCCCGCCTTTTCTATTTCTTTCCCTGTCCCTCTGTCCCTCCTGTCATGTGTCTGTGTATCTATGTGTGTGTGTGCGCACACATACACACACACACACACACACACACACGCACGCACACGCACAAACCTCTCACTGACTGTGGAGCGTATGACTCAGCCAGACTGGCCAGACAGTGAGCCCCAGGGATCCTCATGTCTCCGACTCCCAGTACTTGGATTCTCAGTGTGTGTTTGACTTATTTTTAAACATGTGTGTTGAGGATTGAGCTCTGGTTCTCCTGTTTTTGAGACAGTGGCAACACACACACACACAAACACACACACACACACACACACACACACACACACACTTTTTCCCTCAGACCAACCTCAAGAACCCACCCAGGTTGGCCTTGAACTCAGCTAGGTGGTGGAGAATAACCTTGAACCCCTGATCCTCTGGCCTCCTCGCCCAGGTGCGGAGGGACTGGCATGCACACCAGCTCCGCCCCCTCTGGGCTCATCCCTGTCCCTGGCCACCCTCAGCACACTTGGAGTATTCCCGCATTGGCCATGAGGCTATGTGTAACTTTCTCTCTGTCCAGAATGTTCCTCACCAGATCTAAACATAGGTAGGTTATTTTCTGGCCAATTTAGCCTAAACTCACCTCTTTACCAAGACTATTCCTGGCAATTGCATCTGCCTTTGACCTCTTCCCCCAGTCATCACTGAGACATCCTCTCTTCTTTTCTCCTTAAGTGTCTTGCACAATTTCCTGTTTATTTACTTTTTGATAAATCTCATGAAAGGAAGAAGCCATTTACTATCTCTCCATTCTGTCGCAATGAGTGCTAAAGAGATGCTTGTTGGGAGGATGAATGAATGAATGAGTGAGTGAATGTATGAATGCTTCTGCTCTCAGTCAAGGACTGGGCGGTTCTAGAAAAGCACTGGGTGAGATGAGGCTGGGAGACCTCACTAGGATATTCTTGGTTGCTAGCCATGGAGTGTGGATGCTCTACTCTGAAGAAGCGGGTTTTGCCAACAGCTGTCCAGGAGCAGAGACAGTCGGGACTGGGAAAGGTAGACTTGGCAAACGTGTACATCCTATTACACGGAGAGAAGCAGAGGGCACTGCGACAGTGCCTGGCACGTATGTCTTCAGTAGCGGTCACGGTGAGTACTAGGACAGCTCAGCAAAATGGCGCAGACAGGAAGTCATTCTTCTAGACGCCAACTTCCTTTCCCTTTCTGTCAAACTTGCAATCAATGTGCTTATTCTCAGAGCTTTTGTCCAGACCCTTTAAAGATTTCTAACCCAATCACGCTCCCTCCTGGGACTGGCCTCTCAAAAAGCCTTCTCATTTCATTTCTTTTTTGTAACTTTAATTTATACTTCTTTTTAAAAGAAAGTTTTGTTTTGTTTTGTTTTGAGACAGGGTTTCTCTGTGTACCCTTGGCTATCCTGGAACTCACTCTGTAGACCAGGCTGGCCTGGAACACAGATCTGCCCGCCTCTTTCTCCCAAGTGCTGCTGGCTTTAAAATTGTTTTTTGTTTGTTCATGTAAACCAGATTAGTCTCAAACTCACTATGTAGCCCAGGATGACCTTAACTCCTCAGCTTACGCTTTCTACTTCCCAAGTGATACGATTTTCTTTCATTTGGTTGAGACAGGGTCTTACCTCTAGCCCAGGCTGGTCTCAAGCTTGTGGCAATCCTTCTGCCTCAGCTTCCTGACAGTAGGATTACAGCCCATCACACCAGGCTCAACACGTTTTTATTCACCCCTTCATTATTTTATTATTGAGTTTATGTTCCTACTCACCCCTTCTGCCAAGAATGAGGCCCCAACCCAGGGCCTTGCCTATCCCATGCACATTCATCTTTATAAACACTGTGTGTGTGTGTGTGTGTGCGTGTGTGTGTGTGTGTGTGTGTGTGTGTGTGTGTGTGTGTTCATTCTTGCTTCTACTGGAAGCATGGCCTGAGGCCAACAAGATGGCTCACCAGATATAGGTGCCTGACAAGGTCCTATCAAGCCCAACAACCTAAGTTCCACACGGTGGAAGGGAAGAAGCAATAATCAGAAATTGTCCTCCGAGGACACTAAACAAAGGAACAAAAGAAGAGATAAATGGAAGGGGGAAACACGTGGTCCCATTTGATCTCTAAGGAATTTTAGATCCATAAGTTCAGTGCTGCAGGATCCCAATTTCATTCCCCTCCCCTCCCAGAACATTCCTATGACCGTTCTCTCTCTGAAGCGCCCCCTGCTCAGCTTGGCTCTCTTCCTCTCCTTGGCTTCTTTATCTTGTTGGTGCCAAGTCTTGTTGTAGTTACCCCTAAACTGTGTGTGTTTAAGCTATTGTAAAAATACCTTCTGCTTGTAGAGATTTAAAAAAAAAAAAAAAAAAAAAAAAAGCAGATGCACCCAAAGCTAAAGAGTGGGAAATACCATGGGTCTCTCCGTGCTGTCCCCCAGCCCCACCCCCTGATGTCAGCGCTGTCTGTCTGTCTGGCAAGCCAGGGCTTGTTTCCAGCTCTTCTTTTCCATTCCCATGGCCATCATCTGAACCCCAGAGACAGCACTCCATCTGGGCTGCTTAGCTTTCCCTCAGTTCCTGCCAGCGAACCTTGAGAACTCCACACCCAACCTCCTGCCCTGGACCCTACAGCTGTGAGAACAGAAGAAAGAAAGGGATCCACAGTGAAAAGCTGCTCGACTTTGGGCAAATTACTTGACCTCCCTTAATTCCTCGAATGTAAAATGAGGGTAGTCACAGTCCCTTCCTTGTGGAGTCGGGTGACGATTGATAGGATGACACACATAGCTCTATACAGCACCTGGAACACTATCTGCTCCATAAATGTCAATGACGACAATGCCAGCGATGACAATCTTCCCTTAGGTGAGCTACTGACCTCAGTGCTTACTGTCTAGGTGAAGAAGTTGGGTGTGGTGGCTTATGCCTGGGAGGCAGGGGGATTGCTATAAATGTAAGGCCAGCCGGTACTATGGAGTGGGACTCTGGAAAAAGAAAGGAAGAGGAGGAGGAGGAGGAGGAGGAGGAGGAGGAGGAGGAGGAGGAGGAGGAGGAGGAGAAGAGAGAGAGAGAGAGAGAGAGAGAGAGAGAGAGAGAGAGAGAGAGAATGAGAAGAGAGAAAAGACGGCTCAGCAGTTAAGAGCACTGGCAGCTCTTCTAGAGGACCTGGATTCTCAGGAGCCACCTGGTTAACCATCTGTAACTCCAGTTTCAGAGGCTCCGACACCCTCTGTGGGTACCAGGCTTGGAACTGGTGGAGAGACATACATGCAGGCAAAGCATTCATACACACAAAATAAAAACTGTAAGAAAGAAGAAGGAAGGAAGGAAGGAAGGAAGGAAGGAAGGAAGGAAGGAAGGAAGGAAGGAAGGAAGGATCAATCTAGGTCATGAGAGATAGGCAAACTTTTTTTTTTTGAAAGGCAGAGGAATATTGTAAACAGAATTACAGGATGGACGATGGAGCCCACGGGAGGACTCAGTGGGTGAAGTGCTTGTCATGGTGACTACAGTTTGATCCCTGGCACCCACATGGGGAAGGAGAGATCTGACTGCTACAAGCTTTCCTCTGGCTTCCACATGTGCTCTGTGACATGGGAAACCCCTGTATGCACACACCCATTCACCCCTACACAAAATAAATAAAAATTTAATTAAAAAGAGGGGGGAGAGACCCTGTCTTAAAAGGCCAAATACCACAACGACAAAAAGGAAAACAGAACATTCTTCCGAAGACTGACCTTTCTACTCAGACCTCATAAAACTGAGTTATATCGAGTGGGAATCAATCCAAAGTTCCTGGGCCCTGAACAGACACCAAAAACTTCCTGCCTCTCAACCTTTTTATGTTTCTGTGCTGCTGGGAATTGAATTCAAGCCTCCAGTGCTGTGAACTCTCCCCCTACTACGTATCAGTCGGTTAAACACATGCCCGGAAGGTTGAGCTTACCCATCTACAGAGCTGCACACTGGGACCTCTCTCTGAATAGGCAGTCCCTCTTACATTAGCCACCCTCATGTGAACGTCATTTTTCCCCCTTCAGAAATGAATGATTATTTTCCCAGGGTGTGAACACTTTTACAGCTCCAGTTATTCCTGCCAGTTCTTGTAAGTGGATCTACCACTTCATAATGTTATCAGCAGCAATAACTGACTACTGCCTGCACCGCGCCCTCCTCCGTGGGAAACAGCTTGGCTCCTTTAGCAGAGAGGGCTCCTGCGTGCTTCGTTCGCTGTACTTCTCTGGATACTTGTGAGGCTGGACATTCCTTCATGTCGGCCGCTTTCTTGTGTTTCCCCTGTCTGTGGTCCTGTGCATTCCCAAGGCAGGATAGAAAAACAGAAATGTGACCATTTGATTTTGCGAAAGTCACCTTATTTACCCTCGTCTCCCTCCCTCCCTGATGCATCTTTTTTTTTTTTTTTTTTTTTTTTTTGGTGTTTTTCGAGACAGGGTTTCTTTGTGTAGTCCTGGCTGTCCTGGAACTCACTCTGTAGACCAGGCTGGCCTCGAACTCAGAAATCCGCCTGCCTCTGCCTCCCAAGTGCTGGGATTACAGGCGTGCACCACCACGCCCGGCTCCTGATGCATCATTTTTAAAAAAACATCCTGAGCTCTATACACACACATTTTCAGAATTATTAGAAAATACAGCTGAGTAAACAAACAAGAATAAAATCACCTGTGTCCAACCAGGTATGGAGCTGCACACCTTGATTTCCAAATAGTTGTCAACTGAGGGCCAGCCTGGCCTACATAGTGAGTTTCAGGCCAGCCGGGCCTGCACATTGTGTTATAGTAAATATTTAATCTCAACCATGGGTATCTACACCACCTTAGATCATTTAGTTCCCAGATTAAAGACACAAAACCTTCATATTTATAAGAAGTCTATAACGCGCTAGAGCTGAACAGATATCTACACTCTAAGCTAATAATGTCTACTTCCATAGCTAGAACCCCTGCCATGGTCGATCTGGGCTGCTCTTAACCCCAGTTGGCCAGTCCTCCTGGCCATGTTTTTATGACTCACCCACCCTGTGGCATCTTCTCCTTGCTGCACCTTCTCTCCTTCCTCCTGTGGTCTCTGCCTCAACCCCAAACTGGGGAACTCAGCCTACCTCTCTTCTACCCCGCTAGAGGCCGTAGGCATCTTTATTCAACCAGTAGTTTTAAACAAAGGAGCAAGGTTTCTCTCATCCCTTAGACGACCAGTATTTAGTATATACAGCAATAGACCAAACCTCAACATAGTGACCATGTTTCAAAAACTAAACCAACCAGAGTTGGACAGTTAGTCCAGTGGTTGAGAGACCTTCCTGTTCTTGCAGAAGACCTGGGTTCAGTTTCTCGTACCCACATGATGGCTCACAGCCATCTGTAACTCCAGGTCTTTGGATCTGATGCTCTCTTCTGACCTATGTGAGTACCACGCATATAAATGGTACACACACACACACACACACACACACACACACACACACGCGCGCAAAGTATCTACATACATAAAGAAATAAAATTAAAACAAAAAACAAACAAACAAATAAAAAACCCCAAACCAACCAACCAAAAACACAACAGGTAGAGGAAGGGGGATGCCTGTGAGTTCCAAAATAGCAGCGCTACAGAGTAAGACCTGGTCCCAACAAAACAGACAAGCAGCAACAAAAAATGAGGGCACTGCAACCTCAAAAGTTGACACTTACATATGAAGATGAAAAAGGTAATTTTAATGAAATTTTTTTGATGTATTTATTTATTGGGACTGCTGGGAAAAAAAACCAATTCCAAATTTTTGGAGAAATCTGTCTCTGGCTATTGCACGGTAAGACACAGAAGTGAAAACTCAGCGAGGGGTGGGGTGGGGCTGGAGGGATGCTCGGTGGTTACTATTAAGAACCGCTGTCCCAGAGGACCCAGGGTTCCCAGCACCCCCGGGGCCACTCATAACTGTCTGTAACTCCAGTTCCAGTTCTTGTTGGTCTTCTCTGCCTTTTTGTCGGGCTGTCTGTCTGTCTCTCTCATGTATCTACTCCAAACAGCCTTTTGCCTCTCCCCCTAACCCCTTGCCCTAGATCCGCCTCATACCATGGCATGGGTCCCTAATAGTACACCCCACATACACCTTACTCCTTTATCCTAACAGCAGCACACACATTTAATCCCAGCATGTTTGAGGCAGAGGTAGGTAGGTCTCTATGAGTTTGAGGCTAACCTGGCCTACATAAAAGATTCAGGCCATCCAAGGCTCTAGTGAGACCTCATCATTAAAAAAAAAA
>OZ030005.1:70424552-70532052 GCA_964023405.1 Apodemus agrarius | reverse complement strand
GGCAGCAGCCTGCTCTTTCAATCCTGAGTCTGTCTGTCACTGTAACTGGAGAAGAAAACCAAACCAAGGGTAACCAGGACTCCACAGTACAGAAACAAAAGCAGACAACCAGCATAGATAGAGGAGTCTTGAAGAGGGAAAACTATTTTATCTCCATAAGACAAAAAACAGGCTTGGGGACTCCAGGCAGAGAGAAGAGGCTTGGATCCAGCCTCTCACCCAGCACGCTTCTTGCCTCGGGCCCCTGCAGCTGCCTACTGGTTAGGTGCACCTGGCGATCCATCCTTTGGGTCCTGATTGGTTCTGTGCTTCCCAAGCCTTAGCCCTGGGTCACGGGAGCCACCTGGAAGCCTTAGGGTCTGTTGATAGCTGGCTAGTGCTGGAAGCATCGGGTGAGCCTCCTCTAGACAGCAGTAACACGTGTCAGAATTTAAACAGAACTACCATGGAGGTCTGGCATTACCTCCCTAGTTTGATATAAAAATGGACTGATCTAGGCAGAGGCAGGCGGATTTCTGAGTTCGAGGCCAGCCTGGTCTACAGAGTGAGTTCCGGGACAGCCAGGGCTACACAGAGAAACCCTGTCTTGAAACATCAAAAAAAAAAAAAAAGGACTGATCTTATCACTTGTCAATAAAGTCTGTTTTTGAGTCTCCTGTGGGTCTCCCGCTCCCATGCTCCTATCAGGCATCCAGGAAGGTAACACCCAAAAGGAGACGAATGTTGGAATGCATGATTGAATGCCGATGGTACAGGAAGTTCTAGTAATTTCTTTGAGGGCTTAATGGTATCAGAAAGTTCTAGGGGTGCTAACACTTTAGTTTAAAAATGTTATGTAATTGTACTAACCAAGGAGGCAGTGAGACCAGATGGCTGTCGTCATGCTGATAAGTCACCAGCCAAGATGGTGCCAAGCCATGCGGTTACTGTTTGCCCACAGTAAGCTCAGTGAGCTCAGCTCAATAACAAAATGATTGCATCCCTCATCAGGGCACAGAGGGAGTCACACTTCTCAGAGTCACACATCTCACAGATTAGATGTGGACAGTCATCCCCCCCCCTTTTTTTTTTTTCGAGACAGGATTTCTCCATATAGTCCTGGCTGTCCTGGAACTCACTCTGTAGACCAGGCTGGCCTCGAACTCAGAAATCCACCTGCCTCTGCCTCCCAAGTGCTAGGATTAAAGGCATGCACTACCACCGCCCAGCGGTCATCCCCCTTTCTACAGAGTAAAGAGAAAGTGTCCTTGGGAGCATTTTGTCCCATTGGAGCATGGCATAGGCAGAGACCAGATAAAGCTGTGACCCCCTGACCTTCCTTATTAGTGGAAATTTAGAAACCAACTTGTTAAAAATAGTTAATCCTAGCCTGGTGGTAATGGTTCATGCCTTTACTACTAGCACTCAGGAGGAAAAGCCAGGTAGATCTCTGTGAGTTCAAGGTCAGCTTGGTTTACAGAGTGAGTTCCAGGACAAACTCTGGAACACACAGAGAAACCTTCATTTACAAAAACAAACAAACAACAAACAAACAAACAACAAAAATAGGTAATTCTGTTTTAAAATCTTAACAGCATTATCTGATGCTTTACCAGGTAGAAAAGCAGGTTGCAGGAACCACAGCCTCAAGCACTGTTGGAACTAAGCAGGCTGGAGCTGACTGTTCTCCCCTCCCAAACCCTTATCTATCTAGAGACTCCCGACTGAGGGAAAGAAGGGAGAGTCTGGCCAGGGAGAGAAGACAGGGAATTAAATTCAGCATTATTTAGCTCCCTGCATGAGATGGTCAGTGAGCCACAAAAGCCAGAGAAGGGAGAGAGAGAAAATAAAAGAAGACTCTGGTTTGGCTTGGTTTTCTCCTCACAGGAAGACAGAGCACCAGAGCCCAGTACAGGACAGATGAAGGAAATGCCCAGTGTTGCTTTCAGAGTGCACAGCACCCAATCTGTTACTAGAATTGTGGTGTCCCTTTGTGGTTGCCAGATGACACAGGGAAATGGTGGGGTCCTCTCTTGAGGTTCTTGATCTCACCAATAAAATAATGTAAGAATGGATTTAAATGGAAGCTTAATGATGATTATATTAGAGTTTAAGAGATGAAGCCTAAATCAGTCAAGTCATAAACCTCAGCTGTAAGAAACTTCCCATCCTGGAAGGATTCCCCTTACTGATTCTAAAAGTTGTGGGCTAGAGAGATGGCTCAGCATTGACTGTTCTTTCAGAGGACTGGGCTCTATTGCCAGCACCCAAATGGCAGCTTGCAACACTTTGTAACTCCAGTTGTAAGGGGATACGATCTCCTTTTCTGGTCTCCATGGGCAGTATGTATGCGTGGTACACAAACATGCATGTAGACAAAACACCCATAGATGTAAAACACACACACACACACACACACACACACACACACACACACAAAACACTGTAAGGCAATCTATTCTTACCAATGGGTACATAACCACTCAGACCAGGTGAGCAAGCACACAGGATGGAAACTTCACTTAATTTTTATTCTACCACTGCATTGGTGAGAGCTGGACCTCACAATCTAATGTGATTGGCTAATCATAATGAGCATAAAAGGTGTTAGGGCTCAAGGAAACCCAGGACAAATGGCTAACCCCATGCCTATTTAACATATTAAAGCAGTGCTAGCTCCAGTCTCTGAACATCCCCAATACCTGCTACAAAGTTATGGCTCCTCTCAACGCTTCTCACCCCACCCTTTCCCTGAACCTCTCCAGCCCTGAGCGTCCCCTTCCCTCCCCACAACTTCTCCAATTCCTTTATTTTCCCAGCCATTTTGGCTACATGGTCTTTTTGGTCTCTGGGTCCCAGGTATCCTCTTTGCGCTCTCTCCCTTTTCTTCCTCTCTGGGTGCCTGACCCCTTTCTCTCCTTTCATGGTCCAGTTCAGTCAGGGCCCTTCAAGGTGCCTCTGGCTGTTTTCTCCCTCCTATCTACCATAACCTTCTCTTCAACCCATACCTCCTCAACTGTTACGTCCTCATTTTTCTTGTTCAAAGGGAAAGAGTGTGATGGAATCAAGTCTCTGGAATGTCTGGCATCCAGGGACCCAGCAAACAGTCATTTTCACAAGATGGGGGCCATTTTTAGGATACTGGTCTGGGGGCTGACCATCTTGATAGGAAAGAGTGCTTCTCACAGATTGGGGTACTATGGTGCACATCTGGGGAGCAGAGAACAGTTTGTTGTCAGTTTTCTCCTTCTGCCATGTGATTATGAGATCAAGAATAAGTTACCTTTATTCAAGCACCTTTAATCATAAGCCCCAGCAAAAGCATTTATAATGCACAGGTTACTATTTAAATGCAAGCTGCTGCTTTTGTGGCAAAAATTGCCTTTATTCTTCTAAGCAGAATACAGGTACTTTGTTCACTGAACAGAGTTTGTATTTGTGGGTTTTTTTGGGGGGAGGGGAGGTTGTTTTTTTGAGACAGGGTTTCTCTGTGTAGTTCGGGCTGTCCTGGAACTCACTCTGTAGACCAGGCTGGCCTCGAACTCAGAAATCCGCCTGCTTCTGCCTCCCAAGTGCTGGGATTAAAGGCGTGCGCCACCATCGCCGCCCGGCTGAACAGAGTTTGTATTGAGTACAGTTTCTTCCTTTTTTAAATTTATTTTTATTGTATGTATATTGGGTTTTGCCTGCATGTATGTCTGTGTGAGGGGATTGGATCCTGGAGCAGCGAACAGTTGTGAGCTGTCACATGGTTCTGGGATTTGAACCCAGGTCTTCTAGAAGAGCAGTCAGTGCTCTTAACCACTGGGCCAGCTCTCCAGCCTGAGTACAGATTCTTTCTTTCTTCCTTCCTTTCTTTCTTTCTCTTTCTTTCTTTCTTTCTTTCTTTCTTTCTTTCTTTCCTTCCTTCCTTCCTTCCTTTTTTCCTTCCTTCCTTCCTTCCTTCCTTCCTTCCTTCCTTCCTTCCTTCCTTCCTTCCTTCCTTCCTTTCTTTCTTTCTTTGTTTTTGAGACAAAGTTTCTCTGTGTAGCCCTGGCTGTCCTGGAACTCACTCTGTAGACCAGGCTGGCCTCGAACTCAGAAATCCTGCTGTCTCTGCCTCCCAATTGCTGAGATTAAAGGCACGTGCCACTACTGCTTGTCCCGAGTACAGTTTCTGAATGTCTTCTCTCTAGAATGACTTCAAGCTTCAGTGTGCGTCTCTGTGTGTGTGTGTGTGTGTGTGTGTGTGTGTGTCTGTGTGTGTGTGTGTGTGTGTGTGTGTGTGTGTAGGCCATAGATTAATGTATGGTATCATTGTCAATTGCGTTTCATGTTATTTTTTTGAGACAGAGTCTCCACTAGGGAATTCTACTGTAGATTCTGACTTCTGAGTGCTGGGAACTGAATTTAGAACTTTGCCTATTCTAAGCAAGAATTCTATCACCAAGTCACATTCTCAGCCTTCCATTCTCCTGGGGGGTGGGGAAAGTATTTCCTTTGTGAAGTATATAGAGATCCTCATATTTTTATAACATTTGTTTGCATAACTTATTTAAACCTCTCTGATGGTTATCAAACTAAGTATTCTTTGTGTTTTATCCATCAATATTTTGTTTGTTTGAGACATATGCTACAGCATGCATGTGGAAATGAGAGCGCAATTCATGGTGAGTCCTGGGGACGTAAGTCAGGCTTGGTGACAAGTATGCTTACCTGTTAAGTCTTCTCCCCAGCCCTAACCGGTCATCCCCATTCCCCCTGTCCCGCTCCACTTTGGCTTTTTGAGCTAGGGTTTCTCTGTGTAGCCTTGGCTGTCCTACTTCACACTCACAGAAATCCACCTGCCTCTGCCAAGCAGAGCTGTGAGATGGCTCAGCAGGTGAAGGTGCTTGTCTGACGACCTGAGTCCTGTTCCTAGGATGTGGTAGAAGTGTCCTCTGAACTCCACACGTATGTACAACTATACACACACACACACTCTTTACGGTAAATGATAACAGCAAAGTGCCAGGCATGGTCACACATACCTTTAATCTCAGCACTCAGGAGGCAGAAGCAAGTGGATCTCTCTGAGTCTGAGGCCAGCCTGGTCTACAAAGTGAGTTCCAAGACATCCAGGACTGGTCCACAGTCCTGTCTCAAAAACCTTGTTTTGAAAACTGAACCAAATAACCAAACCAAAACCAAAAAACAAACAAAAAACCCAAACCCAAAACAGCAAAGAAAAAAGAAAAGAAAAGAAAACAAAACAAAAACCCAAAAGATTACCATTACCAAAACCACAACACAACACCAACTGTTATCTTAGCTATAGTCCCATATCCCTGTTGCAAAATTGGAAAGTTTCCTCAGAGTACTTTGACCATCTGTGGCCATCACATCTTTTGTTTGTTTGAAGCAGGGGCTCATTAAATGATCCTGGTGGTCTGGAACTCACTGTATAGACAACTGACCTCAAATTTCTGACAATCCTGAAAACAAGGCTTGCACCACCACACTTGGCTTGTGACCATCATAGTCTTTGCTGAGGCCTCACAGATCTGTCAACAGGACCTGTGTAAGGCAGCTGCTGCCTGGAAGGATATGGTGTATCAGTGGAGACTAGAACTCATTCTTGGAGGCTTTGGGCCAGGTGAGGCTTGAATTCTGGCAATGATCATATATAATCTTCAGAAAAAGAGTTACTTTGTCAGATCTCAGTTCCTTGAATTGCAGAATTCTACAGATACACACACACACACACACACACATACACATACATATGCAAGCACACACATACACATAGACACACAGTAAATAAAATGTTTTAAAAAATGAGATAGCTGGGCGGTGGTGGCGCACGCCTTTAATCCCAGCACTTGGGAGGCAGAGGCAGGCAGATTTCTGAGTTCGAGGCCAGCCTGGTCTACAAAGTGAGTTCCAGGACAGCCAGGGCTACACAGAGAAACCTTGTCTCGGAAAAAAAAAAAAAAAAGAGAGAGAGAGAGAGAGAGAGAGAGAGAGAGAGAGAATGCATATCAAATACTCATAAGAGAACCTAAATGGCTGGGCATACAGTGCATGTTTGACATGCATGAGATCCTGGATTTGGTGGCCAGGACATTGACGTGTTACAGGAAAACAAAACAAAACAAACAAACAAACAAAAAAACCACAACTGCATCTAGAAGGCACGCGATATGAGTTGGCTATCGATACTTATAATTCATTGTCATCCCTGGAGACCTGCTGGGCAGCCTTGTCTCAGAACCTGCTCTGCATTGAACTGTGCTATCTCCGGCTCTAATTACTTCCCCTTTCTCCACACTTTGAGTGTTAGGGTTCCCTAGAAAACAGAACTGGTAGACCAGATGTCTATAACAAAGCAGGTGCATTAACTTGTCTTATGTGATTCCTCCTGCACAGTTAGAGGGTGGAGAGCCTGAAAACACAGTCCACTGCTTTGTCTACACAGAGGGATGCCTCAGCAGTCCTAATCTGGGGCGGACTTCCTGGGTGACTCCCGGACAGCCCTGGTCTTCGCTCTGCATTGCAAGGCTGAGGCAGCTGCATGCTAATGACAGAGAAGGCGGCTTTGACCAGAACGAAGGAGAGCAAACAGTGGACACTCTTAGCCGGGCGGTGGGGGCGCACGCCTTTAATCCCAGCACTCTGGGAGGCAGAGGCAGGCGGATTTCTGAGTTCAAGGCCAGCCTGGTCTACAGAGTGAGTTCCAGGACAGCCAGGGCTACACAGAGAAACCCTGTCTCGAAAAAACCAAATCCAAAAAAACAGAAAACAAATAACAACAACAAAAAAACAATGGACACTTTTTCTGGAACCTCCCTAGAGGTGGGCCATCCTGGGAGGCCCCGCCCACTCCGGGGAGGTTTTCTTCCTCAGTCATCCTTCATGGACATATCCTATAGACCTTCCCAAAGGAGTATTTTATAGTTGAGTCCACAGCCAATCAAATTGGTAGTTAAGATTAACCATCACAGGCTGGTGAGATGGCTCAGCGGTTAAGAGCACTGACTGCTCTTCCAAAGGTCCTGAGTTCAAATCCCAGCAGCCACATGGTGACTCACAACCATCCGTAAACAGCCCTGACACCCTTTTCTGGTGTATCTAAAGACAGCTACAGTGTACTTACATATAACAATAAATAAATATTTGGATCAGCACTCTGGGAGGCAGAGGCAGGTGGATTTCTGAGTTCGAGGCCAACCTGGTCTACAGAGTGAGTTCCAGGACAGCCAGGGCTATACAGAGAAACCCTGTCTGGAAAAAAACAAATAAAAAAACACTAAATAAATAAATAAATAAATAAATAAATATATATTTGGGCCGGAGTGAGCTGGGCCTGAGTGAGCAGAGGTCCTGAGTTAAATTCCCAGCAACCACATGATGGCTCACAACCATCTGTACAGCTACTGTGTACTCATATACACAAGATAAATAAATAAATCTTTAAAAAAAGAATAACCATACTGCAAGCCTTTAATCCCAGCACTCTGGGGGGCAGAGCCAGGTGGACCTCTGAGTTTAAGGCCAGCCTCGTCTACACACACAGAGAGAGAGTTCTAGGGTTACACAGAGAAACCCTGTCTTGAAACCACTCCTTCCCCCAATATTAACCACCACAATTTGTCTCTCTCTCTCTCTCTTTCTGATGTTTTTAGTTGAGATGTCGACAAAGGCCAATGGCAGAGCTCGAAGGAAGCCTTTGTGGTGGTGTCCTGTCATTTGGTAGGTGCGGCTCTCTTCCTTCCAACTCTAGAATTAGGTTATCCAGGGTGTTCAGTGAAGAGGACAAAGAAATGAACTCAGATTGTGTAACCAGATCATTATGGGCTACCTCAGACCTGTCAGAGAGAAGCAAGGTGCTCAGCTAGCTCATGGCCTTGTGTATACACGCTTTCCTCAGGACGTTATATGTCAGTGCTGCTTAGGAGCCGCCTCAGACTCCTCTTCAGATATCTGAAATGCTCCTGGGAACTTATATTAGTTTGCTATTGAAATCTGAGTATGGAGCCGGGCGTGGTGGCGCACGCCTTTAATCCCAGCACTTGGGAGGCAGAGGCAGGTGGATTTCTGAGTTCGAGGCCAGCCTGGTCTACAGAGTGAGTTCCAGGACAGCCAGAGCTACACAGAGAAACCCTGTCTCGAAAAACCAAAAAAAAAAAAAAAAAAAAAAAAAAAAAAAAGAAATCTGAGTATGTGGCGCCTTCCTCTTCTTCCTCCTCCTCTTCTTCCTCCTCCTCTTTCTCTACCACCATCTTCTTCTTCCCATTCTCATTCCTATTCCTATTCTTCTTTGGAGACAGAGTCTTACTACATAGCCCAGATTAGCCTCAAACTCACAGAAATCCTCCTTCCTTTACCTCCTGAGTGCTGGGATTATAGGCATGTACCACCATGCCCAGTTTATCAAGTACCTGGGACTAAACACAGGGTTTTGTGTACACTAGCATGCTCTCTGTCAGCTGAGTCACACTCCCATCTCTGATGTCACCCATCTTTAAGCAGTGATGGATCTCTTCTCTAGTGGCTTTTTTCATGAGGTACTTAGCTAGATGGTTCCTGTCTGTTTGCTTTGCACAGATTCTCAACCTCTCTCGCTTTCAAAAGCACATACATGAAAAGGAGCCTTCCATTTATTTTTGGAGATGTATGATTTCTGACGTGTTATCGGGAACCCAGTAAGAAAGTGATTGAGGGAAGGCAACAACCTTCCGTTTGGATCTGGGACGTTAAGTGGGAGTTCCTCAGGATGCGAGGCCTAGGTTATTCCAGGCCAAGGGAACCTTCTGTTCTGGGTGCTTATTGTAGACCTCTTGAGGTCGTGAACCTGCATGAGTTCCTAAAATGTCCAGACAGCCCACTATTTTGCTGCTTAATGCCTGTTTATGGGTTGATTTGGTATGTAATAAACATTCTTCATGTTTGTGTTCACTGCGAGATTGTATTTCTTGTATTTCACAGTAGAGAAAATAGACGTAAACACACAGAGAAACCCTGTCTCGAAAAACCGCCACAAAAAAAAAAAAAAAAAAAAAAAAAAAAAAAAAGACGTAAACAAAGTCCACAAGTCCAGTAGCCTTACTCCCTGTAGGACCTGCTGTTAATATATTGTCCCGGATATGTCTTCTTTTTTGAGATAGGCTCACCTCAAGTAGCTCTGGCTTGTCTAGAAGTTTCTATGTAGACCAGGCTGCCCTGGACCTCATAGCTATCTACCTGTCTACCTCTAGGCATGAAAGACAAGCACACCCTCATCCCCAGATCCCTCTCTTCTGACCCCCAAGAGAGAGTCTTGAACCCATTATTCTCCTGTCTTGCCCTCCTGAGATCAGGGATATACAGATGCACAGCACTATTCCTGACTGTTCTCTCTCTCTCTCTTTCTTTCTTCCTTTCTTTCTTTCTTTCTTTCTTTCTTCCTCCTCCTACTTTGTCAGAACATGGTCTAAGAATGTCCTGTGATGAGATTTCTGAGTGCTTTCGAGAAAACTCCAAGGAAACAAAAGTCTGGTTGATGGTTTATTTTTCTGCTGTAGGTGAAATGAGCCAATTTCATCCAGATTAGATTATATTTAAGGCAGGTTTATTGGGAAGCTGCTCTTGGGTGAGTGAATTCACTGACCCTGAGGACCAAGGCCAGGGAAGTTGGCCTTGGGGAAAGGAGGTGCAAGAGAGGAGGGAGAGAGAAAGAGAGAAGGGGCCTAAGAGGAGAGAGAAGGAGGAGGAGGAAGAGGAAGAAGAGGAGGAGATGGAGGAGAAAAAGAGAGACCAAAATGTCTGGATTATATAGGGAAGAGCCTCTGAGGGAAGGGGAGCCCAGCCCCTGGTCTGGGAAGTTCAGGGTCTGGGCAGAGTAGGCCAGGTGAGGACTGAGGAATACTAGGAATACTGGGAGAACCTGGAGGCCATGTTTGCTTTGGTATGCAAAATATGCACCTCAATCCCTTGTCTGGAAATCTGAAACCAAACACTGGTGACCTCACAAAATTGTTCTTGCAATGTGTTTTTGTGCCTATCACAGGTGTAGCAGATAGGAGTGAATTTACTTCAGATTATTCATTACAACTGGCTATCATGAGTTTTGCATATGCTTCTATAGAAAACTATGGTTTTGTCAGGCGGGGCTTGCCCTTGTGGTTTTATACTTTACTCATGTGACTACTCTTAACACTCAGAGTCTAAACTGTCTGATGCTTTGAATAAAGCAGGCTGTTTTATGAGACTTTAGTCTGTCTCATGTATCAGCCCTGCTCTCCCAGGTCATACCACCTCTAGACTGGTAAACAAGTGTAGCCTGAATCAATACCTACACACCAATGCTAATCGACTTCATGTATAGTACCACATCCCGCCTAAGCACTTAGAAAGCTCACACAGCTCCATTCTTGTGGACTGTGTTCTGAAGCTCTTCCCCTGCCCCCCTCCCCCCAGAAAGAGTCTCAGGTAGCCAGGCTGCCTTCAAAACTCAGTATGTATCAAAGGCTAGCCTTGAGCTCCTGATCCTCCTGCCTCTTCCTTCCAAGGAACCATTACCATAGACTTTGTGTCTGTCTCTCTACAAATCCCAGGCTAGAAATCACAATGGAAGCCAGACCAGGCTAGAGTGGCCCCAAAGAACTTCAACCCTGTGCTCAGTGACCTTAGACCAGGACTGCTCTAATTTTCACAGCAGAGATGGCAGGACTAGTTCTCAAATTCACATGGCTCACATTAACCTACAGTTGTACAGCATTGGACCTGGACTGCCCTATTTTGAACCTCACCAGGAACTGTACACGAAGAAACTTCATCCTAACATAGGAAGACACCCTGTGCCCTTGCCCCATGTGACCCCTCTCTTAACCTATAGGTGGTTCTCTACTTGCCACTAGATAATTGAACGAATTAAAAAAATCAAATATAGTTTTGTAGACATTCTTTTAAATGCTTGAAGATACAGAAGTAGCTGAGTTACTGAATGTAACCAGAATTGTTTGATTTCCAAAAAGCCACTTATGATGTCTGGATAGATGTCTCAGAGATGGAGAAAAAGCAGTGGCTGTTCTTCCACAGGAACAGGGTTTGATTCCCAGTGCCCAAATAGTTACAACTGGCTGTAACTCCAGTCCCAGGGGATTAAATACCTTTCTCTGGCCTCTGAGGGCACCAGGAATGCACACAGTACAGAGACATATATATAGACAAAACACCCATACACTGGGGCTGGAGAGATGGCTCAGCAGTTAAGAGTAGTTAAGGGGACCTGGGTTTGGTTCGCAGTGCCCACATCGTGGCTGACAACCACTGTAACCCCAGTTTGAGGGGAATCTCCTACCTTCCACTGTCCTCAGGTGCCAGCTACCCACAAGGCACACATACACACACTGGCAGATCACTCATACACAACTGGAAAAAATAACCCACTGAAATAAAATTTTAAAAGATGTTTAAGAAATGACTTATTAAAAAATAAGAACAGGAACAGCTGGGAAATGGTGGCTTTTGCCTTAAATCCCATCACTCTGGAGGCAGAGGCATGTGTATCTCTATGATTTGGAGTCCAGCCTGATCAACAGAGCAAGTTCCAGGACAGCCAAGCCTGTACGAGAAAGCTTGTCTCTAAAAAACCAAAACGCAAAAACAACCCTCTCAAACCCAACAAAATAAAACAAAACAAAACAAAACAAAACAAAACAAAACAAAACCATACTGGCCTTCTACAAAGGATGAAATGAGTGAGGTGAACTCTGGTTGTATGGCTGCACGTATAGTCCCTGCCCAGAAGCCTACCAGCCAACTGCCTAGGTTAAGAGGGTTGGTTGAGCTCAGAAATTCCAGGCAAGCTTAGTTAACATACCTAGATTCCATCCTTAAACATTAATAAAAGTACCCCCAGCCTCCACACATAAACGCAAACCCGCAAAACAGAACAGCAAACAGCCTTGAAAAAATGACTTAGTTATAATAACCCCCTCATGTACTTTGTGTGCGTGTTGCTGTAGATGGAGTTAGGGCCTCATGCATGCTAGGCAAGTGTTTTGCCTCTGAGTTTTATCCCGAGCCCGCTTTCCTTTTCCTACTTATTTATAGACAGGATCTTAGGTTTTGAACTTGCAATGAGGACTCCTGCCCCAAGAGTACTAAGATGACGGGTGCAGTCCAGCTGCTTATAGATCGTCATGTATCTTCTTCCTCTAGTAGTTCAGGGCTGCGGGTGTAGCTTAGTGGCAGAGTTTGACCAGCACACGTCAGGGCATGGGCTGTATCCTAAGCACCATAGAAAGCGTTTAATTTTTATTTATTTGTCTTGACACAGAATCTCTCTACATAGCTCTGGTTGTCTTAGAACTTACTATGTAGACCAGGCTGGCCTTGAACTCACAGAGATCTGCCTGCCATTGCCTTCTGAGTGCTGGGATTGAAGTTGTGCCCCAACATGCCCAACCAAGAAGAACATTTGTAAGGAAAGAGTGAGTAAATTGAAAATGGCTGGAACAGAGAGCCTGGGATTGGGTTGTGAAGGTGCCCACCTGGCCCGCCAAAGTACACCAACCACACAGTGAAGGGGGCAATAGGGAAAATACATCTGTGACAAGAACTCTGAAGCTGGGCGTGGTGGCACATGCTTCTAGTCCCAGCACTCAGGAGGCAGAGACAGGTGGATCTTCAAGGGTAACCTTGCCTATTTAGTGGGTTCCAAAACAGCCAGAACTATATAGTGAGGCTTGTCCCCCCTCCCAAAGGACCCTGTGCTTTGGAAAGAGTGTGTTGGTACTCGTGATAATCTGGCTGGTAGAAGTGAGAATAGAGATTATGATAATCAAAACAGTGTTATCACAGGCGGGGACAGAAACAAAACTAGATGCTTCAGAAATAGAGGTGAGACAAGGAACTTGGGGTGGGTGTGACTGGTGATTAAACACTTACAGAGAGAACAGGGTCAATGTTTGACAGTTCTTAGTGTCTGTGAGAGATGCAGAAGGGCACATTAGATAGTTTGAAACTACTGAGGGGCTTCTAGATGGTCTGGATTGTAAGTAGAAGCCATCAACTGTTTATGGTGACGTAAGAGTCCTGAGAATGGGACTTTTACTTTTTATTGCTTTTTTGGAGGCAGTGTCTTACTCTGTAATTAATCTAGGCTGGCTCAGGATAAAATTTGGTTGAATACTGGCACTTTAAAAGATCACAAGGAGCCGGGCATGGTGGTGCACGCCTGTAATCCCAGCACTTGGGAGGCAGAGGCAGGCGGATTTCTGAGTTTGAGGCCAGCCTGGTCTACAGAGTGAGTTCCAGGTCAGCCAGGACTACACAGAGAAACCCTGTCTCGAACCCCACCCCACCCCCCAAAAAGATCACAAGGGCAAAGAGAAGAGGCATCCTTAATAGGGTCAAGTTGCCCGCTAAGAGCTTGCGAAGAAGATAAACAGCTCTTCCGCTTCAGCACCTTCATTGAGATTGAGTAGTGTGTTATACTTTAACACTGCTGGGGAGAACAGAGGCCACACTGACGACAGAATGTGGCAGAGAGTAGGCGTGGGAGTCTTTCCTGACAGTGGGTCCTACTCGCGTCCAATAATAACACTCTGGGTCACCTGAAACGGCTCTTCAAGGAGCCACGGGGCAGAGTGGGTTAACTCAGCTGTCAGGGGAAGGCGGGCGCCTAAAAACGTTTGGATTTCAAGCTGTAGACATTGGCGGCCTTTCAGTCCGAGCCGCAGATAGGGCGACGGCGGAGGAGTGTCGGGACAACGGACCAAGCCGGTCTAGAGACTCTACAGCACTCCGCCTCCTCGCTTCCGCAAGAGGAGAGCGAAGCGGGCAGGGGCGGGTCCTGCAAACGTGACCACGCCCCTTCCGCTCGCTCTGGGGAGCGCAGCTGGGCGTGGACTCAAGGGCGGGGTCTGCGGGGCGGGACCTGTAGGGTGGGGCCGATGGCGCGGGGCGGGGCTTTGAGGACAGCGACAGCCCGCGCACTGGGCAGGAGTTACTGCTGCTACGGTCGCCCGCGTCTTCAAGGTCTCTGCGCTTCCTCACCGGAGACCTGGACTCGGCCGCCATGTCCGCCGCGGAGGAGGTCGATGGCCTGGGTGTGGTCCGGCCACACTATGGCTGTGAGTGCTGGGGGTTTGGGGGTGCGCGGGCGAGAGACCAGGCTCGGGTTTTCCCAGGGGCTCAGCCGGGCGGGTGCGCCGGATGGCTTGGGACCTCATGGACCCGGAAGAGCAGCTGGCTGTATGGCTGGTAGCAAGGTTGGCGCCCGAGCCCTCTCGAGCTCCGGAGGAGGCGGCGGGTAGGAACCTGGAGGCCTCAGCCTTCGCTAGGCGCTGCGGCAGGGGAGCCCCACCCAGCGCCTCCACCGGTTAGTTCTACTGAGATTGGGGAAGACGGCCTAGGGTGAGGTGGCAGGAGGACTGACTGTGCAGGGCGTGTCCTGGGCACTGGACCCAGGGGTTCTGCTCGGGCGTGGTGGGAAGGTGCTGTCCCGATTGTTGCCTGAGAGGGTGACCCAGAGCGCAGACCCGCGCAGCCTCAGGCTAGCTGCGAGGTGCAATTTTAGACAAGAAGCTTACGCTTTCTCCTGTTGGGTTCTCTCTTCAGCATTTCAAAAGTAAAATTAAAACATAAACACACCCAAGTCGCCCCCCCCAACACTTCCTCATTTTCTGTGGCCATCCCTGCAACATTAGTGAACTAACCAGCTGTACACGGGATAGTAGTTACAAGAGGATCCCTTTGAGTCTCAGGTTAAAATTTTATGTTTTGGGAAAAGTACTTTCTTAAAGGATACTTTAACACATCCAGTTATGCACTGGATAGTGTTATCATGTGTGCCACGTTTGTGAAATTAGGGGTGAAAAAGACCAAGCAGTGCCTTCAAAAACTGTCAGAGAAAGAGAGAGACAGGTGTATAGACGATTGATAATAAGATGCGGGGTTGGGAATTTAGCCCAGCGGTAGTGCTTGCCTAGCAAGTGCAAGTCCTCAGCTCCAAGAAAAAAAAAGGTGCCATAAAGATAAACGATGCATGAACTAACTAGGCATAAAGAATAATGGGGGTGAAGAGCCAGATTAAGAAGGCCATGGGAACGCAGGTGCTGACTTTTGAACAGAGGCGTGCAGGGTGCAGTGTGGGGGCAGGGTGAGCACGACGTGACTTTGAGAGGTCAGACATAAACTAAATATGGTATTGGAGAATATAGGGTTACTGTACGTGGAAAACCTAGTGGCGTCGCAGTGCAGAGGTGGAGTTGAAAGGGAGAGGAGAAAGGTAAAAAGCATTTCCAGAAGTAGCTCAGGCTAGAATGAGAATAGCCTTGATTGCCTTCCCAAGGAGTTAGGAATTGACTCCATCCTTTGGGAGGACTGTGGAGGAGGCAATGGCCCCAAGGCTAAGTCCTCGGGCCCTGGAGACAGGTGGGTTGGAAAGGCCCTTTAATAGCCCCGGAGCTGAGTGCTTTCAGCCTCAGTTTCCTCATCTGTCAAATAGTGTTAATCACAGGATCGTTCTGGGCTAGAGCGGGAGAATGTGTCGAAATTGCTTAGTCCTGGCACTGCAGGCTTCGGTTATGATAGGGGGAGAGTGTGAGACCCTCTATCTCAATTCTGACCAACAAGGATAGACTGTAGTTGATATCTCTTGAAGCTACAAGAATATATTTAAAACACTTAAAACTTTGATTCCTTGAGAATTTCATACATATAAAAAATGAAATGTGATCATATCTAACTCCTATCTTTCCTCTCCACTGATTTATCTGAAACTGTATCTCACTGTACAATTCTGGCTGACCTGAACTTGCTGTTTAAGGCAGGCTGGCCTTGGACTCAGAAATCTGCCTGCCTCTGCCTTCCAAGTGCTGGGATTATAGGCTTGTGCTATCACACCTGGATCTTTTTCTTTAATTTTTTTTCTCATATGTTTGGGTGATTTGCTGGTTCGAATAATGTGCACTCACTATGTGTGTACCCAGAGCCTTCAGGGGCCAGAAGAGAATATCTGATTCCCTGAAACTGGAGTTACAGCTCATGGTGAGCCTTCCTGTGGGTGCTGGGAATTGAACCTAGGTCCTCTGTAAGAGCCAATCCTCTTAACTGCTGAGTCATCTCTCCAGTCCCTAGGCTCTCTAAAGAAAAAAAAAACAACCCACTAAGTTCAACTAGTGCTGCCCCTGTGTGTGTGCATGAGTGTCTTGACTGTCCATTGGGCATGGGCAGATTACCAGTGACCTCTCTCCCATATGTACATAAAAATGATTTTATTTTATTTATTTTTGAGACAGGGTTTCTCTGTGTAGCCCTGGCTGCCCTGGAACTCACTCTGTAGACCAGGCTGGCCTTGAACTCAGAAATCCGCCTGCCTCTGCCTCCCAAGTGCTGGGATTACAGGCATGTGCCACCACCGCCTGGCTAAAAATGATTTTTATATGTATGAGTTTAAGCATGTATGTATGAGCATGTATGTATGTATGTATGTATGTTTTGCACATGCATACCTGGTGTCCTGGGAGGTCAGAGACAGGGCATTGGATCCCCTTAACTAGAATTGCAGATGCTTGTGAGCAGCCATGGAGGTGCTAGAAACCCAGGTCAGCAGGTGCTCTTAACTGCTGACACGTCTCTATATCCCTTTACCGTGTGTGTGTGTGTGTGTGTGTGTGTGTGTGTGTATGTATGTCTATATGGTAAGATGAGTGTTGTTGAAACCATGTGGCTTGCTTTGTTTTTAGGGAAATCACTTGTAGTGCATTGGCTACCCGTGTATGCACTAGTTCGCCTGCCTTTCTAGGCGACTAGCGGCGGTTCGATGGCCCTCATTTATGGTGGGGAAAGTTGCAGATCTTGGCATTTACACCCCTTCCTGTTCATTCTAGCTGTCCTGGATAATGAGCGGCTCACTGCAGAGGAGATGGACGAGAGGAGACGGCAGAACGTGGCGTACGAGTACCTTTGCCATTTGGAAGAAGCAAAGAGGTACAGAGGGACTAATTGGAGAGTGGCCTGGGAGAAGGAGCTGATGTGGTGTGCCTTTAAACGATTGCCTTTTATTTATGTGTGTGGTTTTGGTACCCGTGTACGGCTGCTGGTGGAGGTTAGAAGGCGTTCGATCTTCCTGGGGCTGGAGTTCCAGTCACCTGACGTGGGAACGGGCAGCCCAGCTCTGGTCCTCTGAAAGAGCAGCCCAGTGTTCGTAGGCTCCACAGATGGCTCTTGTGTGCACTGTGTTTTAGGTAAGAGTGTTGGAGGCTGGTGGTTGAGAGGATAAGTGGGATAAGTGTGGAGTGTTTATTCATGGGAACAAGTGGGCCGTGGTGGTTTATGATGAAACACTTGTGCACACTGAAAAGATTTCCACATTTGTGTTTTTCAGCGTTTCTGTTTAGAGTGGATGTTTTGGGTACTGCCAGCTGTCAGAAACAACGTTTTAAGTCAGGGTTTGATGTTCTTGATCTTCTTAATGGTTCCTAATTCTTCACAGGTTTTGGTTTGTGAATTGAGCCCCATCTCCTTGTGACTCATGGCGTGGGTATTACGTTTAGGGGGCTGATAAGGGGGGAGCAGAAAGGGGCTGAGGGTTTACCTGAGTGGTAAAGCACTTGCTGAGTGCTCAAGGGCCTGGGAGACACCCAGGGCCAGAAGAAAAACCACAGACCCTTTCTAACGAGGGTAGTGCCCTAGGTATAGATCTGTCGTCGGCAGCCTCAAGAGGCCTTTCCGCAAACTCAATGCTGCCACACATTCTTTCGGAGATGTGGAGCCTCAAACTCATTCTGTTGCTAAGGCCTGTCTGGTCCTCCCCACAGCACCTCCCAAGGGCTGAGATTACAGGCATGCGCCGCCACACCCATCTCCTCCACGTTCTTTACGAAGAGCATGCTCTCGACTGCGCTGATCTTTCTAGATATCTCAAGACCTTGTGATCTTAATTTTAGGGTGTCAGTTTGTCATCAGTGGTTCCTTTTGTTGTGTTGCTTACATTTCTTTGCAAGGTTCTAGAGTAGATAAACACAATTATAGGTTGTGTACATTGAGGAATAATGGAAGATAATTGTCATCCAGGTTTAATGAAAATCAGGGATGTTTCAGATGATTAGAACAAGAGTAGAGATTTGATTTGATTTTTAAGAGCTCGCCAGGAAAGTTGGCAATAAATATGAGTTTCCCTTTCTCTAAAAATGACAAAACCAGCCCCAGTTCTGGTCCCTTGCTGCCCCTCCCTGGGCTCTGAAGCAGCCCCTTCCCTGGAACTGGCGTCGAAGGCGATGTGAGCCACCTCGGAGTCCCTCGGTGCTGGGAATGGGACCGGCTGACTCCAGAGCCATCTCATCTCTCTGTCCTCTGTTGTGTCTTCCTGAGTCTCAGCTGCCTCTCTGAGTTTAAAGCCTTTTCAGAAAGTCAGAGAAAGTTATTGGTAAATTAGGTGAGGATTATCGATAATGACCCTGCCACCGTCTCCGCCGCTGCCACCTCCTTCTCCTCTTCCTACTTCCTCCTCCTCCCTCCTCCTCCTCCCTTCTCCTCTTCCTCCTCCTCCTTCCTTCTCTTTCTCTTCTTCCTCCTCTTTTTTTCTCCCCCTCCCCTTCTCTTCCTTTCCTTTTTTTTTTTTTTTTTTTTTTTTTTTTTTTTTTGTTTTTGGTTTTTGGAGACAGAGTTTCTCTGTGTAGACCAGACTGCTTTTGAATTCAAAGATCCACCTGCTTCTGACTCCTGAGTGCTGGGATGAAGGTTGTGCAGGACCAACCCCCGGCTGACACTGGCCTTCTCAATGGGAGCTTTTTACGATAGTCTTGGTAGTGCCGAGGGATGGCGTATGCCGAGCATTGCTCTACCACTGAGCTCCTTTCCCCACTTAATGGGACGCGGAACTGTAGGTAGCAAGAGAAGAAGGTACTGTGAGAAAGGAGATATTTTCTCCCAGTAAGTTCGTAAGGGATACAAACACTAAGCCCTCTGCCACTTAAACTGTGAACTTCTTGTTGTGGAAGGTCAAGGAATTTGTAAGCTGCAGCTGGCCTCAGAAGCCATCCTGTGCTCCCTGGAGCCATTGGGAATGGAAGACACCAGCTTACCGAGTTCCTCTCCTACCCGTGACTCTTCTGCTTGGATTTCTCCTGTGACGTCACCACTTTACAATGTGACGCTGACGTTTACATCTTACCTGTCATTCACGGTCTCTCAGAGCATATTGCCGTTATCCGCTGTGATGCTGTCATACCACTTAGTCTAGCTTAAAGTTTTACTTTTCCAGAAGCGCTAGGGATTCGAGCCTTGTGCCTGCTAAGTGCTGGGTAAGCACTCTCTACCACTGGGCTACATTCCTAGCACAGGATCAGCTTATGTCCAGACTAGCCGTCTCATTTCAGTGAGGAAACCAAGACCTGAGCTTTCTTAGTCTACCTGTAGCTTCTCTTTCAGGGGTAGGGGTCATGTGACCTAGGCTGGCCTGGAGTTCACAGTGTAGCTGAGGATGACATGAGCCCTATGCCAAAGCTGACTGCCACCACACCTGGCTCCCCATAGTTTCCTGGTTAAGGAATGTTCCTTGTTTGTGCAGTGGTCCTTAACTGGGTATATGGTATGCGTGTTAGAACCTCCTGTGAAAGGTTTTACAAATCTGGGTTTTACTGTCAAACACTTCAGTAAGTGTCCTACTGCTGTGCTACTCCAGCTCCATACCTAAACATTTCAAACACCTTAGTGATTTAGATCGTCTTTCTTACCCTAGTTGAGAAGTAGGATATTCATACTTTTAACGGATTTAAATTTTTCTGAGTGGTTTTTTAGACCATAACCTCTTAGGGAGTTGACAATGCTCTTAACGCTTCTTTTCCAGGTGCAGTGCTGGTGACACTTTATTTGAAGTCTTTGAGAGCATGCACTTCCTGACAGGCATGTTTTCAGTGTAGAAAAGTAGCCCATTTATATAACCCATCGAGAGACTATTAGTCTGTGAAGGATTTTTCAGTTGGTTGTTTACTTTAGGAAGTAACTTAGGCAGTAAAGACATTTGTGATAGTCTTATTTACTTACTTATTTGCTTGTTTGTTTGTTTTAAGCTTTGGACATAAGAGCTGTGCGTTGCCTTGTTGTATCCTGGCATTGTGGAAATGTTGCCTGGTTTATTTTAGGGAGTAAACCGTATCAAGTTTGGATTCTGTACTATTCCCCCGGCCCTACACCCCAACATTCAACAACCACCTCTGATTAGAAAATCAGCTATGGAAGTGTCTAAGTGTCTAGTGTGACTAGAGAGAGCCTGAGAGATCTGGCGATGTGATGATGTGACAGTAGGACAAGAGCAGGAGTAATTCTGCAAGCCACCTATGTGATGCCTGCCGGCCAATCAGCATCAGCCAGGACTTCCTCGCCCTGCCCTGTGCCTCCATCACCTGGGCCCGTGGGGTTGTCTGCACGCTCCTGAGGCTCATCTTCTAGAAAAAGCCCAAGCTGCCTTTTTGGGTTGGCCTGATCCCATTTCCTCCCCAGTTGGAGGAGCCCCAAGGTCTGGGGTTTGCATCAACTTGGAGGCCAGGAATAAAGATGAGAGAGATCCAGGGGAGAAAGCTTTCCTCCACATTTCTATTTATAACACCTCTGCCCCTCCTACTGGAGGCTCCACCTTTAGTACAGAGGCGCCATTGTGTGTCCTGGCCTCTCTTTCTCCTGGTACCTTTCACAGAGTTTGCTCTTGGGGAAATGAGTTTAGAGTAGGAGATTGAATGCATGGGGCCTGTTGTGTGTCTGTGTGTGGAGAGATTAGAGGATGCTGCAGGTATGAGTTTGGGTTCGTAGTTTCCCCAAAGGTTAAGTGAGGACATTAAGTGTGGGTTTCATAAAAGCATATACTGGGAATGGTTGAGAATCTAATGCAGAGATATCTGCTTTATTGTTTGAAAAGTGGCTTCAGCATGGAAATTAAGCTCATGCGATAATTAAATATTTTAGAATGCTAAAGTACAGCAGAGCACAGGCCGTGAAAGGGTGCTTCTTAGTGCTTACATTTATTTCTTTACTTGGGTTTGACATTATTTTAGCTAAGGAGCAGCTGCATGAGAGCGGAATGCCATTTCATCCATTGATGGAGTTAACACTGACCTGTGAGGGTCTGGAGATGAGAAAGGAACAGAGAGGAATCAGAAGGTGGCTTAGGGGGAAAGAGAGAAGGAGCCTCGAGAGCAGGCACTGGGCAGGTCAGGGGCGCGCAGAGAGGATAAGTGACATTGCAGGCGAAGGAAAATCCAGTTAGTTAGAGGTCACACAAAGACAGTTCATTCTTAGTACTCATCAATCATCTATTTAGTCCCCTCTTCCAGGCCCTTTCTGGTGTATCCCGTTGAGTCTTCCCTGGGCTGCCTTCTTCCTGAGCACCCACAGCCCAGCCTATGGGGTGTGGGCCCTCCCCTGACTCCCCTTGTAGAAAGGCAAGTCCGGGCTGTGGCTGGCTGGAGATTGTCAGAGACTGCATGATTTTAACAAGAGCTTAGCACTAACTGGAAGCACTTTAGTTCACTTGAGGGGGACCGAAAAGGTATTTTGGAAAGAAAACAGCTTTTGAAAATCGATTCCCTTTTGTGTGTACATCTTTGCTGTTGGCGTAGAACATTTTCTGGGTTGGCCTCTTGAGATGCCTCCTGGGATGGTATTAGAATCCCAGGAACATCTGGATAGTTCCCAGTTCAGACTCTGATTTTGAAAACAGAAGTTAGGATAGTTATGAGGCAAAACCCCTAAATGCATAGGCAGGGTACCTAGGAAAAATAGCATGCCTACCAACTTTGAGAATTCTAAGATGCAGAAGTACAGCTTAAGGGTGAAGGAAGAAGCAGATGTGCTGCTCACAGTGACAGCACGACACATAGTAACAGCACACTGCTCACAGCAGCAGCACTGCTCACTGGGTAGCAGCCCAGCTCATAGTAACAGTGCTGTTAACAGTAACAGCTCTGCTCACAGGGTAGCAGCCCAGCTCATAGTAACAGTGCTGTTAACAGTAACAGCTCTGCTCACAGGGTAGCAGCCCAGCTCATAGTAACAGTGCTGTTAACAGTAACTGCACTGCTCACAGGGTAACAGCACTGCTCACAGGGTAACAGTGCTGCTCACAGTAACACAGTAACTGCGCTGCTCACAGTAACACAGTGACTGCGCTGCTCACAGTAACACAGTGACGGCGCTGCTCACAGTAACACAATGACGGCGCTGCTCACAGTAACACAGTGACGGCGCTGCTCACAGTAACACAGTGACGGCGCTGCTCACAGTAACACAGTGATGGCGCTGCTCACAGTAACACAGTGACGGCGCTGCTCACAGTAACACAGTGACGGCGCTGCTCCCAGCAACAGTGCTGCTCCCACAGCAGCAGTGCTACTACTGTCCTAGTATAGCTACGTTAGCCTCTTTTTTACCAGAATCCATCGTAAACTTTACAAATGTGAAGCTGAGGCAGGATGATGTGTCACAGGCCTTCAGTTCTAGCACTGGCAATGGTTGCAGGAAGAACAGATAGGCAAATCTTTGAGTTTGAAGCCAGCCTAGTCTACATAGTGAAATCCAGGCCAGCCAGGGCAATAAAGGGACTTTGTCTTAAAAAAAAAAAAAAAAAAAAAAAAAAAAAAAAAAAGTGAAGCTGGGGCTGGAGAATGGCTTAATGGTTATAGGGATTAAAGAACACTTGAACTGGGCGTGGTGGCGCCCACCTGTAATCCCAGCACTTGGGAGGCAGAGGCAGGCGGATTTCTGAGTTTGAGGCCAGCCTGGTCTACAGAGTGAGTTCCAGGACAGGCAGGGCTACACAGAGAAACCCGGTCTCGAAAAAAAACCAAAAAAAAAAAAAAAGAACACTTGAGTTCAGATCCTCAGAAAAATGCCGGGTGGGTGTGTCCTGCCTGTAACTCCAGCCCCAGGAAACTGTCAAACACTAGCTGTCTCTTATCAAGTGCTGCGTTTGATTGAGACCCTGCCTCGATGAGTGAGGTAGAAGAGTGATGTCAGATGATGATTCCTGTGGTAAACCTTAGGCTTCCTGTTCACGAGTACACATGCGCACATGGACTCATATGCATACATAAAGAGAAATATGCATATATATACACACACATGAAAAGTGGGGGGAAAAAAGTAAAGCAGTCTGGGTAGCTCGAATTGTACTTCCGGCCTTTGGGAGGAAGGGACAGGGAGGGTTAGGAACCCGGTCACTGTCAGCACCGTCGCCTTCAGCACGGGCCACAGGAGACTCAGCATCGGGACTCAAAGGAATATGACGTGTGACCTGAACCCTCAGGGAGGCTGAGGCAGGAAGATCCTGAGTTTGAGGCCAGCCTAGACTGCAGAGCCAGGCTCTGTCTAAACAAAACAAAACAGAAGGCTCATGGGGTTGTGCCCTCTTAACCTAATCTCAGAATTTGGAGACTGAGGCAGGAAGATTGAGAATTTGAGACCAGCATGGGCTTCAAAGTTGGGGACTGAGGCAGGAAGATTGAGAATTTGAGACCAGCATGGGCTTCAAAGTGAGACTTGCCTCAAAAACAAAACAAAAAACAAAACAAAACAAAAAACCAAAACAAACAAACAAACAAAAAAAAAACAAAATAAAAACCAGAGCAAAGTGAAACAATTTTAAAAGTCTCTGGTATAGTGGTATAGCAGTCTAGTACTACTTAGTAGTTACTACCATTGCTAAGAAAGGTCATACAGCTGCCCCCATGACACTTACAACTGCATAAAGCACACTGAAAAAGTCTGAAACTCCTCGAAAATCTTGGCTGTTGAGGTAACTGGGCTAGGGAGAAGAATGTTGAGATACTTGGGTGAACTGAAAAGAATGGGACTTTGAGTTTGAGCAGGTATAGGCTTTGATTCTGGTTTTGCAAACTTTAACCCTAGGCAGTGGGCTGCATGACTCTTCAGAGGGAAAAAAAACTGTGTTATAGAGTTGCTATGGGAGTCGAGTGGTAGCCCAGAGAGATACAGAAAACACTCAACAAATACATTTTAAGAGATTTACTTTTTAAAGTTTCTTTTATGTGAGGGCTTTGCCTGCCCATACTCGCATGTGGGTGCTGGGAATTTAAACCCATACCTTCTGCAAGAGCCTCTGAGCCATCTCTTTAGTCCTAGTGAATATGTTTTTTAACCTGGTATGTGGCCAAAGGGAGATGTAAAGATTTAATAAGAACTTGATGCAGGAATAAGACACTTTCAGAGTCCCAAGAATGAGTTACCCAGTATGTAGCCTGGGATGCTATGAATTTGGTCCAACATGTTTGTGCACAATTTTATCACAATGGTAGAAGTTAGAGACTTCAGTAATTTTTGGAAACATAGTCACAGAGAACAAGGGGTGGGGTAGAGGGAGTAAGGAAACCACCCTTTTGTTGACTACTGTACTGTTGTGTCTACCGTCCCTTTACACTGAGATAGCAATTGCCCTTTTGTTGACTACTGTACTGTTGTGTCTAATGTCCCTTACACTGAGATAGCGATTAGGGAAGTCGGGGATTGGGGGTGAGCTGGGTTAACTGCATAGATTTAGGTAGTTGTATCAGAAGTTCAACATTTTTAAGAGATTCAGCTTGTTTTTATGGACATGTGCACATGCGCGCGGGTGCTTGGCGGGTCAGATGAGGGAGCTGGATCTCCTGGAGCTGAACTTATGGGCACTGTGAGCCCCCATGGGAGCTGGGAACTGAACTCAGGTCCGCTCTAAGAGCCATTGAGCCATCTCTCCAGCACCACAAATTCCAAAATTTCTTACTCTTTTTGACATCTATATAAAATTGTTTTTAGATTTATGCCAATTTAAAACATTGCTTTGACTCTTGGCTAAGCTCAACATTTTGTTACGTTTTTGTCTATATTTTTATTTTTATATCCAGATTTTCTGTTGCTGTCTGCTTATCTTTAATGGCCATATTGTTAACTTTTGTAAGCTCTCCAGTTGTGTGTATGTCTGTGTGCACGTACATGTGTGTGTACGTGAGTATATGCACATATGGGCACATGGTTTTTGTGTGTGAGAGTGCACATGTGCACACATATGTGGACGCCGGAAGACAACTCCAGGTGTCAATTCCTCAGGCAAATGTCCACTTTTTTTTTTTTTTTTCTTTGAGACAAGGTCTCCTTGTCCTGAGGTTATGTAAAGTGAGACCAGCCCTGAGATCATAACGGCTCCATGCCTGGCTTTTCCCCCAGGTTCTGGGGCCTGACTCATAGACTCTGTTCTTAGTTTGTAGTGAATGCCTTCCTGTCTCTGCTTCCCTGCTGTGACTGCAGGTAAACTCAGCCTGCTAATATTAAATCTCTGTGATGTAAGAACTTTACTTAAGATTTCCTTTATACATCATAGTGTTTCAGAACCCTCCCCCTCCAGAGGGGTGTGTGTGTGTGGGGGGGGGTTGTTAAGTATCAGCGTCTCTGGTCTAGCCCTGGACTTGCGGTCCTGGTGCACTCCGGACGTCTCCCGTCTGCCCAGCTTCATTTGCTTTACCCGTTCTCACTGAGAAACTGCAGCAGTTTTGCTCCTTTTCAAGAACTGTGACTTGTTTACTTTTTACTTTTATAGAATTTTTGTTCCTTTCTGATTGGCACTGTCTTAGCAGTTTTGTCTGTAATGTGGACTCTTTTCAGTGGGCCTCCAGGATGCTGTGTGTGACAGAGGCACCTTACTACCAAGTCAATCCTCAGGCAGACTCTTTTTGATTTATAATATATTTTACAAGCTTTCCCCCTCCTCCTTTTTATTTCTTTTTTAAAAATATTTATTTATTATTTATGTGAGTACACTGTAGCTGTCTTCAGATGCACCAGGAGATGTTTACATTACAGAGGGATGTGAGCCACCCTGTGGTTGCTGGGAATTGAACTCAAGACCTGAAAGAGCAGTCATTGCTCTTAACCGCTGAGCCATCTCTCCAGCCCTTTATTTCTTTTTTAAAAGTTATTTTATTTATCTACATTCCAAATGTTGCCCACTCTTTTATTTCTTAAAATGAATTTTCAAGTCAGCACACACCGTCGTGACACTGTGCGTTGTCATTTTCCTGCCTATGTGTCATTATATTGTGTTTTTCCATGTGCCCTCTGCTCTCCTCCTGGCTGGCCCCTTCTTGCAATATCTTTTTGTTTATTTTAGCTCTAGGAAATTATCCATTTTACCTTTAATAATTGCTTCTGATTCATTAGCTCTGTCTTGAGGGTGAGCTGCACAGTCTCTTTATGACTTCTCTTCATTTCATTTGTTTATGTAAAGTCATAGCAACCAAGCTGTAGTGTAAATCATCTGCCGTGCTGTAGTGTAAATCATCTGCCGTGGTCATCCTCGGTGTGCGCTCACTTGTCTGCTTGGTGCTGTCTTGGTTTAGTTTTTCCTGGTTCTGCTGTCTGACTTCTTAGAGCATTCATTTTGACCCGTAAAGTCTTTCTACTCTTGGTAATAGTAAAGAGGGCCTTCACTAGTTCCTGGAGAACAGTGGGGTTCATAGCAGTCCCCTTAGAGGCGGAGAAAGCGAGGCTTATGGGAGAAGTGGGTTAGACATTTTACAGTTCTGCTTATAGACGGTGGTGTGGAGGTGGACGTGACCACACGCCAGTGTTCACCCGGTGGCTGAGCGTGCAGACTGTTGACCAGTCAAGACTGAGAAAGTCTTTGAGAGCTAAGCAGCCTGTCATTTGACCTAATTTGGTATATATTTCTCCTGGATTTAGAGATCAAAGCAGTAATTGTGCTCACGTAGTTCAAGCCCCAGTGACAAAATGGTGAAAATGTATTTGGAGTCCCGAGTTAGCTGATTCTAGGAATTTCATTTCCTGGTCTTGCTGGGTGACCTGTCTCTGATTCTATGTAATTTCTTCTCCTTCACTGTGTACTAATTTGGAGATACCTGTTGGTAGGTAGCAGGGCCAGTTTTGAGTACTTGTAAACAATGTGATGTTTGATGGGCCTCTGGTTGCTTCTAATTGGGTCTGCCTAAAATAAACCGTGTGACAAGTGTTTGTGTAAATAAAGTGCTGGTAGGCACTATGAGACCTTCCGGAAGTGATTCATATCGCGGCTGCTGTTTGTTTAATGTGGGACTCCGTTGCTTAGAGACCATATCTTGAGGAGGTTGAGTGTGAAACGCTAGCTGAATGCCAAGGGCCGGGGGCTGCCTGATCAATCAGTCCCAGCCCTGCTTCCTTAGCCTTGGAAGGCTCCTTACCGTGGCTTGGCAGTGCTTTTAATACAAAAGTATAAACATAGAAATGAAAGATTTGGTCAATGATTTAATTTGAAAAGTAAATATTTACTTAAATTTGAATTTTCAGGAAACAACTTTTTGGATAGACTTGGTTACTTCCACCAGGCATTATATATATATATATATGAATGAAACTTAATTCTTTTTGTGTAAGACAGCTAAATGAAAACAACAAAATCCCCATGAAACCCCAGGTGCCCTAAACCTGCCATTTGCAACAAATAGGACTTTGTGTCCCAAAGTCAGTGGCTTCCTCTTGCTTGGCCCCCTCCCTCTCCCCTGTGGTCATCAGAACTACAGTGAGCACTCTCTGTCTGCAGCGTGCTAAGCGCTCTGCACTGATCTAGTCAGCCCTCTGGAAGCCCCAGACAGGCTTAATATTTACATTTAGCAAATAAGACAGCAAAGCCCAGAGAAGCTGATCACTCACTAGTGGGTTTCCAGTTTACCAGGACTCCGAAGCCCTCCCCTTTACCACATGCCCCCACTGCTTCCATGTTGCCGGCATCTGTATAAATAACCACAACAGTTGTAACTATCGCTAAGCACACTGAATGATGATGACGCTTCAATGGAACATCATTGTGACATAGGCATTATTGTTATTACCAAGAGGGGAAAATGAATTCAAAACACTTGTTCCAAGGCCACTTAACCATCTGCGTAATTCAGGCCTAGGTGTGTGTCACACCAGCTATGACCAGTGCTCCCGACCTCTGCAGACGGAAGGGACAGCAGTAAGGCCGAGGGTCCAGACAGTGCCGAGGACTGGAGCTGCGCGTGCTCACTGGAGTCTCATCCACCCTCTCGTCTCCAATCTGTCTTTTGGTTTGTTTTATATACTGAGGACTGAACTGAGTCTCACGCAGGCTGGGTAGGTTGCCTGCTGCTAAACTATACCCCAAACCCCAGGGATTAGGAAAAAGAAGGTTTGAAGCAGGGTTTCCTTAAGTCGTCTGGTCTAGCTTCTGACTTCAGTCCTGCTCTGGTGTCAGGAGTGGCTTGGATTTGCAGGCATGGCCCACCACACCCATGTCGTCATGTATTTGTGCTTTTAACTGGATTGTTGGACTGTTTCTCACTGTTTTTTCCTACCTTCTAACCTGGTCTCTGCCTTTGGTTTTAGCTTTTGTCCCACCAGACTGTCCTTTGCTAAATAGTGACCTCATGCAGACAGGAGTGGCAAGTCGGATTGGAAATTGCCTTACATCGTTTTGGCAAGAGCTGGGGGGGGGGGGCGGGTTGTGGGTGGAGGAAGGACTTTTCTGAAGGCCTCCGTTTCTTCTCGACTGAGAATGCTTTCCTGGTGACTCACTGGAAACCATAACGAAAAGCAGAAGGAACACTGGAGAGGCAGCTGCCAGCCTAGGGCTTCACTGGCCGGGGCAGATGCTGAGGGCCTGAGGAGACGCCGGCGCCACGGCTGGGAGATGCTTGAGGAAAGAGAGTAGGAGGGGATTCTGGCATTATTATTATTATTATTATTATTATTATTATTATTTTTCGAGACAGGGTTTCTCTCTGTAGTCCTGGCTGTCCTGGAACTCACTTTGTAGACCAGGCTAGCCTCGAACTCAGAAATCTGCCTGCCTCTGCCTCTCAAGTGCTGGGATTACAGGCGTCCACCACCACCGCCTGGCCGATTCTGGTATTATTGTGAAAGGAAATTTTTCAAAAAGGATACTTATGGCCCAGATTGAACTTTTCTTTTTTAATTCAAAACCAGAGCATGCCTGGCTGTGGCACCTAGCTCAGAGGGCACGGGACCTAGAGAGAAGAAAGAGCCGCCTGCTCCTCTGTCCTGGGTCTCCACCTGTGCCATCTTTCCCAGATAGATGGCTGTCAACATGGTCCCCTTTTGATGCCACATGTGTTATAAATATTTATTCCAGGTTACCCTTTACCCTTTTATTTTGTGTAAGGTGTTTATAGTAACAGCATCTTAAGACATGTTTGAATTTATTAATCTTATTTTTGAGATTCTGAAGTCCTCTTGAGGCCATTTTTATACAATCCTAATGTATATGAAATTGTAGAAAATCATTTTGGGTTTGGAGAGGTGGCTAAACAGTTAGGAGCACAAATTGCTCTTGCAGAGGACCTGAATTTGGTTCCCAGCACCCGTATTGGATGGCTCACAGCGGCCTTAACTCCAGGTTCGTGGGGATGACTCCTTTGGCCTCTTAGATGCCTGTCATCATCTTGCACACCTGTGTACACATGTGTGAGCTCACACACGCACGCGCACACACACACACACACACACACACACACACATACACATACTGGTTTCAGGGGTCATGTACTCTGTGCCCCAAGTGAGGTCCAGCCATCTTCTCAATAAGGCAATTAATGAAGGCAACATAATAGCAAAAAGAAAAAAATAAGAAAGGAGGGTGGACGTTATTCAGTGTAGCATGTTGGGAAGGAAGACAGAGAAAGCTAGTACAGTGCCTTAAGCCCTGAGGGGGGGAAGCAAGATATATAGATAAGCAGTCTGATACGGTGTGGTCCAGCCCACCAGCTCCAAGCCTGTGGCAGGGTCGTCTGAGCTGACTAAATGTTTCCCTGGCAACCGATTCCCTGTGGATGCCCCCAGGGTGGCGTTGCTTCCTCTCCAGCAGGAGTCCTGGGGACGCTCCAATTTCTTGGGAACCCGGTCTTTCAGTAGTCAAAAGACAGCCAAAGAGGGAGCACACACATCTCTTTAAGAGCATATCCTGCTAAACAGCTTCATTACATACTCACACGTACACATAATTAAAAATGATCCAAAACTAAGCCTTAAAAATATTCCCTTCCGAGCTGGGCATGGTGGTGCACGCCTGTAATCTCAGCACTTGGGAGGCAGAGGCAGGCAGATTTCTGAGTTCGAGGCCAGCCTGTACTACAGAGTGAGTTCCAGGACAGCCAGGACTACACAGAGAAACCCTGTCTCGAAAAAAAACAGAAAAACAAACAAACAAACAAACAAAAAAATTCCCTTCCGGGTGGTCTTGACCATGTTAGGCAAGCATTCTGCTGGGCTTTACTTCCAGGCCAGCCCCTGTATATGTATACACATGTATATGATGCTACATATGATGCTACATATATACACACACATGTATATGTTGCATCATTTCATGTTTACATATGTATTATAATGAAATATGACTATATGAATACATATACATACACATAACATGTAAATGATAAAACTGGACATGTATATATGTGTATACACATATATGTAGAGTTTTAGCATTTCATTTAACTCTTTGATTCATTTAGAATTTTGGTATGAGGACTTGGGTGCATATCTTATTTATTTTGTTTTGTTTGAGGCTTGGTCTCACTATGTAGCCCTGGGTGGCCTAAAACTCACTGTGTGGACCAGGCTGGCCTTGAACTCAGAGATTCACCTGCCTCTGCCTCCTGAGGGCTGGGATCCCAGCATATCTAGCATGTACATTTTATTCTGTTTCTGTTCAGACTTTTGGATAATATCTTCAGTTTTGTGTATCACTATTAGCTATCTTAATAAACAGGCAGAAGAATGTGCTATATATACCTTTAGTATCTTGAGTTGCTGAGATCTTAAATTTAGTGTGTGTGTGTGTGTGTGTGTATGAGTGTGTGTGTTGCTAAGGAAGATGATGGTGTACATAGCATTTCTTAAGGCTGTTCACTTTGCCAATGTCTCACAGATTGCCTATCTTGGAACTGGTGTTGTGAGTTACTGTGGTCTGGAAGCACTGTTCTCAGGGTCAGTCAGGGATTGGAGAAAGGATTTCACTAAGAACTTGTTTATGTCCATTTGTGTGTGTGTGTGTGTGTGTGTGTGTGTGTGTGTGTGTAATAAATTCTATCCGTCATCACTGAGTTCTTATTCGTGGAAGCTAACAGGGTTTAAATGAAAGACTTTCACTAACTGGCTGAATAGAATCGCTGAACTGTTGTCCATCATCTTTTTTTTGGCAGGCCTGCCTCTGCCTCCCAAGTGCTGGGATTTTTTTTTTTTTTTTTTTGGGTTTTTTGAGATAGGGTTTCTCTGTGTAGTCCTGGCTGTCCTGGAATTCACTCTGTAGACCAGGCTGGCCTCGAACTCAGAAATCCGCCTGCGTCTGCCTCTCAAGTGCTGGGATTAAAGGCATGCACCACCACCGTCGCCCGGCTGAGCTGTGATTTTTAAGAGTTGGGATTGCAAATGTACTAATTATTTCAAATGAAAAGAAAACATATTACAAATTCTGATCTAGTGAACTAATTTCTGACAAAACACAGGAATGGCAAAATTTCAGGGCACATCATCAGATAGCCCTCTTCTGAGGACTTAGAAAGACCAGCAGTGACATAATGCTAGGAGCCACTGTGGACTCCTGAGAGCTGTGCTGCAGAAACATCTCTTCTTGAACAGGGTCACCACATTGGTGAGTCAGAAGAACAAGTCATGTCTAGATTGCAGCAAGACATTTGCAAGTGTGTCTTGTGATACTCTGCAGAGAGGTTGGATAAATATGAATTAGATTGCAGTATAATTAAGATGATTTATAGCTGCCTGAGTAAACCAGATTTAAAAGGGGCCTTAGAGGGGCGTGGCTGCTGGAGGGATGTAGGTTTCTTTTGGGGTAATGAAAGTTTCTGGGACTATATTGTAATAGTGGTTGTACAATATAGCAAGTATAACAAATCAAAACCACCAAACTGCTTATGGTTGAAAAATGGTGAACTTGCAAAGTCTGGCTCAGAACAAAGAGCAGTTGGTTTTGTTTGGTTTTGCTTTATTTGAGCTCCTGTGTCGCTCACACTAATCTTCCATGTGTTATGCAGCTGAGGATGGATGGCCTTGGCCTTCGGGTCTTTCTGTCACTGTCTCTCCAGTGCTTGAGATCTAAACAGGGCTTCATGCGTGTCAGACCAACAGTCTACCAACTGAGTTATAGTCCTAGTTCCTGCTTGTTTGTTTGTTTGTTTCTTTTTTTTTCTTTTTTTTTTTTTTTTTTTTTGAGATAGGATCTTTTGTAGCCCAGGCTGGCCTCCGACTCACTATATACCCCAGGATGACCTTGAACTCCTGATCTTTCCTCTATCTCCCAAGTTCTAGAGTTGCAGGTATAAGCTATCTGCTGTCACTCTCAGCCTTAGCTGTTGGATTTTAACTCAACGAAAGCTCATTAGGGCATCTTTTCATAAAGTGATGTGTCAATCAAATCTGAATTGCTAGGGAAGTGGCTAATACAATAAATTCTGTTTTTAAATACACCAAGTTATCAGAGTGTAATAAGAAAGGTCTAAGGGCAGAATAGACGAGAAGTAGCATTAGTAGGAAAGGCAAATGACAGCCGAGATACTTGTTAACCATTAAGTCTGGTGACCTGAATCTTACCCTTGGAACCATGTGGCCGCCTGGACCTCCCAGTGCAGTGTGGCCTGGGATACACATACATACATACATACATACATACATACATACATACAATACGATACGATATATACATACAATAATTATAAATTAAAAACAAATCACAAATTGGACAGGACAGGACGGCACCTGAGGAATGACATTTGTGGCTGAACTTTGGCCTTCACATGCATGTGCAAGCATGTGCTGTGGACGCTTTCTAAGAGCACATACTCAGAGTCGGAGCCACTCTGGGAACCCATATTGCAGACGACTTTCAAGCACAGATCCATAGTTCCAAGGAAGCTTCTTACTATGCTCTAACCTATTTCTGAAGTGATTTAAAGATTTACTTGTCTATATATCTTATGTATATGGATGTTTTGTCTGCATGTCTCTGTGCACAGGGAGAGAGCATCAGGTCCCGCTACGGACAGTTGTAAGCTGTCATGTGGGTCCTGGGGCCTGCATTCGACTCTTCACAGTGGAGCCATCTCTAGCCCCTGTTTCTGAAGTTATTTAAAGTTAAGTTTTATTTTTATTTTCTGTTTTATTAAACATTGTTTTGAATGGCATGATATTTAGCTGCCCATTTTTTTTTTTTTCCTGATGTGGAATAGGGATGAGAAAAAATGTTTTACTGAGAGTTAAAACAAGTGAAAAGCGTTTTTGAACACTTCCGTTGCCTGGGATAGTTTGGTCACAGTACTGAGAGGTGTGAAACACTAAGCCAGCCTTGCCTTAGGAGGCTTCCATGCTGGAGCTGTGGGGCTGGCTCAGCAGTTAGCCGCTGCTCCAACAGTTCTGTTCCCAGCTCCCTGTGAAACTCCAGCTCCAGGGCACCAGGGTCTCCTAGTTTGTCCCTGCACTTATGTATACGGATCCTCTTTTTTTTTTTTTTTTTTTTTTTTTTTTTGGTTTTCTTTCGAGACAAGAAGACAGGGTTTCTCTGTGTAGCCCTGGCTGTCCCGGAACTCACTCTGTAGACCAGGCTGGCCTCGAACTCAGAAATCCACCTGCCTCTGCCTCCCAAGTGCTGGGATTAAAGGCGTGTCCACCTCCGCCCGGCAGATCCTCTGTTTTAAAAAGAGGCCTCTGTATTAATTGGACAGACAAGACACAAGCATTGAAAAGTTACCCAACAAGAAAGAATATAAGGCCTGACTGTCACAAGGCCACAAGTGGTGGCTGGCGGGATGACGCAAGCTTTGTGTGTAAGAGTTTAGATGACAGGGAGGTCATTTGGTTGGTGAGGTTTTGAAAAAAGGCCAGAATTGTGAAGAGGAGAAGGAAGACACGGCGTCCATGTTCTTCGTACCCCCTTCCCTTCCCTTCCGGCCCCCACTAGCACCTCTGACCACAGTGCTCCCCAGTAACCAGGTGCTCAGACCAGAGGCTCAGTTCCGAGTGTGCAGTATAGGCAGTGTGGTGGCTCAGTGGTGTGGTGTCATGACTGTGCTGTAATTTTCTGGGTCTTCTTTGTGTCTTGTTTCCTATCATTTGGTCAGGGGTAGTGTGTTCCTTGAGCAAGAGAGACTGAGATCTTCCCATAGTTAGAGCACTTTGACTCAGAGAGGGTCTTTGTAGGTAAGTGCTGGCTCAGGAGGTAGAGATGCAGCACTGGGTACAGGAAAGGTTAGAAGGCTGGGCGTTGTCTTTTGTGATCGCGCGGAAGGTGACTTTGAGGCTTCCTTGGAATTGGCAGGGGTGGGTGAGGCCGATCAGGAAGTCTTTATTCTTGGCAGGACTCTCCATCTCCACTTCCTATATCATGGCTTCTCCATAAACTCCTCAAAATGTGTTCCCACACAGATTTGCTGTGCCATCTTGGGCTCTCTTCCTGGTCTTTCTTTAGGGTTGTCATCCCAGTGTCATTTTCAGTTTTTTTTTTTTTTTTTTTTTGAGACAGGGTTTCTCTGTATAGTCCTGGCTGTCCTGGAACTCACTCTGTAGACCAGGCTGGCCTCGAACTCAGAAATCCGCCTGCCTCTGCCTCCCAAGTGCTGGGATTACAGGTGTGCGCCACCACTGGCCCGGCTCCAGTGTCATTTTCTAACCACACAGGCTCTTTGCTGTGTCACAGCTCTCAGAACGCTCTTATTGTCCCTCTGTCCTGACCTCCCCTCTGGTGATCATCTTCCTCTGCACCCTCTTCACCCCAAATCCAGAGGTGCAGCTGGGTCTTTCTCCTCTCACCGATGGTTCTAGCCAAGAGCAGCCCTGGCCTCCACTCTGTCCAGGGGGCTTTCTTAGGACTTGTCACTGCTGCACGAGCCTTGTGTCTGCTCCCCATGCGAAGCTCTCTTCCTTTTAACTGAGTTTTTGTTTTTGTTTTTGTTTTTTTTCAAATTCTGGATTTTGAACTGTGTGTAGCGCCCTTCATACCCCTCTCTCTCCCCCAACTTGTTATAAATCTTAGAGGGAAGAGCTGTGTCCTTAATGTGATCCATAGTTAACCACTTCTCCTAATTTGTTGTTACCAAGTCATAGACTTAAAATTAAAATTTTGGTGTGTATTGCTATATGCTATAAGGTATATACCCCCTTATTCCCAGGGCTCTTGGGAACAGTGCTCTCATCAAGAATCAAGAGCCCGTCTTCTCCTCCCTCAGGGGCTGCACCTCCTTTTTATCCATTCTCGTCTCCTTTGGGAAGAGTTCTTGGGGTGAACCTTGGGTTCCCTGTGCTAGGCCAGGGCCCTCCTGCCTCCCTCCGGGGTCACGCTTCAGGGAGGGTTCGCAGCGACCGTAACTGTCTAGAGCTGCAGAGGCTTAGCTCTTGTCTAGGCTTCATTCAGTTTCTGATTTATTTTAATTATTTAAAATTAACCATTCTGAAAGATGGCCCAGTGGGGAAAGGTGCTCTGCCTGCCGCCCAGCCGACAGCTTGAGTTCAGTCCCGGAACCTCCTCTTGCGAGTTGTCCCCTGACCTCCGCATACCCTGTGACACACAAACACATTCAATGAAAAAAGATTTGTAGGCTTTACTTTAGATGACATAAACTTCATTTGTAATATTTAGTGAATTATTAGTTTTTATCAGCCCAGTCAGACAGGGCCTGTTGAAATATGAGTGACACCTTTCCTGATTCAGCTCTTAATGAAATGATTTGCTCGGAGATACATCTGTATTAGGTTTAAACAAACACAGAAGTTAATCAGATTATTTAACAAGAAAATATTTTTCTCTACTTCTAACTTACTTCTATACTTTTTTTCAAATTGGTTTAATTTGTATTCAGAATTCCTTTTTAAAATACATGTTATCCAGATTTCTCAGTTTGCTTCGTTAGCCTGGATACAAGCTTGTGTGTTTTTCCCTCACTGCTGTAGATTTTCTTTCATTTCAGGCCTTCTCCTCTCACAGGCACCTTCTAGCTCAGAATTATCTTTTAAAATCAAAGTCTTTTTTTTTTTTTTTAAGACTGGCTCAGGTGGTTTGGCTTGTAGCTGAGGGTGACCTTGGCTTCCCGAGCTCTCGTCCCTACCTCCCAGTGCTGGGAGTACAGGTATCTGCCACCGCGCCCGGCTTTAAATCTAGTCCTATCCCTCATTCCGTTTCACATACCGGAAGAGTTTGCACATTTTCTTCGGTCCCTGCAGCCTGGCCTGTTTTCTCCTATCAGACCCCTTGTCCAGGCCCCTCGACCCCAAGGCTTTCCCTGGGCAGCCGCTGCCCAGGGGTCCTCCCGTGATACACAATGCTTGCCGTCTTAAGCTTGCTTCTCTCTCTCTCTCTCTCTCTCTCTCTCTCTCTCTCTCTCTCTCTCTCTCTCTCTCTCTCTCTCTCTCTCTCGGGGCTGCACCTGCCACACAGTCGGTTTTCTCAGGTCGGTTTGCACACCAGGGGCGCCTGTGAGGGTGGCTTAGTGGAGCCCAGTGTAGGGCTAGCTGACCGTATTTGGGAGGTTTTTAGCCGGGGTAATCCTGGCATGGAGTTCCACTGGGCAGGATGGGTGTGGTAGCTGAGTTTCTGCTCCTGGAGGAACTGATTCTCGGTGGTTGGGGCAGTCAGTTCCGGCATTGGTCGGTTCCCCCTCTGTATTGCACAGAGTTGGGAAACCACTGAAGTCATGTGCTCTGCAGAACTCGTTCAACTGGTTTCCTCTTCACAGACCCCTAATTCAGATTCCCACCCTGATTCTTTTCTGCATGTTCTTGGTCCAGGCTTGTTTTAGCCGTACCACAGTGGCCTTCTGGGATAGGCTCGTCTTTGTTTTGCTGGTGGCAGAGTGGGTAGGGCTGAGAACTGAAAAATGTTATCAGTCGGACCAGGTAGACGAGCATTATGTAATCGCCGAACTCAGCCTCTACAAGATTTATTTCTGGGGATTGAGCTGTTTTTTATTCTCTCTCTCTCTCTCTCTCTCTCTCTCTCTCTCTCTCTCTCTCTCTCTCACACACACACACACACCACTCACAGATATATAGCGATTACTTATTACCTCCTAGCCCTTGGTGTGTATGACTCCCACTCCTCACCAACTTTAGGGGGTGTTAGGTGTCACTCCTGTCGCGTTACAGACAGGAAAGGGAAGCCCAGCGGGGTCAGCTAGCAAGTCGTTCTTGCTCGTTCTTATTTCCTTCCCTCTGTCAGGTAAGGGCAGGGCCTGTTCCCGTCTCAGCTGGCTGCACCTCCTCTCCCCGGTCCTGCTTTCCCTATTGCGTACTCCATCTTTGCTCTTCCCTTGTAGGCGTGCCTCCCTCACAAGGACTGAACACACACAACCCTGCCCCTGGGTTTCCCACCATCCCGGACTGATCCCCGCTCCTTCCCCAGCTCTCCTGGCACTTTCCCCGTTCTGTTTGTCATGTTTCTTATCAGCTCATACATAAGGTCAATGGAAGCTACATCCTAGACACTTGCTGAGATAGTGTCTGTCCGGTGGCTGGCCGGCAGCCGGCACCCGAGACAGTCCCCGTGAAGACAGCTCGGTGCCTGCCCCAGCACAGGGCCTCAGGAAGGCCTGCTGAACTAATTTTCTCTGTCCTCCCCCATCCCCTTCTCTCCCTCTCACGTCTCTCCCTCCCCTCCTCTCTCTTTCATTCTCTCCCTCTTCTTCCTCTCCCCCAGGGTCTCCGTGTAGCCCAGGTTGCCCTTGAACTCAGAGATCCTCCTGCCTCTGCCTCAGTAGTGCAGGGATTGAGACTACTTTCTGTTGCGGTTTTGGACTTGTGTCCTGAAGTCTCCGTATCAGGACTGATCAGGTGAGGCATCCTCAGAGATGGCCTTGCTGATGCCTTTGTCCAAGTCCAGCCCCTTTGGAGTAGAAGAGTCCCTCTCTGGATCTGGGCCTCCCATCTCTCCTTGTTGAATCTGAGGGTTCAGCCCTATGGGATGCTCTTCTCTGGGTTGGTTGGTGGTGTTTGTTGTGTTTTTAAACTCGCACCCTGACTGTGGCTGGAAAACTCTTCTCTGCTTAACCTTGAAAACTATCTGCCGCTTGCCCATGCCCCACCCAGTATTTCCCACTTCTCTGGTCCCTGCGAGCTGACTCCTGCCCGAGAGCCCTTCTGCAGAGGCCCTGGAGGGGTTCTTCATTTTCATTCTCTTTGCCGTCCCTTTTTACAGCATTTGACTGTGGTGATGGCATCCAGATTCCTGGAGTGTTTCTCGTCCTTGATTGCCACCACATGATTCCCTCTTGATTTCTCTTCTTACCGCAGGGACTCTCCACCCTCAGAGGGGCCTGTCCTCGGCTCTCTCTCCCGCTCCTCAGATCAGCTTGTGTTTGCAGGGGCCTGCAGGATGTCACTCTCTGGGTGGCTGTCCCCTTGACGTTTCAGGCCCAGCATGCCCTTGTCACCCCCTCCCCCGTCTCAGTATGGCTTCATCTCCTATTTAGTCATCCATGCCACAAGTCCCCAAGTCATTTTTTTTAAATAAAACTTTTCCTCTTTCCTTTTATAGAAGTTTCTGTAAGTTGCTATAGATGGCTTATGGCGCCAGATTTTTTTTTTTTTTTTCTGGAACTGTGATAATGTGGGATTTTCCCACAAAGTGAATAATAAGTTATTATTTTTTTCTATTTGGCAGTCTGGCAGATGGTGATATTATTACTTTAATTTGCATTTCATGGATGACTGGTAAGACTGAACGTTTTTATGTGAGCACTGGCTATTCTTCCTTTCTTTCTTTTTTAAAGATTTATTTATTGAAGCCGGGCGTCGTGGTGCACGCCTGTAATCCCAGCACTTGGGAGGCAGAGGCAGGCGGATTTCTGAGTTCGAGGTCAGCCTGGTCTACAGAGTGAGTTCCAGGATAGCCAGGACTACACAGAGAAACCCTGACTCGAAAAACTAAAAAAAAAAAAAAAAGATTTATTTATTGTTATATGTAAGTACACTGTAGCTGTCTTCAGACACACCAGAAGAGGGCGTCAGATCTCAATACGGATGGTTGTGAGCCACCATGTGGTTGCTGGGATTTGAACTCAGGACCTTCAGAAGAGCAGTCAGTGCTCTTAACCACTGAGCCATCTCTCCAGCCCAAGCACTGGCTATTTCTATTTTTTATTTTATAAGTTTCCTGCTTTTGTTTCTAGCTCATTTTTTTCTAGGGAAATATTTGTCATTTTAAATGTTTAAAATATATATGTGTAAATCCAGGAAATTGTTAGCAATTGTTCTATGTTTCAGTTTTACCTCTCCAGATTATTTTTTTGTTGTTGTAATTTTATCTATCTATCTATCTATCTATCTATCTATCTATCTATCTATTTTTAAAGACCAGGTCTTGGCTATGTAGCTGCGGCTGGTCCAGAATTCGCCATGTCAACCAGACTAGCCTTGAATGTAGAGAAAAAAGGCATGGGCCACTGTGTTTGTTGTTGGATATTTGGGAGGTTGTCAGTTGGTAGTGGTTTTCTTTGCTTTTGTCTTTTTTAGAGGCAAGGTCTTGGTATGTAGCCCAGGCTGGCTGGTCCTGCCTCAGCTCCTGAGTGCAGGATTGTGGTGAGGGTCACAGACATGCTCTATACTACCCTGCTTTGTTTGTTTAGTTTTTATTTTCTGAGGCCGGCCTCAGCTTGCTCAGTAAGCCTGGAATCTGTAGGCCAGCGTCATCACACCTGGGTAGATACTTTAACATTATTTCTTTTATTCGTTTAATGTGCATGTGGGTGTCTGGGTTTGTGCCGTCTGCTCAGTGGAGAGGCAGCCGGGGAAGCTGCTTCTCTTCTTCTACCACGTGGGTGTGGGGCATTGAACTCCGGCCATGCGTGGTTCACCCCTGGGCCGTCCCACCTCACCTTCCCTCGGATTTCTGCCTGTGTCCTCGTGTCTGTAAACTCTTTTCCTCTTTAAGATTATATAACTTCACATTATATATATATTTATTATATATATGCATGCATGTGTATTTAAATCTCTAAATCAACTGGCTTTCATATTAATTGCAAACCCCATGGTCAAAAGTTAGCTCTATGTTTTAGACAAAGGACACTCATTTATAATTCCTGGATTTAGGAAGCAGAGACGGGAGGACTGGGAGCTTGAAGCCAGCTCAGACTCTGTAGCAAGACCCTGTCTCAACATGCACCCTCATAAAGAATTTCTTAAAAATCATCTTGTAATTACCCAAGCGCTCAGTCAATTATATCAGCAGCAGTCACCAAGGCTTCGTCCGTCCTCTCGGGGCTCCTCTCTGAGGGCTTGATCCGAGCAAGGCCTGTTACTAAGGTCATGAGCCGAGCTGCTGCTGGCTTGAGGAAGCCCTGCTGCAGAGCTTGGGCTGGTGCTGGCGCGTGAGTGAGTGTTCAGTAGGTTGTTCCTGTTACTGCCTCTGAAGGAAGGAGTGTGTTGTGGACTTGAGGGCTGTCAGCACTCGAGGCTTGAGCCTCAGCAGTTGAGAACATGCTCAGCTGCTACTGGTTTGAATCCCAGTATGGTTCCCACTGTAGGGAACTCTAGCCCCAGAGGATCTGGCACCCTCTTCTGGCCTGCACAGACACTTCAGACACGTAGTGCACAGTCATACATGCCGAATAACCACATGCATAATAGAAAAAAAAAAAAAAGACAGGCTTAAAGGAAACAGTGTGAACTTTGGGTCATGCCAGCCGAGGCTCGGCGTGAGCTGCCCAGCGGTGCTCTTGGGTTCCTTCTCGTCCAGCTCGTGAAGAGAGCCAATGCTACTTACTTTCCTGAGGTTGATGCAAAGATCACGTGAGGCAGTGCGGACATTTAGTATCAGAGCTGCCACATGGTATTAGATTTTGTTTTGTTTTGTTTTGTTTATATTGACAACAAGCCTTTCAGTCTAATACTCTGTGAAGTAGTTCCAGATCTGATAGAACTTCGAATAGGATTTCACATTTAGGTTATATGCAAGTAGTTTGAAGAGAAATGATGACTATTTATACCCTTCGTGAGAGGAGGAGCTCTACTTTCTATAAAAATAGCAATTTTGTCACTAAGCCATATCTGTGGTTGAATCCTGATCACATGTAGGGTATTCTTAGGTCATCACTTGGTATGATATTCTCTAAACTTAAGGGAAAAAAAACTTTCTGTTCTGTTTGTTTGTTTGTTTGTTTTAAGATAAGGTTTCGTTTGTAGCCCTGGCTGGCCTAGAACTCACTATGTAGACAAGGCTGGCCTTGAACTCAGAGTTCAGTTTCATTTTACCTCCTGAGTACTGGGATTACAGGTGTGTGCTCCATGCCTGGGAGGAGGGTTCTATTTAGTTTACAGTTTGAGGGTGCAGCCTGTCATGGTGACAAGACTTTGAGGTCATATTGCAAGCTCAGTGAGTGGGACGATGACCGCAGGTGCTCAGCTGGCCAGCCTGGGACGCAGCCTGTGCAGTGGTACTGCTCACAGTAGGGTGGGTCTATCGTCTCTGCTAACCCAGTTGAAAATTCCCTCACAGACATGCTCAGAGGCTTGTCTCCTTGTGGTTGTAGGTCTTGTGTCAGTTGGAGAATGTTCAGAGATGAGTGAGAAGGATGTTAGGGGTCCCACATGCCTGTCGATGCCAGGCACATTAAGTGCCCTCTCGCCGGGCAGTCTTCCTAGCACTCATGTCTACTGCTTCATCATCCAGAACACTCTATGGGTACATGCTATTATTATTCTTTTTACGAGAATACTTGAAGGAACTGGAATCATTGTACTTAACGGAAGTATCAAGTAGCAAGTGTGTGAGTCACAGGAGGAGAGGCACAGACATCTTTTAATCATCTGCCAAGCACTGTGCTAGGCTGCAGTCGTAATCTTACTGAATTCTTAACCACAAACCCATTTGGAGGTTTTGCTACTGTCCTCTGTTAGCAAGTGAAGAGCAGAGGGTCTTGGCACAGGTCTCTGTAAACCACCATGTGATCCTCGCTAGCACTGACGAGGACCACAGGTTTGAGGCCAACCTTGGCCACACAATGAGACTCTGACTTAAAACAAAAGTCAAGAGGAGGAGGAGGACTGGTTAGGCACTGGCTGTCTTGTTAAGTTCATAGGTGGTGCTGGTCACATGACGCCCTCAGTCTTACGTCCTGTTCTAGAAGGCAGCTTGAGTGACCTGCAGAGAGCTGGTGCTGGTGTCGCAAACCTTCTGGCTACCAGTGTCCAGAGAGATGCTTCCCTCCAGTGTCTTTGATCTCTGCTGTGGCAGTGGCATGGCCTCCTGCTGATGCTTCGCCTGAGCTGTTTTGGGAACATTGGTTGAGGCATCCTTGGGGTTGGGGAGAAAATTTTTCATTGGCTGATGAATTTATCTTTTATGCATTGGTTAGGTTTTTGTTTGTTTGTTTGTTTGTTTTTACCATTTATTTATCCCGATACTAACTTTTAAATGTATCTTAAATGCATTTATAAGGACAAACTAAAATGCCTAAATTAAAAGTAATATTACATGTATTTATTCATGTGTTTTGGGGGAAGGGTGCATGTGCCGTGTGTGTGTGTGTGTGTGTGTGTGTGTGTGTGTGTGTGTGTGTGTGTGTGTTGGTCAGAGGGTAGCTTTTTTTTTTTTTTTGGTTTTCTGAGTCAGGGTTTCTCTGTATAGCCCTGGCTGTCCTGAAATTCACTCTGTAGACCAGGCTGGCCTCGAACTCAGAAATCCACCTGCCTCTGCCTCCCAAGTGCTGGGATTAAAGGCGTGAGCCACCCCCCGCCTGGCACAGGATAGAGGATCAGAGGTTATCAGGTTTGGTGGCAAAGCGCCTTTACCCACTCTGCCCTCTTGCCAACCCTAACTGCTGTATTTTCTAAGAGAGTTTCGTGTCTGGGTTGAGAATTGTTGGTGGGTCTGCCGTTGGGCTGAACTGTCTAAAGCAGCTAAGGTACAGGCCCTGGAGCGTTCCCAGCCTTTTCCCCCCTGCATGGGCTTTGTGACCCTTCCCTCTGTTTAGACACCCTGTGGTGCCCAGGTCTGGTGGCGTCCTGGTGCATGGCATCAGCAACAGTGGTGCCCTGTGAGAAGAGTTCCAAACTAAGAGTTGGGTCATCTCTGCCACTTAGTAGCAGTGACCTTGGATAAGTCATTCAGAATTTGTAAGTGAGGGATTGTGCAAATAAGGTACAACCTTGGAGCAGCCTCTTGGGCAACCAGAAATACTTGTAAATGTTTATATGTGTGAGGGCTGGAGAAATGGCTCTGTGGTTAAGAGCAGTTGCTACTCTTGCAAAGATCCCTGGTTCAGTTCCCAGCACCGGCCCGGCAGCCAACAACCATCTGCAACCCCAGTTCCTGAGAAGCTCTCCCATGCTTTCTTCTTACCTCTGTGGGTACCCGACACACACATGGCACCCGCAGGTACAAGTAAACTCATACACATAAAACAACCGAAAGTGGGCAGTGGTGGCACATGCCTTTAATCCCAGCGCTTGAGAGGCAGAGGCAGAGGCAGAGGCAGGTGGATCTCTGTGAGTTTGAGCCCAGGCTGGTCTCAGAGAGCTATAGGACAGCCAGGGCTACATGAACCTTGTCTCAAAAGATGAAAACATCATCATCATGAACAAAACCAAAATATTAAAAATTATTTCCCGTTTCAATGTTTAAAACATCTTTTTGGTTTTGCTGGGGATTAAGCCCTGGGCTTGGCATATTCTGAGAATGTGTTCTATCTTACAAGGTTCTCTCTCCTCCTCAGAAACAATTCTAACACTGTGCACAGATATTCTTGCAGTATTGTTTAATGGTTAGAAATGTTTATACATTTGTAAACATGAATGCTAATAAAAGTGACCGACCCCTTGGTGGACTCCTTGTTTATCTTAAAAGTCCCAAGAAACTCCATAACAACATGGAGAACAGTCATACAGTTTTGAAAAGTGTTGAATGATATTCTTTAATGTTTATTCTATGTTCAAAACCAAACACCCCAAAGAACAAAATCCAAGAGACCTATGCTAACGCACACTCATTCGTGGCTCTCAGACTTTAAGACTCTGGTGCAATGGCAGAAGAAGGGATTTCATGTGCGCTGTAGAGGACTGATAAGGCAGCGTGCTGTTTTTAGAATTAGAGGTTGAACATAAAACTTACAGTAGCATAGCAAAGTCTGGTGTTGACACTTGTGACTGCAGTGCATTGGAGGCAGAGGCAGGGAGATCCTGTGTTTGAGGCCAGTCTGATTCTGCCAGTCAGTCAATCAATCATCAATCAATCAATTCTGTTGGTCAGTCAATCAATCAGTCAGTCATAATATCAAGGCACTGTACATATAATTAACATTCAAAATTGGAGTAATACAGTATGCTGGCTGGTTTTATGTCAACTTGACACAAGTTATGGTCCTTTTGCAAGAGAGAACCTGAACTGAGAAAATTCCCCCACCAGGTTAGTCTGTGGGCAGGCCTGTAGTACATTTTCTTCGTTGAAGATTGGTGTGAGAGGGCCCAGCTCACTGTGGGTGGTATAACCCTTGGCTGGTGGTCCTCGGTGCTGTAAGAAAACTGGGCGAGCAAGCCGTAAGGAGCCCGCCAGTCAGCAGCACTCCTGGCTGGCCTCTGCCCACTTCCTGTTCCCAGGTTCCTGGTCTGAGTTCTTGCCCTGACTTCTCTCAGTGGTGCTAAAATAAACTTCCTCCCCAAGTTGCTTTTGGTCACGTTTTATCGCAGCAATAAAAAGCAAACTAAGATGTGCAGAACCCCACTTTTCCCAAATCGGATTTATTTTATTCTCAGAAACAAACCCTTGAGGAATAGCGGACTCAAAGGTGAGCGGACGTGTGGTGGTTGTTGAACGCGCCGGAGTTGGAAGCAGTGCTGGCATTTTCCTCTTTCTATTCTGGCTTCTGCCTCTGCTATCCCGTCACCAAATCACAGTTGGCTTTTCTAGCTCTGGTTTTTGAGCGCTGTGTCTAGTATCCTACCTTACTGCAGGAAACTTGTAAGTGTAGGCATTAATCAGGACTGTTTTATAGCCATTGGACCATGGAGGGCAGAGACAAAAGGTTGTAGGAGTTCACTGTAAGTCAGTCCCGTCTTTTATTTCTCAATTTGGTCTAGTAACTTCAGAGAGGAGGAAGATCTCATCACCTAAGGGCACTGTCTCTCTGTGACTTGGGCAAATGAGTCCACTGTGCTATTATCCACAGCCTGCCCTGTGGATTGACATCATATCGGGCAAAGGATAAATATTTTTCTTTGTCTATTGTGTGCTGCTTTTGACTCAAGCTGTTGTTGTGAGACTTGTTCCTGTTAATGAGAGCCCAAGTTAGAAGGCCCCTGAGAGCTGGGGTTCCCAGCAGCTGTTTGTCAGAGTCCTATTCCCTCTCCTCTCACCACACTGGTTTCTCAGACAGGGTCTCTCTACATAGCCTTGGCTACCCTGGAACTCAGTATGTAGACCAGGCTGACCTTGCATTCACAGAGATTCACCTGCCTCTGCTTCCCAAGTTTGGGATTAGAAGCGTGTGCCAACACGACTGGCCTCCAATTTCTTTTTAGCAGTAAACTGTTAGAAAGAAAATAATGTGACATGTCCTTTGGCACCAGCTCTTTCCTGTCCCGGCATTTGCTCTTTCCTTATGGTTCTTAGGCTCCAGTGAAGAGATAGTTTGAATTTTGCAGCCCTGGCAAATTGGTGACTAATCTAGTTACCGTTAAAATTCTGGAAAGAATTGTCTGCTTGGGAGACCAGCAGAGGTCCTCTGGTCTCTCCAGGTGTCCATCCAGCCTTCACTTAATGACCTACTGTGTGTCAGACAGCTCTGGTATGCTAAAAGAGACTCAATTTGAAAATAAAACTGGCTGGCTGGTCTATAGTATTTGAGGGGTAAAAAATAGAGTTGTCTTATTTATTTTTGTGTGTATGAGTACTTGCCTGCCTGTATGTATGTACACCGTTCATGTGCCTAGTGTCCGTGGAGGTCAGAAAGTGGGTTCTGGATCCCCTTTGGATCCTCTGGACTGGAGTTACACTTGGCTGTAAGCTGCCTTGTGGGTGTTAGGAGCGGAACCCAGGTCAGCTGCTGCTAGGCATCTGTGGCTTTCAGTGTTGAGGAGGTCCAGGGTACTGGACCGCGGACCTGGAGCCTGCCAGGTAAGTGCTGCACCACCGAGCCACATCCCCACCCACTTTGGCTCTTAATGTAAACATCTATGGGTAGTCACAATGGGTTCCTACAGTCTTGAGTACTCTGGTGGCTGAGGCAGGAGGATTGCTTGAGCTCAAGAATTGAAGCTAGCAGAACCCTGGACTCTAACAAAACAAAAACCTCCAACCAAAACAACAAATAAAAATTCTTGTGCTGCCACACTTTATAAAGCTTATTTTTACCTACTGTGACCTTTTTCGCTTGGTTTTTCACACACTTCTGACTTTGGTTCAGCAGATCAAGCAGCATCAGATGTTTGGGTTTCTTCCCAGTATGGAGAAGAGTGTGAGGACAATGCTAGCCGTCATAACTTGAGGGAATCATTTTAAGCTATGAGTTCTTACTCCAGGTTCATAAAGTCAAGGAAAGAATTTAAATATATGAACATTTGGAATGTGCACTCTGTAGCTTCCCTTGGAGATTCAAGAGACTCTGGCGAAAAGTGGTTAAAGGGCTGTCAAGACTCAGTGGATGAAAGCGCCAGTGACCCAGTGTGATGATCTGTTCAAAGTTCAATCCAGGGTGGTGGTGGGGGCACACCGTGGAAGGAGGGGACAGACTCCAGCAAGTTGTCTCCTGACATCTACTCATGTGCCATGACATGTGCTGCGCTCTCTCTCTCTCTCTCTCTCTCTCTCTCTCTCTCTCTCTCTCTCTCTCTCTCTCTCTCTCTCCTCTCTCCCTCTCTCCCTCTCTCCCTCTCTCTCTCTCTCTCTCTCTCTCTCTCTCACACACACACACACACACACACACACACACACACACAGGTGAACAAACCTGCAGGTGTGCATGCATGCAGTGTATACACATACACCCACATGCACACGTTTACTTACATGTGTATTTATTTTAAGTGTTAAAAAATGAGAAGAGGTTAAAAATCATTACTATGAACAATTTTTAGTTAGCTGCATTTCTGTTAGAAATTTGTGTTTGGAGGGCTGGAGAGATGGCTCAGCGCTTAAGAGCACTGACTGCTCTTCCAGAGGTCCTGAGTTCAATTCCCAGGAACCACATGGTGGCTCACAGCCATCTGTAATGGGATTCAATGCCCTCTTCTGGTGTGTTTGACAGCTACAGTGTATTCATATAAATAAAACAAATGAATCTTAAAAAAAAAAAAAAGGAAAGAAATTTGTGTTTGGTGTCGTGTCCACTCCCTGTCCCTGAGCTCAAGAGTTCAGGTTCCAGGAAAAGTTTCCATTTCCCTTCACGTAGCCTTGTCTTTCCTGTCGACAAGAAGCCACTTGAAAATAATTCCAAAAAAATAAAAGGGAAAAGAGGGAAAGGGAGCTTGCTCTTTAAGAAGGCTTGCTGTTTACTCTTTCCTTGGGAGTTTCTTCCTTCAGCAGTTTAGCTGATTGACTGTCAAAGCAACCTTAGTGCCTGAGCCGAAAAGGCCACCACCCTGAAAAAGCCACCAGTGACAGCCAGTGAGTGGTTGGTGGATTTCCCCAGCCTTGCTGAGAGATAGCAAGGATGTGGAGGCAAAATCCGAGGTTCACGGAGCAGCCCCGCGCTGGTGGAGAAGGTGGCTTTCGTCCTCCGCTTAAGGTCCCAGCTACAGCCGGGAAGCCTGGCAGTATGGAATGTGCCCGAGAGTGTCCTTACGGCTGGTTCAGGAGGACAGAAATGAAAACCCACAAAGGCTTGCTGACCGTCATTTCTCTCGTGCAGGTGGATGGAAGCATGCCTTGGGGAGGACCTGCCGCCCACCACAGAGCTGGAGGAGGGCCTTAGGAATGGAGTCTACCTTGCCAAACTAGGGAACTTCTTCTCTCCCAAAGTGGTGTCCCTGAAGAAAATCTATGATCGAGAGCAGACCAGATACAAGGTGAGCCCTCCGCTAGGTGCTTAGAATATTTCTGTGAGCGTGAGAGGGTTAGCATGGCACCTGTGGAAAAATCCAACAAAGCCCCGCCCTTGAGAAGCCCAGGGTGATGGAGCAGCAGAGAGCCCTGCCCTTGAGAAGCCCAGGGTGATGGAGCAGCAGAGAGCCCTGCCCTTGAGAAGCCCGGGGTGATGGAGCAGCAGAGAGCGAATGCTTTGGGAAATGGTGTCAGCCGAGTGGTTCTGGTGGCATGCTTCTGACAGGGCGATTGATCTAGAATTTCTCAGCCCTGGATGATTTATTTTTTCATTCTTAGAAAGTAGAGGAAGTGACTGGGGGAAATTACCATTGTCACAGAGAACTAGGCACTGCAGGGTAGCTGTGATGACTTCGGGAAAATCCCCCCTGCAATGCTGGAGGAGGTCAAGAGAGAATGGGAAAGAGACTTAATTTCAAGAAGCTTAAGTGAGCGAGCGGACTGAGTCCTGTGGCCGTCCCTGAGAAGGATGGCCATGGGGTTGAGGACCAGATTTCCCCTCTCTAGAGCTCCCGACAGGAGCGTGCCCCTGACTTTGTGTGAAGGGCAGCGGAGGACTGCCCTTGGCAGAGTGTGAAGAGACTTCGGGACCGAGCCAAGAGCCCTATGAGCTAAAGCTGCAGACTGCGAAAGCGGTTTTTATGTCTTAGGTTTAAATTCATGTCAAGAAGATCTAGCTAGGTCTTTAGTCATCTAAAATGAGAAAAATGAGTAAGGAGGATTTCCCGTGGCCGCAGGTTCTGGGCCTGGGCAGTCTGCTCCGGTCTATCTTGGCTGTAGCAGGGAGCAAAGCTCACCAGACTCACCTCATGGTGGCTGAGAAGCGAGACTGAACGAGTGGCCCACCCCCACCCATCGGGCCAATCAGCTATGAACTCACTCAGTGGATCAGTCATTGATGGTGTTAGGACCCTCATCACATTACAGTCACCTCTTTGTACTACTAGCTGGGGACACACAAAACAAACACCTTAGGAATCTTAGAGGGCATTCTAGATCCAAACCACGAAATCTTAAACAGAAACAACTCCTTCCCCCCCACCACCACCCCCATCCCCCGCCGCCCCCACAGGGTTTCTCTGTGTAGTCCTGGCTGTCCTGGAACTTGCTCTGTAGACCAGACTGGCCTCAAACTCAGATATCTTCAGGCCTCTGTTTCCTGAATGTTGGAGTTTAAGATGAATGCCACCATGCCTGATTAGAAACTTCTTAAAAATGAAAGACTTAATATTTTGAATTTTAAATAAACAATGATGATGACGACATCTTTAGAGCAATCTCCCGCCTCCCCCTTTCCTGAGGCAGGGGCTCGCTTGGGTATTCCTGGCTAACCCAGAACTTACTATGTAGATCAAGTTGGCCTGGAGCTCACAGAGAGCCGCTTGCCTCTGCCTCCTGAGTGCTGGGGTCACAGGCATGCACCACTGCCCAGCACTGGAGCTGTTCTGTGAATAGCACAGTCACCCACCAATGCAGAGGAGAGGTTTTCTTGTCTCACTTTGTAACCCTGGCTGGCCTGGAACTTGTGAAAATTCTGCTTTTGTTTCCTGAGTGACACAGGTATATGCCATCATATGCAACCTTATTTTTTTTTTTTTTTTTTTTTTTTTTTTTTTTTTTTTTGGTTTTTCAAGACAGGGCTTCTCTGTGTAGTCCTGGCTGTCCTGGAGCTCACTCTGAAGACCAGGCTGGCCTCGAACTCAGGAATCCGCCTGCCTCTGCCTCCCAAGTGCTGGGATTAAAGGCGTGCGCCACCAACGCCCGGCTCTTATATTAATTTTTAAAAAATAATTTTCAGCAGCGGTTTCTTTAAAAAACCATATATATATATCCCTTTGTAGATGGACATGGCGACACAAGTCTTTGATTCCAGCACTCAGGTAGTAGAGGCAGGCGGAGCTCTGAGTTTGAGGCTGGAGGCTAGCCTGGAATACAAAGAGAGTTCCAGGATAGCCAGGGCTACATACCCTTTCTTAAAAACAAACAAACAAACAAACAAGGAAAAATCATGTATAACCCTTTATCTCTTTGTAAATTGATCTTGCCCCAAACTAATAGACATAGGGGTTGGGGCTGTAGCTCAGAGGGTGGAGCCCTTGACTGGCATGTGTGGGTCCCTGGGTTTGATACCCAGGACTGATTTAAAAACAAGCAGATGGGCATTTGCAGGGGATTATTTCTAGGTACATTGCGAAAACTCCGACTGAGAGGCTGTCTCTGGCTGTGTGCTCCAGCCCCACACTAGCCCACGTGCTTTGTGTGTGCACTGCTCCTCAGGCAGTGGCCGATGCGCAACATCACCGATAGATGAAGTGCCTCAGACTGCAAGGCCGAATGACTTGCCCACGGGCACGGTAGATGTCCACCTGAGAACCTGGTCTCGGATACCGTGACTGGAGACCAAGCTGTAAAGCAGGCTGCTGAGGGAGGCTCTCCAGGCAGCTGCTAAGAGAGAGGAGGGTGGAGTGTAGCTGCTGGTGCTGAGGTGCGAGTGTAATGACACTTAAGGGAGGTGGGTAGCGGTTCACAGGAGCTTTTACCCGGCACCTGCCAACAGCACGATACCCTGTGCTCTCTTCCAGGCTACCGGCCTGCACTTCAGACACACGGATAATGTGATTCAGTGGCTGAACGCCATGGATGAGATTGGATTGCCTAAGGTAAGCGCGGGGCCGTGCTCCTGCCGGCTTAGCAGTAGCATGCTCTCATTTAACCTGCAGGACTATCCTACAAAGCACTCAGCAGTCGCCTGTCCTTCCTCTGTCCTTCCTTCCACCCATCCTTCCCTCACTTACTCATCTGTTGTTTTTGAGAGAGTAGCTCAAGCTCATGCTATCCTCCAGGCCGGCTTGGAACTCAAAATGCTCCTGCCTCATCCTCCAAGGCCCTGGGTTTATAGGTACAGAGCCCCATGCTGGCTAATTTCCACCTGCTCCTCCTTAATGATAAGGGTTCTTTGCGGTTTGATTCAGGAAAAGAATGTTTCTTTTATATTTGTTCTTTTTCCTTGGTAAGGAAATACTTTTCATTGCTGTGGTGGGATTAGGTGGTGGTTTTATTCCCTTAGACTTCCCTGTGGAGCCCAGGTTTTTTGTAAGTGAAAGAGAATAAGGATACAAGCGAGCTGTGGGGTGTCTAACGCAGAGTGAAGAAGTCCCCAGTGCCCGCCCTGGCGCTCAGCACAGAGCTGAGCTAGCTCTTCATTGCACACGTGTCTGTTAAGCTGACTCAAATGCGGAGCTCAGCCTGTGAGAGGCCGGCCACTTCCTCAGAGCAGGCTGCCGAGGTGCTCTGTCAAGGGGACAGTTGAGATTTCGGTCCCACAAATGTCAGGAAATGCTCTGTGCCAAGTTGCTATGGTTACCTGGCCTTTCTGTGCACCTATAGCTCCTGTTCCCGTTTTCTGTAATGTAAGATGCACACTAGTATGAACTACTATACTGTGTGCCTGTGACTTCCTGCCTTTCATACAGTGTTGTCATCTATGAGTGACGACAATTTAACTTCCTTTGAATGGTATTTTGAGCATGTTTATGTTTGCCATTGCTAGAGGTCTTTTGTTTTGTTTTGTTTTGTTTTGTTTGAGACAGGGTTTCTCTGTGTAGTCCTGGCTGTCCTGGAACTCACTCTGTAGACCAGGCTGGCCTCGAACTCAGAAATCCACCTGCCTCTGCCTCCCAAGTGCTGGGATTACAGGTGTGCGCCACCACACCCGGCTGTTTTGTTTTGTCTTATTTTGTTTTGTGGTGGCTCTCAAGAACAGCCCAGGCCTCAGTGGCAGCTAGGCAAGCACTGTCCCCTGGGGCTGCGTCCTCAGCGTTCATTGGTTTATATTTTGACATTCTCACTGAGGGCCCAGGCTGTCCTCAGCTCACTATGCACCCAGGCGAGCCTTGAACTTAGGGTTCCTCTGACTTCAGAAGTTTGGAGATACCCTAAACCCTTCATCCAGACCCTCCCCAAATATTCTCCATTCATCTGAAATGCCTTTTACCCATCCACCGTCCCAGCAACTTTGTGGCCTGCTTCTTCAGCTTCCTTCTCCCCGGGAGTCAGCAGAGCCTGCCTGGGTCCTGCCTCCTGTGCGCTCTCTAAGCTCTGCTTTTATCCTTCACTCCAAAGCTAGGGTCCATCCTTGTCCCACTTGCCAAGTCCCCGCTTCTCTGGCTTTGAACGTGATAGCAGTCGTCTGATTTCACCCTACTTCGCTACCTTGTTTTCTGTTGCTCTCCGGGATACCTTCTCAGCTTGCGGAGAGCTCAGGGCGCTCTCCTGCGTACTGCTGTGTTCAGGAACATCTTTTCCTGAGGTCTGGTCTATCTGAGTAAAGGTCTTTATTCTTTTCCAGATTCTTCTAACCAATCCATTCAGTCTACTTCTTTGATTTCTTCCTAGATTTTTTACCCAGAAACCACAGATATCTATGACCGGAAAAATATGCCAAGATGTATCTACTGTATCCACGCCCTCAGGTAACCAGGACTTCTTAGCAAAAAAAGTCACCTAAGGATAACTGCTCAGTCCAGTGTTTGTTTTTTGTTTTTTTGTTTTTTTTGTTTGTTTTGTCTGTGCTGTAAGAATGAAAGGGGTTTTAAAACAATTTCAGGATTTTCTATGGAATAGAAGGCTATTATCCTTACCGAAACACCTGTGTTTTTCTAGGGAGCAGAGAGAAGGGATTTGTTTATTCCCATAATATATTACTGTTGCAGAAACATGGTATAATCTTTCATTTTTTCCCAGCACCTCTCTGAACTCTGCATCTTAATAAGGGCGTGGTGTCCTTTATCCAGTCAGCCATCGAGGGCCTTCCATTGTTATTTGTTCATTCACTAATTTTTTTACCAACACAAATATGATAGGAGGTAAAGTATCATTTCATGGAAAATGACTAATTTCAAGTTCCCACTTCTGAGAACCAGCAGAGTACTGAATTAGCAGGAGACAGTGCTGATGGGTTCATAAAAAGAGAGAGGGGTCTAGAGAATGGTATATGGCGGTGGGGGGGGGGAGGGGTGCCTAGGCAGGCCCATGCCCAGGCACCTCTTCCCCCTGAGGGACCAGGCACACTCAGACATGGTATAGAATAGTTTATTCAGGGCAGAGGATGGGAGTTAGTGGGAAGTGAAGGCAGAGAGAGGCAGAGAGAAAGAGAGGAGAGAGAGAAAGAGAGAAAGAGAAGAAGAAGAAGAAGAAGAAGAAGAAGAAGAAGAAGAAGAAGAAGAGAGAAGAGAAGAGAAGAGAAGAGAAGAGAAGAGAAGAGAAGAGAAGAGAAGAGAAGAGAAGAGAAGAGAAGAGAAGAGAAGAGAAGAGAAGAAGTGGAGGAGTAGAGGCTGGCCATGACCACGTGGAGAGAGGGGGAGGGGAGGAGAGCCCAAGAGGGGCAGAGAGGTGAGAGTGCCAAGAGATGATGATGATGAGAGAGAGAGAGAGAGAGAGAGAGAGAGAGAGAGAGAGAGAGAGACCCTTTTATAGTGGACCAGGTCTATGGGGCGGGTCATACCTGGCTATTGCCAGGTAATTATGGGGTGGAGCTTAGACAGAATGCTAACAAGTGCTGTGTCTGAAGGAGGGGGAGGAAGACAGACACTTGGTAGTTGGGAATGGTGGTATAATGTGTTATGAGACTCCTTCATGGCTCTAAGACTGAGGAAGGTTGGGGAGGAAGTGGGACGTGAGGGTGAAATTTGTTTGCTGGGATTCCCCTTGCTATATAGCCGCGTGTGCGTGCGTGTGTGCGTGTGTGTGTGTGTGTGTGTGTGTGTGTGTGTGTGTTAATCTCATGAGTGAAACAGATAGCATGGACCTGCAAGAAGCCTCTTATCTCAAGTTAAGTCCAGGACCTCACACATGCTAGGCATACCTTCCGCCACTGAGCTGCCCCGTCTCAGGACTTTTAGGAGACTTGGGCTAGAACCCTGGTATCCGCAGCATCAGTGTAAGCGTGCGGAAGAGCGACTGCAGGTGACTAGTACTTCTCTGTGTTTAAAGCATAACAGAGTCAAATGCTTGTGTCTGAGCCAAAGCCTGATTAATCCTCAGCATTGTGATTGGCTTGGCTTGCTGAGGTCTGTCTGTGGTGATAACCGTGTGAAGGCCATGCCTACAGTGGCTGTCTGAACTGGGCAAGCACGCAGACCAAGCTGGCAGAATTCCTCTCTGCTCCCTCTGTAGCCTCTGGCATAGCCTGGGTCCCAAGCCCTCAATTCTTTGAAATACAGATGAGGAGTTCCTGTGCCTTCCTAAAGATGGGACCAGGACAAAGGGAGGAAGCCGGCCATTGTTCTCCCTGCTCCTGCACGTGCAGTCTGTGCTTAGAAAGCACAGACAGAGCAGAGTGTTCTGGCTTGGGATTCAAGGTTTCTTTCCTCCTGGTGTTTTCCTGAAAGGTATGTTGGCAGCCCTCGATAGTCTGTAGGAAGGGGCTGTTAACTGCTGAGGGCCTCAACAGCAGCTCTCAGGAGACTCCCACCTCCCGGCTGTGTGGCCGCCCTCTTCCTCTGTACCAGCAGTGACACAGGACCCCGCCCTGACTTTCTGGGAGCACTGGGCGTCTTACCCACACCTGACCAAGGCAGGGCTCCACTCTGACCACCCGCCTCCCCGGTTACAGTTTTTTTTTTTTTTTTTTTTTTTTGGTTTTTCGAGACAGGGTTTCTCTGTGTAGTCCTGGCTGTCCTGGAACTCACTCTGTAGACCAGGCTGGCCTCGAACTCAGAAATCCGCCTGCCTCTGCCTCCCAAGTGCTGGGATTAAAGGCGTGCGCCACCACTCTGACCACCCGCCTCCCCGGTTACAGTTTTAACCGGCTCTAACTGGTGGGACTCAGTTGTTTTGTACCCGACATTCCATTCTCTGGGGTGTTTGTGCTTTCCTTCCTTTTCCTGAAGATCTTTACACTTCTGCGAATTGATGCTAGCCTGGAGTTAGAAGGATCAGTGCTCTAGGTCATCCTTGGCTACATAGTGAGTTCCAGGCCAGCTAGGACTGCATGGTGGGACCCCCACCTCCAGAAAACAAACAAACAAAACCCCACCGATGTTGGTGTTAGATAGGCCCACGATCCCTCACCTTACATTAAGAAAAATAAGAACCCTTCATGGTGTGAAAATTAAGTTAGTGTGAGTTCATTTGTTGCTAAAATCTAGTAAAAGTTAACTGAGGTTATCTAGAATATCCATAGGTATGCTTATTTTGGAAGATACATGGGTTTATAGATTAGCTGCAAAACTGTGGCTGACCCTGTTGCACTTTTTAAATTTATTTGAAGATTATTTTATTTTGCGTGCACACAAGGGTGTGCAGGTGAGGCTCGGGGCACAGCTTACAGGAGTCAGTCGGTTCTTCCACCACGTGGGTCCTGGGGATGGAGCTCAGGTGCGATGGGGAGATGCCAGGCCAGAGCAGCGGCTCCGGCTGATGTGTTTTGTTGTTTCTGTGTCTTGCTGAGTCACTGTCTGTAAAGTCAACGACCGAGCTCTTCTAATTCATTGATTCTGATCTGCTTGAGCTCCAGGATCAAGCAGCAGCACAGACTCACAGACAGTTCTCTCTGAAGGATGGGTTGGTGAGATTTGAAGTCTTAATTAACCTGCGTGGAGCTTCTTTGTCAGTAACGAATTTTCACTGAAGCAAAAGTCACTGGCTGAGTCATTTTCGTGAGGCTTGTTTAAAATGTCTTATTACCTAAAACTTACAGTGCGAAGGACTCACCTGTGCGAACGTCATGCTAATATATATAACGTCATATTATATTAACACCAGCGTCTCAGCATACGTTAACTTTGGGCCACAATTGGGACTTGAAATTCCAATCTAAGGGAACTCTTTCATCCTATTGTGCCTCTCACTGTGACACAAAAGTGTGCGAGGGGGCCCTCACCCCTCAGAGCTCCTCCCCCCAGCCTCACCCCTGCACCTGCGCTACAGCTGCTGTGGCAGGAGGCCTCACTCTCTGTACATTGGTGTCTTCTAGTTTGTACCTGTTCAAACTGGGCCTGGCTCCTCAGATTCAAGACCTGTATGGAAAGGTTGATTTCACAGGTAAGGAGTTCCAGGGGCTTGTGGGAAATGGAAAATGTGTGACTCATTCGGTAATCGCCTGCAAAGTTCACCAGTGCCTGTCTTAAAGGAGAAGGGCTCTAGGAAATACTCCCGCAGGAGAGGTGGGAGGAGCAGGAACCATCTGCCCTTTTGAGTGTGGTAGGAAGAGCATGCACCTGGGAGTGCAAACTCTCGCTCCTGTGGGGCTGGCTGGTGGATTTAGGGTTTTTATATGTAGTTTTGTGTGTGTCAACTATTTGAGAATAGTGACATCTAAGACGTAAGATGTGGAGCTGACGTAGGATGTGTACAGGTTGTTTAAAGAGCTTTATAACTAGTACCTGTTGGGAAGAATTAAGGGGCAAGCCTGGGGAGTGAGGTGACTCGGAAACACGCTTAGCTATGTCAATGTCTAAGCTTGTTTGGTCCATATTTCCTGTGTATTGTAAGTGTGATAAAATACCTTATAGAGAGCAGCTTTGGAGACTGGAGAGTCAGACAACGAGGGAGGGACTGATAGCAGACGGCCCTGAGGAAGGAAGCACGTGCTCAGAGGCTGAATTGTAAGGCTCGAACTAGAAAACTTGGTGGGTCCGGCCTTCTCTGAGAGCTAGCTGTGAGGGTTACAGGTGCTATCAGAATAACCTTAACCCTTCCCAAGAATGGTGTCTCCCGTGACCTAGGGACTTCCCACCTAGACCCACCTCTTAAAGGGTTCTGTGCCTCTCAGAACCCCGCAGTGAGGACTGAGCCTCTAACATGGGCCCTTGTGGGATAAGCCACATTCCAAGCCGTAGCATTTTGTGTGTTTGCTGTGGTCGGGCTCTTGAAGAGATGGAGGCCAGGGGGGAGAATGGACAGTGGTGACATGGTCAGGAGTAGGGGTCAGATCGCTCTACTGCCGATTATTTTCTCGGCCTTGGAGTTTGAACTTGGTAGTATTTTATCTATAGTATTTTTCCTTCCAGGAAACTCATTTACTAGACTCAGGGAAAGGGTCAAAGCCTCCTTTATCATTTGGCTTTCTGCCTGGGAAAGGGACTTGAGTAGCAGCTAGTGATTGGATAATAGAGACTGAGATAGTGGATTGTGACTTAGTCACTGAGTTCCCCTTAAAGCCTCCGTTCATCGGTAGATTACTGCAGGGAGGCCTGGAAGTCGCGGTTCTTAATAACTGTGGCCCCTGGGTCTTCCTGCCTTATAGTTATGTTCGATGCTATTGGTAATAGCAAGCAGATGTTCACTGATGTCATGCCGTCTTGCAGGTACTGAGCGCTCTCCTGCATTATTTCCTTAGTCCTTAATTAGAGGCAGAGGCCATTTAGCCCTTTGAGTTATGAAAAGGTGCTTAACTTGCTTGACCAGGTCCTCATTCTTTTCTGCAGAAGAAGAAATCAACAACATGAAGATTGAGCTAGAGAAGTATGGGATCCAGATGCCTGCCTTCAGCAAGATCGGGGGCATCCTGGCTAATGAGCTCTCAGTGGACGAGGCTGCGTGTAAGAGGGGCGCCTGCCTTCTGGGTGGAAACGGGGCGCACTCAGGCGGACACCCTGTGCTGGGGTCTCGGCACGAGCAGCTTGGCCAGCAGGCTTTGCTCTGTTGGGTACTTTAGGCCCTGCTCTAGACTATGCCCTGGTCGTTTGGAAATAGATTATCAATTTTTATTAAAGACATTTTTATTTGGGGCTCTTTCACTTATGGTATTTGCTACATAATTCAGGGTGAACATTTTTTCATAGCAAATATTCTTGGCCAGGGTATGTTATAAATATTCAGCATGGCGAAAATGCCAGTGGATTCTAGGTGAACCACCTGCTATGTGCAAAGGAGGCGGTGGCGGCAGTCTGTCCCTCCAGCCTGGGCAAGGGTTTACGATCTCTGTGACGGCTGGTCCCAGTATCATTTTGTCTGTATAGTGTACACCCGTTACTATCTGTCATCTCAATACGCTGTGTCTTGATTTAGTTTCTTTGCTTGTTTTTTAGTACATGCTGCTGTTATCGCTATTAACGAAGCTATTGATCGCAGAGTTGCGGCTGACACGTTTACAGCTCTAAAAAACCCCAATGCCATGCTCGTCAATCTTGAGGAAGCCCTGGCCCCCACCTACCAGGATGTGCTTTTCCAGGCCAAGCAGGACAAGATGACAAATGCTAAAAATAGGGTACAAACGCAACATCTTTTTAATTGACTTGTGTTCTTCCATGTTTGGTAAATCTGCATTTTAAAATCCATTTTGTTGAGACGTAATGTGTGCGCAGTTGGCCCATTTCAGGTGTATGGTTGAGATCCGAGAGATGTGTATGTGTTTAACCATCCCTGCCAGGAGTCCCTGCTTGCCCGCATGTCTTCAGCCTGCCCCTCCCCCACCCCAACTCCAGGCAGCTACCAGAACCTGTTTTCTTTTTATGAGACAGGGTTTCTCTGTGTAGCCCTGGCTGTCCTTAACTCATTCTGTGACCAGGCTGACTTCGAACTCAGAAATCTCAGACACTCAGGAGGTCTGTCTCTGCCTCCTGAGTGTGGAGCTTAGAGGCAAGAGTCACAGGCCAGGCCCCAGTCTGTTTTCTTTCTCACTACATTTTACCTTTCCTAGACGGTAAAATTCCATAAATGGAATTGCTTAGTACATAGGCTTCTGGTATTGAACTTTTTTTCCATTTCACACTTGTATGTGGCCATTTAAAAATCAGTGTGGATAGTTTTCTTTTGAAATATGATACGATATTGATATGTTCCTTCTCCATTTGCTTCTCTGGGATGAAATGTATTTTTACTGTTGTCATAAGTATGTGGAAGTTAGCTGAATGATTCCAGTCAGTAATTGTAGGCCAGCCTGAACCACAGATGAAACCCTGTCTCAAAAACCAAACATCTGTGGTGCATGCCATTGATTCCAGCATTGGGAGGCAGAGGCAGGCGGGTCTCTGTGGGTTCGAGCCCAGCCCTGTCTACAGAGGGAGTCCCAGGACAGCCAGGGGTTCACAGTCAGACTCTGTTTCAAAACAAAAGCAGGGGCCGGTGAGGTGAGGAGAACCCGTGTTAAAGGGAGAGGAGAACACCAACTCCACAGGAGTGTTCTCTGACTGCCAGCCCTCCATGCTACCTGTATGCAACAGTAATAAACGAACAGAGACTCCACACACGGTTATTCAGCCCTCGGAGTCAGTCATGTCTTTATTATAGAGCAAGGAATTTAAGCTCCACAGTAAGTGCTGAACAGGCTCGCAGGCAGGTGTCAGGCCACGCCTCTGCCTGTCTCTCCAGGGAGAGGCTCGCAGCCTGGTCCCCACAGAGCCCTCTGCTCTCAGGCAAGGACGCAGGTCTTAGCTAACTGACCTTAGGAAGCAGGGTGGCTCCTCCTGGGGCTTCCTTCCTGGCTCCTGGCTCCACTCTGCAGGAACCCATTACTGTTTGTTCCAAGTGGACCTGGGCCTTGGGTTTTTAGGTATAGTTGTGTAACTGAAGATCTGAACTCCATACTGATTTGTTCTTGGTTTTGTTATGTTGGCGGGGCAGGAGGAAGCACACACGTGCTTCTCAGGGCTCTTCAGAGCCCTGGGCTCATCTCCACTTTTTTATTCATCCTCAGACGGAAAACTCTGACAGAGAAAGGGATGTTTACGAGGAGCTGCTCACACAAGCTGAAATCCAAGGGAATGTAAACAAAGTCAATAGTAAGTATTGCCCCAGGTTAGAGACGAGGGCAGGAGAGTCTCTGGTTCGAAAGACACCCGAGTTTCTTTTTTCTTTGTGCTGTTAGGGGCAAGCACTTTACCACTGAGTTACACCCCAGCCCAAAGGTCTTTCTTCTTTTCCTCCTTCTCCTTCTCCTTCTCCTTCTCCTTCTCCTTCTCCTTCTCCTGCTTCTGCTTCTTCTTCTGCTTCTTCTCCTTCTTCTCCTTCTTCTCCTCCTTCTGCTGCTTCTCCTCCTTCTGCTGCTTCTCCTCCTTCTGCTGCTTCTCCTCCTTCTTCTCCTTCTTCTCCCTCTCCTTCGTCTCCTTCTCCTCCTTCTCCTTCTCCTTCTTTTTTACCTGTAAGGCTGTTAGTGAGGTGTGTGCTATCACAGTAGGGAGAGTTGGGTGAATTCAGTGGGAACTCCAGAGTGCTAATTTTAAAGATTTTTGTTGTTGTTGTTGTTGTTGTTGTTGTTGTTGTTGTTTTTAAGCAATAACAAAAAATTGTCCAAAGCTGTAAATTGTCACGGAAGAGCCTTTGTTCTGTGTGCTTTTCACAGATTGGAAGCATTATTGGAAAAGACGGTATTTTGAGTATTGTGGGCATTGCGTATGTCTGGTTTGGCAGGGCCATCTTGGTGCCAAGCCATTCACTGCTGGAAACTTCTAAGTAAGCCCAGAATGTGGCAGGATGCAGACTGAGGACCAGTCTGCTTGGAGATCCTCCACTTAATTCAGGTTCTCTGCCTCTAGACACTCAAGCGTCTGAGCCTCGGCAGCCCTAGGACTGGGCTGTTTGTGCAGTCTGGAGCTGAGGCTGTCTGGGGGAGGAAGATTCTCTAGGCAGCTGAGTTATGGCCGGGTGGTTTTACACCTTCTCTCTCCCCTCAGCATCGTCTGCCCTGGCCAACATCAACCTGGCTTTAGAGCAGGGCTGTGCGCTGAGCCTGCTCAAAGCTCTGCAGTCAGTGGCTCTGGGCCTCCGAGGGCTGCAGGGCCAGAACAGCGACTGGTACATGAAGCAGCTACAGAGTGATCTGGAGCAGAAGAGACAGGTGGGCATGCGGGCGCGCCTGCCTGTGGGCTTCCTGGCCCTCTTGATTCTACGCTGTCCCCCAGGTGTCTGTGTCCCTAGCTTCCATGCTGAGTACCCCCTGGTATCTAGTCCTTACCTTCGTGCTGTCCCCACAAATGTCTGGGCCTCTCTTCCATCCCACCCATCCCTCCAAGTGCTGTCCCGAGGGCACTTATGCGGCTGCTCCCTAATACAACTATTTTCCTCATACAGTTTAGGCTGGCGGTGCTTTTAAGCCTGGAGCTTACTTAGCATGCACATCCTCTAAAGCCCCATTTCCCTTGGAGATCGGTGAATCCTCTTTTAAAATACAGAACGCCCCCTCTCTCCATTGCTCACTCCCAATCCTCCTCCAGGGGAAATCTCTGTAGGCAACCTCAAGTTTTTCCAGTTTTTCTTCAGCAAATTCTACTTTAAAAATATTACCCCACACCAGTAGTTTCCTTTGACTGACACTGGAGGATACTTTAGGAGCTGCAAGGTTGGATCTCACGGGATTAGACCTGCAAGCTTCTCTTTGAGGAGCAAATAGAAAAGTCTGCTCTATTTTTTGTCTACTACATAAAGACAAGTATACATTCTACAAACCCCAGCATGCATTGCTAGGGGAAAGCCATATCAATGCCCTTGTGAGTCCATAAATATTTATTTATAAAACATTTCAGGCCTACACACACACACACACACACACACACACACACACACACACACACTGGCGTATCAATAGCCACTCTACCCCAGATTTGGCAAGGACTTTCGGCTCTCTTCAGTGGCTGCATTAAGCCTGGAGCTTACTTAGTTTCTTTGTCCCTTGTGACTGCTGTGAAGAGGACTCTCATTCTGGTCTAGAGGCCTACATGAGCAACCATCTCACCGATATCCTTTGCTCTCCTTAGAGTGGCCAGACTGACCCCCTGCAGAAGGAGGAGGTGCAGGCCGGAGTGGATGCTGCCAACAGTGCGGCCCAGCAGTACCAGCGACGTAAGAGTCCCTCAGCTCCAGCCACAGCCAGGTTCAGGGGGAGGGAAGTTGTGGCTTTATGTCATTTATGGGTCTGAAGTTACGTCACCTGCCACCTGAGCCTACTAGTCACGATACTAAGTCAAGTGTTTTTGGTGGCAATAGCATTCTTCTGGTTGTAAAAGCAGAAGTGGGGTCCATGCACATTCACTGTGGCTGACAAACCCTTTCAGGTAGTTAGGGAAGTGTCTGGAGAAGGCAGCACTTAAAGGGCGCTAAGTTTTAGGCTGTGGAAGAGGAAAGTACTCCTGATGGTAGGAGAAAGGAGTCAGGGCAGACAGTGCTGTGGGGGAAGGTGAGTTGAGAGCAGGGCTGCTGAGACTCCTGGTGCCTGTTTGGCTGAGTTGAGATGCAGTTGGAAGCGCTGTACTAGAGGGCTCCTGAGAAAGGAAGGAGCATTTAGCTGGTGTAGTGTAGCCACATGACCAGTAGACAGACAGACAAACAGTGGAGGGGAAGAGGGAGGTGACTGTCTACCCTAGACCCGAGCTGGCCTTTAGTGAAGGGCTAAGAGCGAGCACGTGTCAAGGTAGCAGAGAAGAGGGGTCCAGAGGTGTAAGCTGTGAAGTCATTGGTGACATGATCCTGCCTCCCCATCAGCCAGGGCATGAGGAATGCGCTCTCTCTCCCAGCATGCAGTGCTCCTGCTCCTGGACTGTTTCCAGGGCAGGCACTAGAAGCATCAGGGTTTTTTGGTTTGGGTTTTTTTTTTTTTTTTTTTTTTTTTTTTTGGTTTTCCAAGACAGGGTTTCTCTGTGTAGCTCTGGCTGTCCTGTAACTCACTTTGTAGACCAGGCTGGCCTCGAACTCAGAAATCCACCTGCCTCTGCCTCCCAAGTGCTGGGATTAAAGGCGTGTGCCACCACCGCCCGGCTTGTTTTTGTTTTTTTAAGAGGAAAAAGCTTATTTCATCTTGTATCTTATAGTACATTATGAATGGTAGTCAGGACAGGAAATTAAGCATGAACTTGGAGGCAGGCAGTGAAGAAGAGGTCATGAAGGAATAGAATTCCTATCTTGTGCAGACTGATTTCTTTTTCCAGCTCTTTAGGGATGGCACTTGCAATAGCAAATCATCAGTCAGGAAAATACTCAATGATCTTTTGCCTACTAGACAATCTGATAGAGACATGTTCTCAACTGAAGTTTCCTTTTCAGTTTGACTCCTGTTAGACTATATTTGATAAAAAGCAAAGAAAGAAAAGGAAGGAAGAAAGAAAGGAAGGAAGGAAGGAAAGAAGAAAGAAAGAAAAGAAAGAGAGAGAGAGAGAGAAAGAAGGAAGGAAGGAAGGAAGGAAGGAAGGAAGGAAGGAAGGAAGGAAGGATAGATTTTCTCAAAGAACCAGCTTCTGGTTTTGTTGATTCTTTATGTAGCTCTTTTTGTTTCTACTTGGTGCATTTCAGCCCTGAGTTTGATTATTTCCTGCTGTCTACTCCTCTTGGGTGTATTTGCTTCTTTTTTGTTCTAGAGCTTTGAGGTATGCTCTTAAGCAGCTAGTGTATGCTCTCTCCAGTTTCTTTTTGGAGGCACCCAGAGCTACGAGTTTTCCTCTTAGCACGAAGCACCAGGTTTTATCTCAGGATGGAGGAGGAATGCAGGAAAACAAAGGGTGCAGTGGGCTGCAGAAGTGGCCCTTCCCTGAGTGTGCTCAGCTGGAGATCCTGGGCAGTTCGGGGAGGCTGAGGGCTTGGCCTGTGGGTGCTGGAGTCAGGCCTGCACAGGGGGCGAAAGTCCTAGTGAACCAAAGGTACAGACAGCCCTGAAATAAAGTAACTTTCAAAACCTGGGGGTTTGACTTCTCGGAATGAGGAAGAGGAAGATGAGGAACTGCCTCCAGCAGTGGGGCAGATGTCTTCCTGAACTTGGCCCTGCTATGTGAGTGCCTTGTTGGCACAGTCTAGCACTTGCAAGACATAGGCATTGTTTGCAAAGTGAAAAAGCTCTCATATGAAGTGTGGCAAAGGTGCCAGCTTATCAGCTCAGGAGACAGACAGGTAGGGGTGACCATTGGTTTATAGGTAAGCAGATCCTTAATGCCTACAGCCTAGATGACAGAGTCAGCCTACAGGAACCCCAAGCACTGTTTGAAGACATCTATTTAAATACATATGACTCAATGCCTACTCTCCCTGGCCCATGGGGTCACCTTGGGCTTCTAAAGCTGCCTTTCAGCCACAGACCAGACAGTGCTAGCTCGGCAGAGTCCAGCTTGAGATTGGGTGCCAGGTAATCAGTCACGTGCCCAAGAGCGGATCCTGGGTGATAGCCAGCTGGCACGGGTACCTGGCATGATGGCCTGCTGGTCTCTACAGCCGCCTGTGCTGCCTGTGGGCTCTGCATATCAAAGTTAGAGGAGGATCCTTGGTCATAGAGTCCGGTCCGTGGGCTCAGAGTTGGGCAAACAAGAATCCTTATGGTAGATGGTTTGAAATGTTTGTTCTGGAGAGATGGATCAGTGGTTAAGAACACTGACTATTCTTCCAGAGGTCCTGAGTTCAAATCCCAGCAACTGCATGGTGGCTCACAACCATCTTTAATAAAGACAGCTACAGTGTACTTATATAATAAATAAATAAATCTTGAAAAACAAAAACAGAAACCTGGGCTTTTAGCTCATTTGAAGTACTTGCCTAGCATACCAAGCCCTGAGTTTAAAAAAAAAAAAAAAAAAAAAGAAATATGGGTGCTTGGCTCTCTAGATCCTCAGCCCAGCCACGGGCTTAGTGCGGCCCTCGCAGCTGCAGGAGGCCTGTGTCTGCTCCCAGGGCCTCTGCAGCTAATACTCAGCAGTAAAGCCTCTCTGGCTCTCTGTGTCTGTGAGGGCTCAGCTCTGGGTCTGGCTCCATCCCTGCCCAACAAGGCCCTGTTCTGCTCCTCCTGGAGTCCATGCCCCTGCTGCTGCTTCTGTACCCCATCCCCACTGCAGGCCGCCACTGCCACCCCCAGTGAGGCGTTGGGTTTTTAGAGATGAGTTTCCCACCAAGCATCACCACTGATGCTGTGGGTACAGAATGCAGCTTTATTCTGTAAAAACTGGTGCCTCCTAGCCAGACTCGGTGCCCCATACCTGTAATTCCAGCAGCTCCTGAGAGTTTTTGTGAATAAAGGCAGACTAGGGCTACATAGTGGGTTTTTTTTGGGGGGGGTGGTAAATGGGAGTGTGGATTTCTAGAGAGATAGTTCAGCAGGCCAAACATTTCCTGCTTAAACTTGAGTGCCAGGATTCTAATTCCCAGAATCTGTGTAAAAACCCAGTGGGTGTAACGGCTGCCTTGTAATCCCAGTGCATAGGAGATGTATATATACCCAGACTCCGGTTCAGCAAGAGACCCTGCCTCGGTGTATAAGGCGGAGAGTGGTCAAGGCACCCAATATCAAAGGCCTCCACCAATGTCCTGCCACATGCATCTACATACGTGTGAACATGCATACATACACACACATATTCCATGATAATTTTTGTTTGTTTGTTTTGTTTTTGTTTTTGTTTTTTGAGACAGGGTTTCTCTGGGTAGCCCTGGCTGTCCTGGAACTCACTCTGTAGACCAGGCTGGCCTCGAACTCAGAAATCCGCCTGCCTCTGCCTCCCAAGTGCTGGGATTACAGGCGTGTGCCACCACGCCCGGCTTCCATGATACTTTTAAAGCAGGTTGTGAGGGGTGGTGGATGGGGTGACTGGCCCAGGGGTTGAAAACACCTGTTGCTCTGGAGAAGACCAGGTTCTGTTCCCGCACTCCCATGGCAGTTACAGGCTTACAGTCATTCTGTAACTCCAGTCTAGGGGATCTGACACCCACTTCTGGTCTCCGTGAACACCAAGCACACACACACACACACACACACACAACCAAAACGTCATACACATAACATAAAAATAAATCTTTTTTAAAGCAGCTGGCCATGGTGGTGCCCCCATTTAATCCCAGCACTAGAGAGATAGAGGCAGGTAGATCTCTGAGAGCTCAAGGCCAGCCTGATCTACATGGTTCCAGGGCAGCCGGAGCTACATAGTGAGACCCTGTCTCAAAAACAAAACAAGGCACTGTTTCTGCTCAGGGCCCTAAGCCCACTGCGTGCTGACCTGTTTTCCTTCAGGGTTGGCCGCAGTGGCGGCAATCAATGCGGCAATCCAGAAGGGCGTCGCCGAGAAGACCGTTTTGGAACTAATGAACCCTGAAGCCCAGCTGCCCCAGGTGTATCCATTTGCCGCCGATCTCTATCAGAAGGAGCTGGTCACCCTGCAGCAGCAGAGTCCCGAGGTAAGTTAACTGAGCCTGTATTGTTTGGGAGCAGAACGGGGTGGAAGTGAATTTAATACCTGCATCTCCGTGAGCTTGGGTAGAAGCTTTTTCCAGAGACTCAGCTTTCATGTGGAACTCCTCATTCCCTTGGTGTTGGGAGTGTCCTTCTCACCGGTCCTCTCCCGTCCTGCACAGCATAGCCTCACCCATCCTGAACTCACGGTTGCTGTGGAGATGCTGTCATCCGTGGCCCTCATCAACAGGGCGCTGGAGTCAGGAGATATGAACACGGTGTGGAAGCAGCTGAGCAGCTCGGTCACGGGCCTGACCAATATCGAGGAAGAAAACTGTCAAAGGTGGGGCCCAGCTCACATGCCCCCGTCCGCCGCATGGCGGCTACCTCTGGCTTCTTGTGTCTACACTAATTTTCATTCCAGGCTTTGTGTCTTCGTACTGTGACTTCATAATGTCGGGACATTACAGACACTGTGACATTTTGTTTTTGTTGGTGCTGGGGTTGGAATCCCAGCCTCATGCTTATTGAAGAGTACTCCACCACTGTGTTCCTCTCCAGCTTGGCCCTCCTGTCTGTCTGTCTGTCTTTGGATGAGTCCCCTGGTTTTAGAGTTGGTCTCCTAGAGCTTAGAGACTTAGTGATTTCCTTGTGTGTTTACATTTGAAGGTCACTCTGCAGTCTCAGAACTTATATTAAATACTTCCCATATTCTAGAACATTTATTCCTTGAATAATCATTCTGAAGGGTTTTTTTCACCCTGTCTCTATTTTGGGCTGGGACAGGTACCTCGATGAGTTGATGAAGTTGAAAGCTCAGGCGCATGCGGAGAGTAATGAGTTTATTACGTGGAACGACATCCAGGCGTGTGTGGACCACGTGAACCTGGTGGTCCACGAGGAGCACGAGCGTGAGTAACCGTCATGTCCGCTCAGAACTCGGCACTGTTTAGATGGTGAGGTTTGGGGCTTGCTCAGTAACGTGCCTGCCCCACAGGCCTGAAGGTGTGCGCGCAGATCCACGCAGATAGAAGTCGGGTGTGGAGCAGACATCTGTAACCCAGCCAGGGAGAAGGGAGGCAGAGATGAGCCGCCGGGAGTGAGCTCACCAGCCAGCCAGCCTAGTGACTAGGGAAAATCCCTGATGTCAACTTCTGACCTGAGCGCATATCCACACATCTGCACACACACACCCGCAGCAGGCAGAGACACACACTGCTCACACAAACTCACACACACACCACAGCGCTGGCTCTAAATACTACTCCTCCAAGGGCGTTTGAATGAAATATGGAAATACAAATGTTTATATATTTTACACATATGTTTGTATAATTATATAAAACTCAACTAGCTAAGGTTAGGTACTGTTTTCAGTACACTTCTTACTGGCTATGTGTCCAATAAAAACATTTTGAACCCGCAGTGATGGTGAAGGCCTTTAATCCCAGCACTCAGGAGGCAGTCTCCAGGTGGATTGATCAGTTCTAGGCCAGCCTGGTCTATACAGTGAGTTCCAAGACCCAGATCTGCACAGAACCAAAACAAAAACAAAGTTTGGGGAGATGCATCAAGCATGGTCTGTTATAGCTATAAGAAATAGGTATAACTACTACTTAGCATGTAACTATATAGTATATAACAAGGAGTTCCTAACAAAACCTGCCTGAATTGTGCCATCTAGTACAGGTTGAGGGCATGGTCTTCCACAAGTCCACTTGTGGTCAGACATCGGCTACCAGGTCAAACTAGGCCTCTCTTCTGAACTAGCTGCAAAGTTGAGGATTCCCTCTCCCTCCTCAGGTTTAATGGCTTGCTAAAAAGGCTCATAGAACTCACAATCATGGGAGACTCAGATTACAGTGTGACTATAAAGGGTATAAATCTGGAGGCAAAAGTCCAGAGCCAGGGACTGTGTCTGAGAGGGTTCTGAATGCAAACTACTGTGGCCTCGGTAAGTGTCACCCTCCTCACAATCACTGATCGGGGACTCACCTGAGCTTGGCGTATCCAGAGTTGACTCTATTACCCACACATGGTTGGCTGAATTACATGACTTCTTAGATCCTTCATGGTCTCCACCATAGGATGCCTCCATCAGCACGCCTTCAGGTGTGATGGGAGGTACACAGAAAGACAGATGCTCTTCAGAATATTCCAGACTTCCCCTCAGAAACGAAGGCAGAGACCAGCCAAACCCGCAGCATACACAGAGTCCTCCCCAGAGTAGCCTGGCTGCCTGAGTGGATGCTTCCAATTTCAACTTGAATTTCCTGTGAGAAACACTCAACTGATTTGTGGGGAGAGATTGGAGTGGGATGGAGAGCCCTGGCTTAGCTCTTCAGTCTGCCTCTCAACTCTTGTGTAATCCTGGGGAGGGGGTCCCCCACACCTCTTGTTTCATTCAATAAAAATGATGAGTGGCTTTGATTGCACAGCTGAAGGTTCCTGAAAGCCTTGAAGCCAGTTTCACCTATCCTCATCCCTTCTCAGCATGTGGTGGCCCTGCTGTCAGTCTGCACTCAGGAGGCCCGGGCTGGAGAAAAGCCTCCCTGAGCTTCACAGTGTGACTGAAACCAAAACATCCCCAACACTTTAGAGCTTTAAAAATGAAACAGAAGGCCGGTGGTGGCGCACGCCTTTAATCCCTGCACTTGGAAGGCAGAGGCAGGTGGATTTCTGAGTTCGAGGCCAGCCTGGTCTACAGAGTGAGTTCCAGGACAGCCAGGGCTACACAGAGAAACCCTGTCTCGAAAAAACAAAAACAAAAACAAAAAAAACCAAAAAACAAACAAACAAACAAAACCCACAGAAGAGCCTGAGTTCCTGTAGGAATGATAGGGTGTGAGGGAGTTTAGACAAAAAAAAAAAAAATTAAATTAACTTTTGAACTACAGTGCTGCGTACTGGCAGTTTGAATCATGGTTGCTGTCAGGTGAGCTTGTGGAGTTAGCACGGTTCTTGCTAATCTGGAACTTGTGGGCTCGAATGACTCTCTTCTCTCGCTGAGATTCTAGGGTTGATTTTTTTTCTAGATTTCTTTAACTACAGCATAGCCTTTTGCCTCTGTGTACTCAGGGATTTTAGCCATCGGTTTAATTAATGAAGCCCTGGATGAAGGGGACGCTCAGAAGACTCTGCAGGCCTTGCAGATTCCCGCAGCCAAGCTGGAGGGGGTCCTTGCAGAAGTGGCACAGCATTATCAAGACACATTGATCAGAGCAAAGAGAGAAAAGGCCCAGGTGAGCACACCCACCCCGCCGCACCCCTGGGTTCTGACAGCAGCAGTCAGCCTTGTTTCATCATGGCCACTAGAGAGACAAGCGCTCTCCCTCCTGGGAACCCATGGTGTTTTGTACAGTCCTCTCTTGTAGACGTCTCTGTAGCCGCATTCCTTTTTGAATTAAATGTGATGTTCTTCCTTAGGTTCCACAGTTGCTGGTTTGCTCATGGCCTTTATATACTTAGTTTTGATTGGCTCTCCCTCCCCCTCCTCCTCCCCCTCTCCATCCCCCATCCTTGCTGACGTTGTTCAGGTTAATTGAAATATAAGATCCTGAACAAGTCAGATGAAGTATTTGGTTGTATAAACTTTCAGAAGCTAATGTACCTGTGTGATTGATGTTTACATTGTATAGCAAGAGTTAGCAGCACCCCAAAACTCTCACTCATGTCCCTTTCTGTCCATCCACTCCCCGTTTAGTGGTCCGGATATTCCAGTGTTAGACACCGCAGCTGACTTTAGCCCCGTGTTTAAGTGCATCCATGCACTGTGCATTTCTGTGGCAGCCCTCTTCTCTAAAATGCTAGTGACATCCATCCACAGACCACTATTGTGTATAATCTGCTGTGTTATCCTTTTCTGATACTGGAAATTGTAGATTCCTACTTTGTGACTTACCTGTTGGCCCTTGTGTGAGGAGCCTAATCTGTGTCTTTTGTAGCTAGATGCTGGTAAGTGGTGCCGCCCAGCGGTGGCGTGCTTGCCTAGCGGGCATGAGGCCACGCGTCTGCTCCTCAACACCTGAAACAAAACCAAAAAACCAATTATGTTTAGATTCAGGACAGCCATTAGTGGGTCATAGGAAGAACACAGAAGCTAAACTTTAGTGGAGAACACCGTAACTCTTGCTTTATAATACTTTATTAAGATATAATTCACGGAGCTGGAGAGACGGCTCAGTGGTTAAGAACTGCTCTTCCAGAAGTCCGAGTTCAGTTCCCAGCAGCCACATGGTGACTCACAACCATCTGTAATGGGATCCGATGCCCTCTTCTGGTGTGTCTGAAGACAGCTATAGTGTACTACTCATTTTATACATAAAAATCAAAACAAAGATGTAATTCACATACCATGTAACTCACCATTTCAAAATTTGTGTCAGTGGCTTCCAATATAATGCTAGAACTGTGAGGCTCCCCAGTCACTGTTAGGGTGTCATCATCCACAGAGGAACCTCTACCTGTTGGGGTCCCTCATTGCTCAGTCTCCCCCAGCCCAGGGCAGCCCTCATTCTCCTGTTCTGTGGACTTTGAATTCAGAACACTTCATGTCGAGAGAAGCGTGTGATGTATTTACCTTTGTGATTAACTTTGTCCACGCTGTAGCCTGCGAGTGGCATTTGAAGCATTTCATCTGCTGTGGGAAGGAGAAAAGGGCGGGTGGCTATAGGGGGCCTCGGGGACCAGCACGGTGCGCACACTGCACTTCTGGTAGAATTGTCTTTTTTAGGCATTTGCTAGCGTCCAAGTCCTACAAACCATCTAGGGAATAGTGTTAAAAATAGTTATCGAATTCTAAACTTAGCAAGCACAAATCGTAATTTAAACTTAGTCTGTAGCTGGGTGTGGTGGCACATGCCTGCGCCTAGCACTGATGAGTCAGGAATTCATGGTTGCTTTCAGTCACACAGTCAGTTCAAAGCCAGCTTGGGCTCCATGAGACCCTGTCTCAAAAATTGAAAAGAATAAAAAACCCACACAGAATATTTAGTATGAAGTTCTCTTGGTGGCGTCTGTGTCTGTGGTGATCATAGGACTTAGAGACATTTGCCAGAGAAGCCTCTCCTGAGCCCTTATTTTGTTGTTTCCTTTGATTGTCTCTGGCAAGTGTCCGTCCTTTGAAGGAGCCAGGCTGAGTAGCTGCTACCCCTCCAGAATGCTCGCTTCTCCCCCTTCTCCCGGCTTCCCTTCATTCCTGTCTTCAAGGTGACTCCCCACACTTCTACAGAGTTATTGTACTTTAAACAATTGTATTGTGTTAGAATGTGGTTTCTCTCTGTTGGTGCTGCTGGCTAATGTTCTCACGCTTTGTTCTTTAGCGCATTTAAAACAGCAGATCCAAGTCTTTGTTCACAGTTCAGCTTGAGGCTCTTCAGTGGTAGCCTCTGTTGTCTGCTGTGTTTTATTCCCAGCATGCCTTATTTTTGTTGTTGCTGTGGTTTTTCTGGTTTTTGGCAACCAGACATTCTACTGATAATGTATTAACTCCAGAAATCTGACTCCTGACCTCACTCTTCACTTGTTTAGTGTTTTCGGGTCTTTGTCGAGGTAGGGGCTTGCTTCATTTTCCCCTGAGATTGCAGGCACACAGCTGTTCAGAGGCTTTCTGAGTTCTGTGAACTGTCTTTGTCATGTACATGCACGAAAATCTCCCTAATCAGCTTGTGATTGGCTAACAATTGCACAGGTGTCCTCAAAGCCCTAGAACCGGTAAAGCCTCCCCTGCCTGCTGAGGGCCCTTTGTGCCCTTTGTGCTCCCCGCTCAGTGGGCCGGCACTTTACCGCTGTGCAGCCTTCCCTCCAAGCCTGGTCAGACCCTGAGAGCTTTCGATTCTATTGGAGTATAATTTGCAGGCCATATAATCCATCATTATAAAATGTGTGTCATTGTCTCCACTATATTCACAATCACTTCTGGAAGATTCTCTGCGTCCCCACCTGTACCAGGTGTGGCCTTCTCCATTCCCATCCAGGAATCACGATTTCACAGCTTTCTTTAAATACCTCTTCTCCAGATTTTCCTTCTAAGTTTTTTGGTTAGTGTTGGTGTTTTTGTTGCCGTTGAGACTGTTATTTATCACCCCAAGCATCAGTGATGCTGAACAGCTGGGGAGGGCCCTGGTCATGTCCGCTGAGGCTAGGGGATGAGGGCGAGCACTGGTGGCCTCCCGGGGAGCACCAGCAGGCTGTGGGAAGATGCAGCAGCACAGAACAAGCTCTCACTCAGTGGGAAACGCCCTTGTGCCAGCACCAACTGCTGCAAGCCTTCCTTCCTCTCCTCAGTTTAGAAAAGCTAACCCTTGCCATTTTAGCCAGCATTTTGTTGCATTTTTAGTGAGAACTTTCTTAGAAGTCCCCAGTCTGCCATTTTATTGGTGCCATTTCATTTCTTACTTGAAGTTGGTGCCTTGGGAGCACTTACTAAGAATGAATTCCAGTCCTAGGCGGTAGAGTCTGAATGCCCAAGATGAGAATCACTTTAATTCTGTGCACGTGAGTGACTTTTAAAACCTCTTCCCATTTACAGACATACCCGTACTTATATGTAAGGCACCAGAACCAGTGCTAGCATCAGCCGAGCCAATTCTCATCCATTCTTTTGCTTTTCATATCTTAGCTCCATTGTTTGGTTCTTATTGAGGATTATGTGTGAAAGAAAGGTTAAGCATAGCTCTTTGTTTTAGCCTGCATGGGGCAGTGGGGGGCCAGGACTGTGGATAGTCAGAACACGGCAGAGCTCTCCCTCCCTGCAGGGGAAGGCTGTGTTCAGCCTCCCAGCCCTGCTGATAGCTGATTCTGCTTGGAATCAGTGTGAGGTCATCCTAGCAGTGAACCAGCAATGGCTGGATTCCAGCCCCAGAAGTGCTTCTGCTTTGGTCGGTAGGGTTTGTGGGCTGCTTGTCTTGCAGCCTAGGACCATCTGCCCTGTTGCCTCTGACTTCTCAGCCTTGAGACACAGTCCGTGGCTGCCTTGTTGTGGCTTCACTCTGCAGTTGATGTTGGCATTTACAGTTCTTTGAGGACTCGGGATTGTGTGTGGCCATTCTCCATCTTCAGTGTATGTAACATGAACACGTAAGGAAAAGTCCTTGAGGGGAGACAAGAGGCCAGGAGAGTGGGGCTCAGGGGGATGGAGTGGATAATAAATGGGATATGCATCAAAACCCCATGTTGAAACCCTTATATGTTAGCTTAAGGAAAATAAACTAAAGCAAGAGTGAAGCAAGTCGCTCTGCCCCATCACCATGTCACCAGGAGTCCGCTCGGACTGCACAGCTTTCCTGGCTCTCTCGTCACCATCTATGAGAATCCTCCTGTGTGAACATGTGTGTTTAGTTTCCAGCAAGTGATTTAAAATGAAAGGCTTAAGCCGGGCAGTGGTGGTGCACACCTTTGATCCCAGCATTTGGGAGACAGAGGCAGGTGGATCTCTGTGTTTGAGGACAACCAGGTCTACAGACAGAGTGGGTTCCAGGACTGCCTAGGCTATGGTAGTGAGTCTCAAAAGAAAAAACAAACAAACAAAAAGAACAACAACAAAAAGCCAAGTCCAATAACAATTAAAAAGAAAAAACCGTAAAAACAAAAAGAAAGGTTCAGACTCTGATCTGGTGACACCTGCAGTGGCAGTAACTCCAGGTTTTACATCTGAGAGTGAAGAGGATCTGGTTACATAAGACACGACAGTCTCGAAAGCGTTAGTTGTAGTGGAGAATTTGAGCTGCCTCTGTGTGTCAAGGGCAGAGGAGGCTTCTGGACCTAGTGTATTAATACGTACACTCTGGCCTTTGTCAAACTACAAGTCCCCGGCTCCCTTCCCAGCGTACCCGCTCCTGCTCCCTCACTGCTGTCAGCCTCCTTAGCCGTTGCATTCGCCTCCGTTCATCCCTTGCGTCCCTCGGAGCCGCTTCCTGTTTAACTCAAGGCAGGGGTTGATGCCTGGCTCTTTTCATTCACTCAATCCATGGCTTGTCTCTGCAGCTTTTTCCTCTGCAGCTGAGTCCCAGAAGCCCCATCACACATTCCCTGACGTTCACCATGGCTTTATTATTGTTTTGCTTTCAATTATATGTAGGAAACACAGGATGAGTCAGCTGTGCTATGGTTGGATGAAATCCAAGGTGGAATCTGGCAGTCCAACAAAGACACCCAAGAGGCACAGAGGTGTAAGTGTCCGTGTGTCCGTTGTCTTGCTCACCTGTGGGTGGAGGATGAGGATGACAGGTCCTTAGGCCTGCTGGGCAGGGTAGGTGGCTGGTATGTATGCCCGGTGAAGTCATGTGAACACAGACACCTGCTAAACTGCTCCGTTAATAATTGTCTCCCGAGACAGTCGCCTTAGGAATCTTTGCCATCAATGAAGCAGTAGACAGTGGTGATGTTGGCAGAACCCTGAGTGCCCTACGTTCTCCTGATGTTGGCCTATATGGTGTGATCCCCGAGTGTGGGGAAACGTACCAGAGTGACCTTGCTGAAGCCAAGAAGAAGAGACTAGCAGCAGGTGGGTCATGGGGAGGTACGGTACATATGTCCATGAGCTGGGCACTTGAGCATATGAAGACACAGATGTAGGCCAAGTGTGGATAAACAGTATTAGGGCTCACTTTGCAGGAAATAGTCCTAAGCTCTGAGCGCGTGTAGACTGCTGTGTGAACTAGACCAGTCTTATGAGAGTGTGGAAAGGATCCGAGATACTTGGCTGTTTGCCCTTCTCAGGATGCCAGCAGCTCTGATTATCCAAATCCGTGGACAGTTGAAAGAAGCTCCCAGCAAGGAAGGCGGTGTAGCTCTCACACTCCTAAACGTCAGTGCTGACGTTTAGTGGGTGGGTGGCCTGTCTTCTGGACAGCGTTCTGACTGCAGGATTTAGGCAGAGGAATTGTAAGAATAGTATGGTTGGTGGTGTGATGTGACCTCCTAGGCGGTTGCTTTTTATGACATGCATGACATAGACTAGACACTACTTAGCCAAGGCTCAGTGTTGAATCCAAGGAGCAGGTTTTGGAAAAAGGTTCTCAAAGCTGGCTAGAGGAATCAGTGTGGGAGTGTGGCTCTGGGTAACCGTCCTCCCCTGTCTGTTTTCTGCCAGGAGACAATAACAGCAAGTGGGTGAAGCACTGGGTGAAAGGCGGGTACCATTACTACCACAACCTGGAGACGCAAGCAGGAGGATGGGCCGAGCCCCCAGACTTTGTGCAGAATTCTGTGCAGCTTTCTCGAGAGGAGATCCAGGTAGGCCACCTTTCGTCACACAAGAAGGATCTGAGGGAAAGGGCTTCGGGATTACTGCGGGTTCAGAGGAGAGATGCTTGTGGCCGGTTGTCCTGAACTCAAATGTATGCTGTGCAGTGAATTATTTTGGAGTAATCATGCTTTAGTGGTTTGGGAGGTAATAATGTCTGAAATTGAAAGCATGTCATTTGTACAGTTCAGTGAGTTTCACTCTGTGGTTATTAAGGAAAGCTTGGGTGACCCATGGCTCTGCCTCGTGGCCTTTCAGTGCCGGGAACATATCAGGCCCAGAACAGAGTCAATGAGTACAGGCAGAGACGGGGCTCTAGCACAGTACTGTCATGTCAGGGAACGTGTAATTCTGTCCTGAAGGAAGGCAGACTAAGTGACATTTTAAACGGGTGAATAAAGAGGAAGCAATGTTCAGGGTGGGAAGGGGGGAGTCACTGAGGGTGGAAAGCCAGGACCTGTGAGGAAAGACACACATGCTGCGGACTGGCACGGGCAGCCCAAGAGACGGCAGTGAGGGAGGGGCCGTGCTGGGCTGAGGACTGGAGAGTCTCCCTAACCTCCGTAGGCACTGCCAGGCCTAGACAGCGCTTTGTTCGCGGGTCCAGGAACTGATGCACAGGGCTGGGGTGACAGTCCCCCTGACCTTTAGCACACAACCTAGTCTCTTACTCCTCCAGAGCCAGTGGCTGGCATCTACTTCACCCCCATACCCGATCCCGCACTTGAGACACCCGCCCTTCGAGTGCCCTCAGGAGAGAAGTCTCCCACTGGCATGTTATTGCCTGTTACCATTCTCTGGTTCCTGCAAGTCTTGACTCCTAGTTTCTGTTATTATACTCGTCCAAATTTCAAGTGCTGAGTGTGGGGGTTGATCCTGTGGGTCTAAGGCCGAGCTTGAGGCCACATTTCTAACCAGTTACCAGGCAGTGTTGTGCTGCTACTCTAAGGACTGCTTGTAAGTATTGGCCCACATACAGATATGTCTTTCTTACCCAAAAACAAAGAAGAAAAGGAAACCAGCCAACCATGATAACACACATCTTTAATCCCAGCTCTCTGGAGGCAAAACAGGCAGAACTCTGTATAATCAAGGGCAGCTGGTCTACACAGTGAGTCTCGAACATCCAGGGAGATGGACAGACCCTGTCTTCTAAAAAGGAAAAAGAAGGCACAGCCGATAGGGTTTCTCTGATTTGACCTAACCTGCATTGTATGTGTGCACGTCCACATATGCATATAGAATCCTGTAATCTACACATGTAACACATATATAAAACATATATAACCTATAATTGCAATACTTGGGAGTTTGAAGCAGAATGATAAGAATTAAAAGCTAACTCAGGCCACATACCAAGACTCCCATCTCAAAAACAAAATAAATATAACTGTTTATGGGGGCTAGGGAGATGGCTCTGTGGTTAAGAGCACTGACTGTTCTTACAGAGGTCCTGCAACCACATGGTGGCTCACAACCATCTGTAATGGGATGATGCCCTCTTCTGGCGTGTCTGAAGACAGTGACAGTGTATTCACATATATGAAGTAAATCTTTAAAAACAATAAATAACTGTGTGTATGTGTGCACTCATGAGAGAGGGGGTGTTTGTGTGTCAGGGCATGGCACATGAAGACAAATCTTTCTCTAGTCCATTAGCTGTTCTGGCAACGGTGCTTTTTTTTTCTTTTTTTTTTTTTTTTTTTTTTTTTTTTTTTATGTCTATGAGTGTTTGGTCTGTATGTATATCCGCATGTCAGAAGAGGGCATCAGATCCACGGGTAGATGGTTGTAAACCACCTGTGGTTGCTGGGAATTGAACTCAAGACCTCTGGAAGAGCGGATACTCTTACCCACTGAGCCATCTCTCCAGCCCGGCGCTGTTTTTCTAAATAAATTTGATGACTTTATTCCTCTGTTTGAAAGTTTCCGTATTGTCCTTCACCTGGCGTCACAGTCGAAGCCCCCGGGCTGCTGAGCAGTGTGCGTTGGGAGGTGCCCTGGGCTGCTGAGCAGTGTGCGTTGGGAGGTGTCCCGGGCTGCTGAGCAGTGTGCGTTGGGAGGTGCCCCGGGCTGCTGAGCAGTGTGCGTTGGGAGGTGTCCCGGGCTGCTGAGCAGTGTACGTTGGGAGGTGTCCTGAATTCTTGACTTCTGGGCTTTTCACCAGCACCATGTGCCAGTGCAGGTGGGGGTCACGGATACAGGAATGAGGAATGAGTTAAAGGCCTGGCTTTTGATTGTTTAATTTTAATTAATGCCCCGCCTGGCCCCGGGAACCACACCTGAGGTCTCCATGCCCGATACCCGGCTGAGGCTGACTGCTCAGCGGAGACTCAGCTGTAGGCGGAGGGAGAGTGAAGTCAGCTGCGCGCTCTGGTGATGCTTTGTGTCCATTCTCTTGTCCCTAATGTGACCAAATGCTCTTTCAGAGCTCCATCTCTGGAGTGACCGCTGCATACAACAGAGAGCAGCTTTGGCTGGCCAACGAAGGCTTGATCACCAAGCTGCAAGCCTGCTGCCGTGGGTACCTCGTCCGACAGGAATTCCGATCCCGGATGAACTTTCTGAAGAAACAGATCCCCGCCATCACCTGCATTCAGGTACTTGACACAGCGAGCAGGCCTCTAGAACATGAGGAATAAACTGTCGCTATAAACCCGAATGTGTGCGTGTGTTTCTGTGACCTCCTGTGTGTAACATTACATTATCGTGCTTTGGCAGTAAGAGGCATTAGTCAGCACCATGTCTCTGGATAATACTTGCACCTCTATAGTGCATATGATAGTGATATGGTCTAGTCACAATAAATAAAACAATAGCGCTTCAGTAACAGTAACGGAAAGATTGACGTAGGAATTTTGGCTCCCTTGCTGCTCACACCATGGGTCTCTCAAGTGTCCTTATCTGTGAAATGTGGTACACTACTGTGTGTCTCCCCCGCCTGGTAACAGTTAGGGTGACAAATAAGTGAATAGGTGTGACAGGTGTGGGCTAGGGCCACAGCTCAGTGCGGAGCACATGCAGTGTATCCAAGGCCAGACATTAGGTCCCCAGCACCAAAGCCACCAAGCAAAACCGTATGTACTGTTGTATCGATGTCAGGGAGGTAGAACATGGCCGTTGGGATCTCAGGGAGGCGGGGTCTCTCCCTGCAGCGGCACCAGGAAATTCCGCTTGGAGAATAGCAGGCTGAGGGGTTTGTTTGTTTGTTTGTTTGTTTGTTTTAACTTTCACTGATTCTTTGGAAATAATACCATGTATACCGTGTGATGCCTTTAGTCACAGTGGAGAGGATACAAACAGAAGAAAGCATATCAAGATCGGCTGGCTTACCTGCACTCCCACAAAGATGAAGTTGTGAAGGTATGGTAGCCCAGCAGGGATCGACCGTGTGGGGTGCAAGCCTAATGTGGTGAAAAGGCCCCCTCTAAGTTCCAGGGTCCCTTTTCCACAGATTCAGTCCCTTGCCAGGATGCATCAAGCTAGAAAGCGCTACAGAGATCGCCTGCAGTATTTCCGAGACCATGTAAGTGGCCCTAGCTCAGCAGGCTGCGCAGGTGGCTTCTGTGTGTGTGCGGCAGACACATGAGTAAAGAATCTCTTCTTTGTTCCTTAGATAAATGACATTATCAAAATCCAGGCTTTCATTCGGGCAAACAAAGCTCGCGATGACTACAAGACTCTCAGTGAGTAACCGTGGCTCCGAGGTGAAGAGCTGAGGCAGTGCCTGGGAGCCCTCAGGTCCTGGGCGCTCTCCACGGAGCTCTTTGGTTGTCCTGAAGGCAAGGCTTGGGAAGGGTGCCACTGTGACTAGCCCCTTTGCTAACATGTGGCTGGTGTCTTGCTGCTTGCCGAGGTAGACCCCACGGTAACAGCAACAACCCGCCTGAGGACTCCACTTGGCGGTTGTCTGAGCACACTGAAACCTAAGAATTAATGTCCTGTGTGTCACTAGAGCTTTAAGACAGTACTGACCCTCCTCAGACTTAGATGGTCTCCTGGTGACACAGGTCATTGTCTGATCCACATTTTCTTTGTCAGTCAATGCTGACGATCCGCCCATGATTGTGGTCCGAAAGTTTGTCCACCTCCTGGACCAGAGCGACCAGGACTTCCAGGAGGAGCTTGACCTCATGAAGATGCGGGAGGAGGTCATCACCCTCATCCGGTCCAACCAGCAGCTGGAGAATGACCTCAACCTCATGGACATCAAAATCGGACTGCTAGTGAAGAACAAGATCACACTGCAGGTGTGGGGGGCCTGCGTCCATCTTCCGAGCAGAGAGAGTGGGCTCCAACCTTGTCCGACAGGGAGTGTGGGTCCAACCTTGTCCAACAGGGAGTGTGGGTCCAACCTTGTCCAACAGGGAGTGTGGGGTCCAACCTTGTCCAACAGGGAGTGTGGGTCCAACCTTGTCTAACAGGATGTGTGGAGGCTGACCCTTTTTTATGAGCTAACCCTTTTCTAATTCCACCAACTGTCGTTTTCTGTTCTTTGTTTTTGCCTACTTAGAGACAAAGACTCCAGAAATGGAGTTGGTTTTGGTTCAGTGAATCGTCTCATTTGTCCAGCTAGTATCTACGCTTTTATTATAAATAATAACCCAGCAATGTCCCACTCTCCTGAGGACTGTTTGTGACACGCTCTCTAACTGCCAACCGTCCTAGCCACGTGGCTGGGACTGCAGGCTCACCACTCTGCCCGGCTGACTTTGTTTCCAGAATTTTGTTTCGGGTGATTTAGTCCTTTAGGGTTTTAAACTTGATATTTCTAGGTTAGGCTACTTATTAATTATTTAATTTATCTGGGGCTTGGACACATGTAGACATCACAGGACAAGTTGCAGCCTGTTTCCTTCTAATATGTGATGCGGCTCTGGCGGTCACACTCCGCTGCCGGGCTTGGCAGCAGCGCCATTACCCCTGGCTCTCCCACCAGCCTCCCCATCCCCGTTTACTTATTACTTCATATGTATTTATTTATTATTTTATATGCATATGTTTTGCCTGCTTCTAGCCCTCAGCACCACATGCCACATGCATGCCTAGTGCCTAGGAAGGCCTGAAGAGCATGTCAGGTCTCCTGGGAACTGGAATCACCGATGACTGTGAGCCGCCATGTGGGTGCTTGGATCTGAACCCAGGTCCTCTGGAAGGACAGCCAGTGCTCTTCGCTGCTGAGCCATCTCTCCAGCCCCTCCCAGCCTTTTTCTTTTCTTTTTTAAAACCTTCTGATTGTTCATGAGTTCATTCATACTAGGCCGAGCTACACAGCCATCCGCCCCTCAGTTGCCTCCTACCCAGCTTTGTGTACATTTCATTTAGTGACAGTGTCTTGAAAGGTTGTGCACACTGGACAACCTTGTGATCATTTTTCCTGACCTCTTGAGTAACTAGGACTACAGCGCGTCATCGTGCACAGCTGGAGTATGTTTATGTGTTTGTTTATTGTGACCTTAGACCTGGAGCCAGGGCATTTGGCATGCTGGTTGGGTACTCTGGCCCTGAGCTGTAGGTCTGTCCCTAAGATACATATGCCTTTGGTTGGTGGCACCCTTGAAGCTGTGGGTCCTCTCACAGACTGCATAAACCAGCCATGCATAGTGTTACTCGCCTTCAGTCCTTGCCCTGGGGAAATGGAAGCCGGAAGGCCAGGAGTTCAAGGTCACTTTTAGCCTCAGAGTAGGCTGAAGGCCAGCATAGGTACAGGAGGGCCTTTTTCTTTCTTTCTTTCTTTAAAGAGTCATGATTTTAAGATCAACTCCTAGAAATTGACTTCCTGATTACACAGACATTCCCCCCTCCAGTCCCATGGGGAAATTCATGGCTTGGGTTCTTCACATTGAGGCGGCAGTAGGAGGTTGTGTTATGGGAAACAGGATAAAACCGGCTGGGTGGTGGGATTGGCCAGGTGCACAAGCGCTTCCCCGCCACCCCGGCCATCCCTGCATCGCCGCCATCTCTGCATCTGCATCGCCATCCCTGCTCCGCCAGCCTTCTGATCGGCGTGTTGGTTTTTGTTTCTAGGATGTGGTTTCCCATAGTAAAAAACTTACCAAAAAAAATAAGGAGCAGCTGTCTGACATGATGATGATAAACAAGCAGAAGGGCGGCCTCAAGGCTCTGAGCAAGGAGAAGCGGGAGAAGCTGGAGGCCTACCAGCACCTCTTCTACCTGCTGCAGGCGAGTGGCTCCCGGGCGCCCGCGTGCAGCCTGGTTGGGTTGCCTCTGCGGGGAATCTGACCTAGGAGGGATCTTCTCCCACAGATCCGGCTAGGAGTCTCCCCTGGTCTCCACGGAGGGATGCGGGAGGGGCTGTCTTATTTCCTTCTGTGAGTTGCGATCCTCAGAGTTTTACAGAGCATGAGCTTGGGAGGGGTAGGTTCAGGAGGCCTCGACCCTAGACGAAGAGCGACAGGCAACCAGGAAAGCTGAGAGCAGGAGCAACCGCCTTCCCCAGGGAAGAGCGGGCCAACTGGGTGTCCAGTACCAAAGGGTCAGCCTGAAAACATACACAGAAGTGACACTGCACAGACCGCGCAGGTTGTAATTATATATTTATATATCAACAATTAAAGAAAAAGAGGCCACGCGTTTGGGAGTGCAAAGGAAGGTATATAGGAGACACTGTGGTAGGAAACAGAAGGGAGAAATAATATTATACTTTCAAAATTAATATTAAAAACAGCATGAATGAAAAGACAAATCAGCCTTTATATACCTAGAAGTTTCTGATGTGTTGGTTTTATTTCAGACCAACCCTACCTACCTGGCCAAGCTGATCTTTCAGATGCCGCAGAACAAGTCCACCAAGTTCATGGACTCTGTGATCTTCACACTGTACAACTATGCCTCCAACCAGCGGGAGGAGTACCTGCTGCTTCGGCTCTTCCAGACCGCGCTCCAGGAGGAGATCAAGTACGGGCAGGGCAGGCGGGTGGGCCCGGACCAGAGGGACTCAGAGTCAGACTCAGACTAACCTTCGCCTTCCCTTGGTCTCATTGTGAGAAATACTGTTTTTAAAGGTATCTACTTGTATAATAGCTAGTATAAAGTATTGCTAACCTCCTAGCAAGGCTGTGCATTCCTGAAATCCCAGCATTCTAGAGGGTGGGCAGAAGGCTGGCAGTTAACAGGGTTAATGCCCAGAACAGGTCTTCACACCCGAGGCCTTCCAAAGGGTCTTAGTTAGGTTTCCATTGCTGTGAAGAAACACCAGGACCAAGGCAACTTTTAACTGGGGCTGGCTCACCCGTTCTGAAGTTCTGTCCATTATCATCACGGCAGGAAGCACGGCAGCGCCCAGGCAGGCTCGGTGTTGGAGTTGCTGAGAGATCTACATCTCTTTCTGAAGGCAAACAGGAGAAGACTGACTTCCAGGCAGCTAGGATGAGGGTCTCAAAGCCCGACCCCACAGTGATACACTTCCTCCAACAGGGCCACGCCTCCTAATAGTGCCACTCCCCAGACCAAGCATATTCCCACCACCACACAAAACATTGCTGGTCCAGTGTGGCCACCTGTCCATCCCTGTCTAGTTTTCCACTCACCAAGAGTCACAAAACAAGCCAGGCAGTGGTGGCACACGCCTTTAATCCCAGCACTTGGGAGACAGAGGCAGGTGGATTTGCCAGCCTGGTCTAGAGAGTGAGTTCCAGGACATCCAGGGCTACACAGAGAAACCCTGTCTCGAAAAACCACAAAAAAAAAAAAAAAAAAAAAAGTCACGACTTTCAGTCCTGCAACTGAACTACACTAGACAGTAGCTAAGTCTCGGCAGTTATTACTGTAGTATAGTTAATTACAGTTAGGAATGACTCGTGAGAGAGAGCCAGGAGGGGCTGGCAGGATGGCTCAGAGGGTATAAAATGCTTGCAGCCAAGCCTGCTGACCGGAGTTCAATCCTCAGACAGACCACATGGCAGAAAGAACTGACTCATTCTCTAACCCTTGCATGCATTTTAAATAAATAACTATGCATCATTTTTAAAAGAAAGAGTGGGCCAGTGTAATGGCTGTAATCCCAGCACTCAGAAGACTGAGGCAAGAAAATCACAGACCCTGTCTCAAATGAAACAAGTATTGTCAGGAGGTAGTGGCAGAGGCAGGAGGATTAGGAGTTTGAGGCCAGCCTCAGCAACATAGACTATCTCAGGGGAAATGATGTGACAGTACTGGTCCTGAGATGAAGGTCCAGCCAGGACTCTCAGACTTGAGGGAGCAGCTACCAGAAGGATGCTGGGAAATGCGTCCAGAGGAAGACTGGACCTGTTTCCATGAGAACATTTATAGGTCGATAGATTCTGAGATTAGCTTAAATTTAATTTGTGTTTGGTATTTCATAGGTCAAAGGTGGATCAGATTCAAGAAATCGTGACAGGAAACCCTACGGTTATTAAGATGGTTGTAAGTTTCAACCGTGGTGCCCGGGGCCAGAACGCCCTCCGGCAGATCTTGGCCCCTGTTGTGAAGGAAATTATGGATGACAAGTCTCTCAACATCAAGACAGATCCTGTGGATATTTACAAGTCTTGGGTTAATCAGATGGAGTCTCAGACGGGAGAGGCAAGGTATGGTGATCTTTTGTGTTTGCTGTTTTCTGTATCATTTTTAAAAAGCAAAGTAATAACTTTTGATTTGCAAAGTAACAATTTTTCAAATAACATTTCCTATCAGGCATAGTGGCACATGTTTACAATCTCAGCACTTGGGGGTCTAGAGGCAGAAAGGTCAATCTTAGCTACATAGTGAGTTCCCAGCCAGCATAGACTACAAAGAAAACACAGACACACACTTTGAGAACTATGCTGTAAGTTGTTAAGTTGGTGATTCACCTGTTTAGCAAATACTGAGTGCTTGCTGTATATTAGCACTGTGAGATCCATTAGGATAAAGCGTGGCCGTGAGCGAGGCATGGATAGCAGCTCAGTGGGTACGGCTCTGCCGTGGGAATCTGGGGAACTGAACACATCTCCAGAGTCCATGTGAACGTGCAGAGAACCAAGTCCACGTGTGCTTTGTGCCACACACCTCCACTAATAATAATAATAATAACTATAATAGTGAATGAAAGAGACTTATCGCCTTACCCCTTCATAGCTTATTAGGGAACAGAGACAACAAACAGGTAAATAAAAATTACAACCAAGGAAAGGTTTTTAAAACTTTTTGTGGGCTGGAGAGGTGGCTCCGTGGTTAAGAGCACTGACTGCTCTTCCAGAGGTCCTGAGTTCAGTTCCCAGCAACCTCGTGGTGGCTCACAGCCATCTATAATGGGATCTGATGCCCTCTTCTGGTGTGTCTGAAGACAGCTACAGTGTAGTCATGTACATAAAATGAATAAATAAATGTTAAAAAAGAAAGAAAGAAAAGAAAAGAAAAGAAAAGAAAAGAAAAGAAAAGAAAAGAAAAGAAAAGAAAAGAAAAGAAAAGAAAAGAAAAGAAAACCTCTTTGCAAGGCATCGACCAGAGTACAGGAGAGCACTAATGCTGACAGGCGGTTAGGGAAAAGCAGCTGCCGAGGTGAGGCTTCTTCTAGCCGGACCTAAAGGATGAGAAGGTAAGTTCTAGGAGTGGAGTGGGGCACCCGCAAAGACCCAGCCGCAGGCTGCAACCCGAGCAGTTGGGCAGGAGGAAAGGGCACGGGGCGGACGGTGATCTGCCTGGGTAGAGCTTGGCCAGTGAATGCGTTAGTTATGGGAGGTGAGTCTGCCAAAGTAAACTATCACAGACAGACACAGAGCAAAGGCTGGTCCGTCACAGTCGCCAGTAAAGCTGGGAAAAGAGAGTGCAGAGAGCAGTGCCCTTGCCGCTGATTCAGACGGTGCAGACCCAGAGACAAGATGGCAGGACGCTCCCTGGGCCTGCTGGGCTAGCTTTTCACACCATTTGGCATTCGGCCTGCAAGCCTGGCACGGTGGCGCATGCGTGTGAAGCCAGCACTGTGGGGGATGAGGTAGACATTCAGAGTTAGCTGCAGAGTGAGACACCCAAACCAAAAAGTGTGTCACTGTAGGTGAGTCACGAAGCCTTCTGTGCGGAAAGCACGCCATTGAGTGTAGCGTTCTGTAAGTCTGTCATTGGGATTCTGATCTTTTCTGGGCATCACGAAAACTTCTTGTGCTGGGAATTGAACTGCTCAGCTCAGCTCTACCCCTGCCTTTGTCTGTCTGGGAAGTCGGTCTATCACCCAGGCCATTCTCTGACAGCAGCCCTGAACACAGCTCAGGGTCCCTACGTTATTTCCTAAGATGATCAATGAGTCAGTCCATTATTTACAAATCAGAATTCTACTGGCCAGGTCAGTATTTTTTTCATGTTGGTGTCTGTAAGAAGCAATAGTGCTGCCTAATGTCCGTCAAATGGAAATTGAATGCGTTTTTAGAACCCGTACCTATGAGGTGTGTGAAGCCACCGGCATGTAAGCATCCGAACCCAGTACTTTATTGAAAATTACAAATGTAATCCGGATCTCATTCAGCGTGCTGTGATAGTCATGTCCCTGTCTGCTTATCTCAGGTTGCCATGGTGACTATAACCAGCCAGCCACACACTGGTAACTGAAGCAGATGAAATGTAATCTATCTTCTTGAAGTAGAAATCACTGGGCTCAATCCAGATGCCCGCAAGGGACATCCGCCTGTTCCTTGGCTTCTTCATTTCAGGTGGCCTTTGCCCTGGTTTATGGCCGTGGGGTTGTAATCTCTGCCTCCCCGATTGCCCCTACTCTCTCTGTATACTAGATCTCCCTCTGCCCCTCTTATTAGGTCACCTGGTTTATACTTAGGGAGCACTTGGGTAATCTCCGATCATCATTGCTCTGTCCTTACCCTCGAGAAACCGGAAGCCCTCTCCCTGTATTTCTTTGTGACTTTCAGCTCCTTGTCTTTATTTCCTTCCTGTTACGTGTAGGCCCATGTCGTAGCACATCTGCCATTCTTATGCCATCTCAGTCTGTCTCTGTCTGTGTCTGTCTGTCTCCCTCTGTCTCTGTCTCTGTCTCTGTCTCTCTCTCTCTCTCTCTCTCTCTCTCTTCCTGTCCTTCCCCCCTCCCCTTTTGGACCAGTCTTTCCATATTCCAGGCTGGCCTTAAATACCCTATATAGCTGAAGATGACTTTGAACTCCTGACCCTCCGCCTCCCCCCAACCCAAGCATGGACTGTAGAGCCTGATTTATGTGCCGTTGGGATTGCACCCAGGGCTCAGTGTGCACTAGACAGACGCTCTGTCAACTGGCCCGTGCCCCAGCCTCGTCTGACTAGCCCGGGGCCTCAGTTCCTGCATCGACTGTCTCCCCTGACACCCAGAGGCGTCCCGTCATTGGCTGTGCTGTGTGTCAGCCTGTGGCTCTTCCTGGTCTGCGCTGCTGCACCTTCGTCTTTGTTCATACTCATCGTTCCCATGTCTCCCATCTGTGTCTGTCCGACTGTCCGTCCATCTTTATTTTTTACGGTGAGCCTGGGCAGTCTTTCTTCTTAAAATGTGTCTGTGTGTGTTTGTGGCTATGTTGGGGGCAGGGAAAAGGGAGCCCGTGGAGGTCAGAGGACAACTTTGTGGAGTTGGTTCTCTCTGTCCACCTTTCTGTGGGTTCTGGGCATGAAACTCGGGTCTCTAGGCTTGTGTGTAGCAACACTCTCACCTGCGAGGCATCTCAGTGCTCCCCGACACCCTCACCTGCGAGGCATCTCAGTGCTCCCCGACACCCTCACCTGCGAGGCATCTCAGTGCTCCCCGACACCCTCACCTGCGGGACATCTCAGTGCTCCCCAACACCCTCACCTGCGAGGCATCTCAGTGCTCCCCAACACCCTCACCTGCGGGGCATCTCAGTGCTCCCCGACACCCTCACCTGCGAGGCATCTCAGTGCTCCCCAACACCCTCACCTGCGAGGCATCTCAGTGCTCCCCGACCCCTCACCTGCGGGGCATCTCAGTGCTCCCCAACACCCTCACCTGCGGGGCATCTCAGTGCTCCCCAACACCCTCACCTGCGGGGCATCTCAGTGCTCCCCAACACCCTCACCTGCAAGGCATCTCAGTGCTCCCCTACCCCTCACCTGCGAGGCATCTCAGTGCTCCACGACTTTTAACTTTCAGTGGCTGCCTCTGGATTCTAAGCAAGTCCGGACTTAGAGTGTGTAGAGGATCCTCCAGGGCCTGATCCCCGTTAGCTTTGTCACTTTTGTCTCTCTTCCTTCTGCTCTTCCTTTGTCTGTAACACCCCACCCCACCCCAGAAGGCCCTTCACCTCTGCTTTCCTGGGCTGAGATGTCTGTCCTTGGGATGGGCAGCCTTCCTTTCTTTCTCCAGCAGAGGCTCCTCCAGTTGCCTACAGCAGTTCTGGTCAGCTTACTGTTTGTAAGCATTGTTTTTCTTTATAGCTGGGGGTTAACCTGGGGCTCTGGGTATGCCAGGCAAGTGCTATGTCACTGAGCTAGCCTCTAGCCCTGACAGTATGTTCATGACTACCTGCTCACATGCCTCCGCTGCTGTGAGAGGCTAGGAGAAGGTACGCTGGCTTCCATGCTCTTGGTCGCTAAGTGCTTATCAGAGTGTGACACTTAATACAAGGCATCCAGTTTGCATAGAGGAGCCTAAGTTAGCTGAGCTTTCTGGGTCTTTCTGTTTATAAAAGACAAGTTCCTGCTGGGCAGTAGTGGCACATGCCTATAATCCCAGCACTTGGGAGGCAGAGGCAGGCAGATTTCTGAGTTCGAGGCCAACCTGGTCTACAGAGTGAGTTCCGGGACAGCCAGGGCTACATAGAGAAACCCTGTCTCGAAACAAACAAACAAACAAAAAGACAAGTTCCTGCCTCGAGCTATTCCTAAGGGGTTGGTGTAACATTGCTGGGGGCATTTCTGTTTTCTCAGCAAACTGCCCTATGATGTGACCCCTGAACAAGCCTTGTCTCATGAAGAAGTGAAGACAAGGTTAGACAACTCTATCAGGAACATGAGAGCCGTGACAGACAAGTTCCTCTCAGCCATCGTCAGCTCTGTGGACAAAATCCCGTGAGTGCCATCAGCTGTGACCCCAAATAAAGCCTGGTTGGTGGCGTACTCTGTGGCCTGACCTTCCTGGTTTGTCCGTCCCACAGTTACGGGATGCGCTTCATCGCCAAAGTGCTGAAGGACTCGCTGCATGAGAAGTTCCCCGATGCTGGTGAGGACGAGCTGCTGAAGGTAAGACTGACAGCTGGCGGAGCCCTGCCCTTCTCCTGTCAGACGCCCAGTGACCAGCAGTGTCTGAGTGTCCTCGGCTGCGAGCCTCTGAAGCAGTTGTAAATGGAAGACGATGCCTTCTAAGCAGATAGTTTCTATTCATCTTTCAAGGCTCACAGTGTCCCCTAGGTATAGGAAGGGGAATTTTTCCTGTGTCCTCTTTTCTCTGGAGCACTGCTCCCTCTCCTGGTGGCCAGGTGAATAGCAGCGAGCACACTGCTCTTCTTACTCTGGCTAGACTCTCTACTTGTATTTTTACCTTTTAAATCTGAACGCTTCTCTCTTCTCTCTCGTAGTTCTGTGCTTTCCTACAGTGAGGCTCCATTCTAGACTTTCTGTCCAGGTGAATTTTATTTTTTTCTGGAACTTTAGGGGAGATGCCATGATTGTCCTTGCGTTCTCCTGTGGAAGACATGTGTGTTGAGTGAATCTCATTTCAGAGGCATGAGCGTGGCCTTTGCAGTCTGTGGCATGTGGACGGTGGGGGTTAGACAGATGGCCGTTTGCTAACTAGGTCATCTTCAGGACTTACTTTCACCATGCTCCATGGCTTCCTAAAAAACCCACCTGCAAAACCCACAAAGGTGGTTGACGTCAGCCTGAGCTGCTGCTGCAGCGTACGAACAGAAGGTGTCCTGGAGTTGGATCACGCATCTTAGAATGCTACTTACATGTTCTAAATCTGTTCGTTTATTCATCTTGGGTACTAGTTTTCAGTTCTCTTATCGCCCCCCACCCCCCATCCTCCAGTTTATTTTGAGTTTCAGGTCTTGAAGTATATATGTGCATGTGTGCATGTCGGTGTGTGCCTTTTGTCTACCTTCCCCACAGGACTGCGTCTTCTCATTTTCATTGCTAGCAAAGTCACGCGAGGCTTCCTCAGTGGGCTGGTCTCTAATGCCCATGCTTCTATTCCAGATTATCGGTAACTTGCTCTACTACCGGTATATGAACCCGGCCATCGTCGCTCCCGATGCCTTCGACATCATTGACCTGTCAGCAGGGGGCCAGCTCACCACAGACCAGCGCAGAAATCTGGGCTCCATTGCCAAGATGCTCCAGCACGCGGCTTCCAACAAGATGTTTCTGGGCGATAATGCCCACTTAAGCATCATTAATGAATATCTCTCTCAGTCCTACCAGAAATTCAGGTAAGGGACAGAGTGGATGACTCAAAGGGTCTGTGGGTGTGTTTTCATTGAGTGGAGAGGCAGAGTTAGCCATCTCCCTCACTTCCCTGACTGCTGAGTAGTAGGATGTGTGTGTGTGTGTGTGTGTGTGTGTGTGTGTGAAAGAGAGAGAGAGAGAGACAAAGACAGAGACAGAGACAGAGACAGAGAGAATGAGTGTGTGTGTGTGTGAGAGAGAGACAGAGAGACAGAATGAGTGTGTGTGTGTGAGAGAGAGAGAATGAGTGTGTGTGTGTGAGAGAGAGACAGACAGACAGAGAGAATGAGTGTGTGTGTGTGTGTGAGAGAGAGACAGAGAGAATGAGTGTGTGTGTGTGTGTGTGTGTGTGAGAGAGAGAGAGAGACAGAGACAGAGACAGAGAGAATGAGTGTGTGTGTGTGAGAGAGAGAGACAGAGAGACAGAGACAGAGAGAATGAGTGTGTATGAGAGAGAAAGAGACAGGAAGAGAGAGAATGAGTGTGTGTGTGTGTGTGTGTGTGTGTGTGTGGTATGTGTGTAAGGCTTGAGCTAGTAGTATTTGATATAAAAGTGTCTGTGCATTAAGTCCATGCTTACTCTAGTTGAAGAGAACTGCAGAGAGCTTTTGATATTTGGAAATTAACACTTTTGAGTGCAGTGCCTGGAGTGGTTCCTCAGCGCTGAAGCGCGCGGGTGTGGGGCCTGTTTACATTTACTTGAGTGCTTGTCGTGGGTGGAAATAGAGCTGGCAAGAGACCTGTCTCAGTGTCCCCAGGCTGCCAGGCAGGAATTGAGCAGCAAGCACAGGGCCACTTTTCAGACTCCCATTGTCTTGGCTGATGTGTCTGAACACAGCCTGGAAGGGTGCGTGTGCCCTCTCCTCGGCTGCCCCGCCGATGACACTTGCTACTGTTTACTTCCAGACGGTTTTTCCAAAGCGCTTGCGACGTCCCCGAGCTGCAGGATAAATTTAACGTGGATGAGTATTCTGACCTAGTCACCCTCACCAAGCCGGTTATCTACATCTCCATCGGCGAGATCATCAACACCCACACTGTAAGTGCTTTCCCTTGGCTACCTAACCCGCTTCCCTCGGCCCGTCAGGAGGCCCTGGCATCCGCTTCCTCTCTGACGGATGGACGGGCGTCTCACTTTGCTGTAGTCTTAACTGACACCACAAAGCCTTGTTTTTTCTTTTCCCATGCTCTGCTGCTCTTTGGTGGTGCTGGGACTCAAAACTGGGGCCCAGTGCGCCCTGAGTGCTCTGCCTCTGAGCTACACCCCAGGCCTGCTTCATACTCAAAATATCTACTGCTCTGCAAATTATTCCTAAGCCCCCTGCCTCAGCATCATCCATACTGACGTTGAGAAGTGATGTTTGCCAGCCCTGTGACAGGCATCCTGACAGGGATGTATAGGCTCCAGAGAGTGCCTGGTGAGCGCAGACTTCAGTGGCTTGCTGGAACGCACTCTCTGTAGCAGCCTTATTCCTCTCACATGGCCTGCGGACAACACTGCTTCTTCCTGCCCGTGGATTTCTCCTTTGGAAGCTCTCTGTTTGTGTAGCTTTTTCAAACACAGCTTCATTCTCCCTTTGGGGACATGTAGATCAAGAATTACATATGTAATGATCTATGTAAAATGTGGGTGGCATTTCCGGTCCTGTCCCCTCTGAAGACATTACCTGGGGTGGTAGCATGTGTGAGGCTTTGTCGAGTGGCAGGAGACAATGGCAGAGTGGCTCTGGTGCTTTTTCTAATAAGAAGATACTGCATGTTGGCAGAGCTTAAAACCCAGCACTAGGAAGAAAAAACAAAAGCAAGCCAAACAAAACTTTTGGCTAACAAAAGTTAGCCAAAGTAAGCTATGTCCCTGGGACCCCGAGCAAGTCCCAGTGTGTCGTTGAATTGGTGTGGTGATGAATTCAGTCTGCATCTCATGTTTTCTTAGGTGGGGACCGTTTGGGTATTCTTTCTTTTTGGGGGAGGAGGGTATTTGGTTTTTTCAAGATAGGGTTTCTCTGTATAACCCTGGCTGTCCTGGAACTCACTCTATAGACCAGGCTGGCCTCGAACTCAGAAATCCGCCTGCCTCTGCCTCCCAGAGTGCTGGGATTACAGGCATGTGCCATCACTGCCCGGCTCGTTTGGGTCTTCTTTAACCAGGCCAGGATCTCCTGGTGTTTTACACGAAGGCTTTTTCACGCAGGTGCTTTACACTGCGAAGCAGTACAGCGCCTGATCCCTCGCACTGTTTACTAGATTAGCTTGCTTGTCCATTGGATGTGGCAGTTTTGTTGTTCAGTGTCTTTTGGGCAGATGCCTGTGGGGACAGAGGGTTGAGGGTGAAAGTGGACCAATCTCTGGCTCTTTGCAGCTCCTGTTGGACCATCAGGACGCCATTGCCCCAGAGCATAATGACCCCATCCACGAACTGCTGGACGACCTTGGGGAGGTGCCCACCATTGAGTCCCTTATAGGTAACGTTCTTAGTTAGCCCCTGAAAAGCTGAGGGAGGCTTACTGTCGTTGTCTCTGATCTTGCACTGTACCAAACTTTAGACACATTGTGGGAAACAAAAACAGTGTAGACCCCATCTTCGATCTAGGAGCTGAGTCCAATGAAAGATACGTTCAAATACAAAGACAAACATTAGCATATATAATTTGAAAGTATATGTTTTATAAAGGAAGGATTATTTTGAGGGAGAATTTTGATGTTAACATTGTTGAAATTTTTTTGAGATGGGGGGTCAGAGTTGTATCTTACTTTGTAGTCCTGTCTGGCCTGGAACTCACTAAAAGACCAGGCTGGCTTCAGACTCCCGGGATCTACCCGTCTCAGCTTCCCAAGGGCTAGGATTAGAGATGTGCATCGCTGTGTCCCAGCAAGATGATTTCCCCCACATTTGTGACGTTACTGTAGTATGGACCTTTCCTTAACCACTTGGCATATTTTCTTTTACTTCTCAATAAAAACTGTGCTTGCCACACAAAGTGTATCGGTTTATCAAGAGAAGAGTCATATTGAGCCTGATCATATTTATTGGTATCATTTTCGCCCCAAAGTGTCTTTTTATTGCATTGATTCTTTCTACACTTCCAACACTGCAGGAGAAAGCTGTGGTAATTCAAACGACCCCAACAAGGAGGCGCTAGCTAAGACAGAAGTGTCTCTCACATTGACCAACAAGTTTGACGTGCCCGGTGACGAGAATGCGGAGATGGACGCCCGGACCATCTTACTGAAGTGAGTGCTGGAGGGGGAGGGGAGTGCCCTGGACCAAATTTGCTGGGCCACACCAGATCATCCGCCCACCCCGGTCCTCAGCACCCTGCACCCGCTCCTTTGTGAGTCCTTGTGCAGTAACTAACTGCCCCGTGGGTGCTTATGGAAAGGCATCTGTGGGGTAAGAGTGCCTCAGCTGCTGCTCTGATCCAGTGGCAAGGGGGTGGGGCATGCAGCTCCGCACTGAAACACATCCCATCTCGTTACAGCACCAAACGCTTAATTGTGGATGTCATCCGGTTCCAGCCGGGAGAGACCTTGACTGAAATCCTAGAAACCCCAGCCACCAATGAACAGGTACAAATGAAGGTTTCACGTTCATCCTTCTAAACAGGATAAGATGCATTCCTGGATGGGGGCCAGTGGGATAGGGGAAGGGCTTAGACCTTTGGGTGAGTATGGCTCTAACCTTGGGACGGTAATAATTAGGGCTCACTTGCTTTGGAAGTTGGTGATTCCTAAGTCCTGATGGTGCTCTCGGGGCACGAAACCCCCTTTCCCTTAAACAGAAGAGAAGTAGGAGGGGGGGAACGAGTACAGGATGAATGAGAATTTGATCTGGGGCTGAATCAGTCTGGTAACTTAATGAGTGTCTTACAGGTGTAACTAGAGGAAGTACCTGGGTTGTGTATGCACGTGCAGGATGCAGCTCCAAACTTAAATCCCAGTTAGGGAAAGGATGATACGTGTAAATATCTGAAATCGTAATATTAGCAATTAACTATAGTATTGATTATAAAAATGGGGGAAGTTGCTGGGTATGGTGGGCATGCCTTTGATCCCAGCAAATATCTCTGAGTTTGAGGCCAGCCTGGTCTAGCTAGCTTGTTCCAGGCCAGCTAAGGCTACACAGTGAGGAGCTGTGTGTCTCAGTGTTTTTCAGAAAGCAAGGGAAAGGGACGATGGCAGTCTGCGGAAGGGTTTCTTGTTGCTGTGCCAGTGTTTGCAGCTGCTGGGAGCGGAGGGCAGCAAGAGCCTGCTTTACGGCCTGCTGGGAGGAATTAGCAAGCGCTGCCGGACATGGCCCTTACGTTAATTGATGGAGTTATATTTAGCCACATTTAGAATAAAGAAACAGGGGCTTAGCATCCTGAACTAAGCTTGGGAAGATAAAGATGAAGCGTCTCCTCTCCTGACGATACCTGGTGTCGGGGAGGCTGAGATGCCTGGTGTCAGGGAGGCTGAGCGTCTGGATTCACAGGCTTGCTCTGTGGGTGGGGTGAGGTGTCTCCCCTCCTGTTCTTCTTTGTCTGGCATTGGTAGAGGGAGGAAATGTCCACAGCAGTTTGGGAACTATATCCAAGTGCACATATGCTGCATAAGTCTGAGCTCAGGGCTCCCGCGGTGACGGCAAACACGCTTCTTTGTTGTTGTTTTTCCATCTGTAGGAAGCTGAACATGAGAGGGCCATGCAGAGACGGGCTATCCGAGACGCCAAAACCCCTGACAAGATGAAGAAATCCAAACCCATGAAGGAGGAGAACAACCTCAGCCTCCAGGAGAAGAAAGAGAAGATCCAGACTGGCCTGAAGAAGCTAACGGAGCTTGGGACAGTGGACCCAAAGAACAGATACCAGGAGCTCATCAACGACATCGCCAAGGTACAGCTCGTGTGGGTGGCGGTGGCCTGGCCTTGTGGGCACAGCTTCCGGAGCTCTGAGATGTGGCCTCTGACTCCCACACCAGGGCTCCACCTCTGGGGTGGACTTTTTTATGTGCTCTAAATTCATGGGGAGACAGCCTTCATTCCCTAGAGTTTCTGATGTCTGAATTTTTCATTGCTCTTAAGGAATCCTCCAGACCTTCTTTATACTTGCTGTGGAGTATGTGAAGTTGGTAGTTGCATGATCAGCTTGATTTGTGTGATCCGCCCCCAAGCCGGCACTCAGGGTTCTAATTTGACTGAGATAATGCTCTTGCACAGTGGAACTCGGTTCTTTCTTTTCTCCTCTCAGGATAGGGTGTTTATGAGGTCTAGACCACCAGGTTCATAAGTAAAGTCTAAGTGCACAGAAGTCAGGGCACACACTTCCCTGTGGCTAGTGGGTGTAGGCCCATGAGATGGGATCTCCGTTAGGTGTCAAGCGCAGGTCGCTGCCTGTTATACACGGCTGGCATGTTTGAGTTCAGCCCACATTTGTTGTAGTGTTCATGAACAGTGATAGTGCGAGAGACACAGGCTGCCTGTCATCTTTTTCCTCATTTTCCTGGTTGTGCCTCAGGATATCCGGAACCAGCGGCGGTACAGACAGAGGAGGAAGGCTGAGCTCGTCAAGCTGCAGCAGACGTACTCGGCGCTCAACTCCAAGGCCACCTTCTATGGGGAGCAGGTGGACTACTACAAGAGCTACATCAAAACCTGCTTGGACAACTTGGCCAGCAAGGGCAAGTGAGTCTTTGTTTTAATTATTCCGGGGGTGGGGGGGGGGGGATGGGTTAGAGCAGTGGAGAGAATTAGCAACAGCTTCTAATGTGACAATGAGAGAAGTGTTTTAATTTTTATTAAATGCTCTGATCTGATGTGGGATGGAAAGGGAGGGCGTGTGTGGATGTCAAAGGACTACTCAGGGCTGAACTCAAGTCTCCCTGCTCTCGAGGGACGTACTGTACTGGCTAAGTCGCATTGCTGGCTGCTTGTGACTAGGCTGGTTTCCAGACTCAGCTCTCCTCCTGTCCCAGCCTCCCAGGTGCCGGGATTAAAGGCGTGTGTGTCACCGCCACACGGCTGCCACTGAACTATAGCACCCAGGACCTGCCTTCTTGATTTTGCTTCTGATGTCGGCATAATTGCCCGGCTCCATTCGTTGGTGTGACGTGGGGAGATGGGAAGGGGCTTGGAGAAGCTTCTTTCCAAGCTTCTAAAGTATTAATTTGGTCTAGATGTTAGTGAATCATGGAAGGGGACCGTCTAACTTGGCTTCCGAATCTCCCACTAAGCATGATGGTGCACGCCTGTGGCAGCATGTGACAGGCCTGTCTCCAAACTGACCAACCTCGTTTCAGGCTCCCCGATGCCTGTGGGCAGGATCACAGGCTCTAGGGAAAGTGTTCCTGTGCCGGTCACAAACCTGACCTGTAAGCTTTACAGGGAAGAAACTGCAAACCCCCACCCTTTTCCTTTTAGAAATCTCAAACCTCAGAACTGTTGAAGGAACAGGACACCCATGAGCCCTTCCCTCAGCTTCTCTGGAGTTTAAATGGGCTTCCGCCACCCCACCCCCCCTTAGCTCAAGTGTGCGCGCTGGCGGGCGGGGTGGGGGTGGGGGGCTGCTGTGGAGAGGTGGGCCCCTAGCTACCTGGAGCCTTTATTGAGCCTGTCCTGTCTGTCTTTTGTGCTCTCGGCTTTATGACATAAGATGTGTCAGGTTTAATTTGTAGTTTGCTCTGCCGAGGCCTAGAATGGTGAGTTCTCCAAGCCGCCCTAACTCCATGTGGAAAGCAAGATCTAGCTGTCCTCTTTGCCCTGGTTCCACTTTGAATGGCTGAACACTGTGTCATGAGATAGATAAGATGTTCCGTTAATCAGTTATCCATTGAGGAACATTTGTTTAATCTTTAAAACAAGGCAAAAAACAAAAAAACAAAACTGATGGATGGGGTTGGAGAGTGGTCAAAAGCCCTGGCTGCTTTTCCGGATGACCCAGGTTCAATTCTCAGCACCCACGCGGAGGCTCAGAGCTGTCTGTAACTGAAGTCCCAGGGAATCCAACGCCTACGCAGGCACCACACGTGCATCTGGTGCACACATACAGGCAGACAAAGCACTTACATGCATAAAATAACAGCTCTAAAGTTTTACTTAAAGCGTCTGCACCGGCTTCTTAAAGATGTGATGCTCTGCAAATGTAGGCGTTCTCTGAAAGTAGACTAGACGTGTAAGGGCGGATGGTTCAGGAGTTGTGAGACTGTCACACATGCAGTCTTCAGTTGTCTTTCCTAAGGACCGCCCCCAGTCTCTGTCTCTGTCTCTGTCTCTGTCTCTGTCTCTCTCTCTCTCTCTCTCTCACACACACACACACACACACACAGTCTCTCTCTCTCTCTCTCTCTCTCTCTCTCTCTCTCTCTCTCTCACACACACACACACACACACACCCCGCCTGCTTCCCTGACAGCCTGTGGAGGACGGACCTCTGGACAGCACTTGCCTGTCTTCGCCCGCTGTTACTTTTCTTAGCACGCCCATCTCTGATTTCCCTGACGGCCATTAGCAATCTGTGTCTTTTCCCCTAAACCTCCCACCCACTGTCACTCCTGTGCTTTGCTTCAGCCCTTAAAAGTTGTGTATGAGAAGTGTCTTTTTCCTACAGGACTGAGGATTTATAAGGACTTTTTTACTATTTCATTGTGGCAATTCGTTTGTATTTTATATATGTAAGGATGGATACATCTTTTAAAAATTGTTTATTTTTTGAGTTATAGTTACTTAAAACTTCCCACCATTTTCATCATCAATATTAATGTTTGTTTTTTCAAGACAGGGTTTCTCTATGTAGCCTTGGCTGTCCTGGAATTTGTTTTGTGGGACAAGCTGGCCTCAAACACTCAGACATTGACCTGCCTCTGCCTCCCAAATTCCAGGATCAATAGTGTATACAATTACCTCCTGACCTTAAAAATTACTTGTATTTAAGTGTTGGAGGGAGTCTTCTGTAGTTCACTAGGTTGGTGAAATCACCATGTAGCCAAGGCTGGCTCTGAGCACCTGATCTCATGACTCTACTCACCAATATTCATTTTTGTTTCTAGTATGTATCTGTGTTTGTGTGCACGAATATGTTATGTATGTGCTTGAATCACGGCACGTGTGTGGTGGTCAGAGAACTTTTAGAAATCAAGGCTCTCCTTCTACCTCGCCGAGGCAGGGCCTCTCTGCTCTCCGTGCTCCCCACCAGCTGGCCGACAGGTTTCTCAGGCAGTCTGCCTGTCCCTACCCCATCTGACTGTGCGAGTGCCGAGATCACAGTCGCGCACCGCCATGTCCAGCTTTTTACATGGGTTCTGGGAAATCAACTGTGGATCATTCGGCTTGTGTAGCAAGCGCTTCTACCCTCAGAGCCGCCTCCCTGGCCCCTCACATGGGATCGTTAGGGGTTTGGTTCCAACAGTGGAAGCACAGACACACTCTTAAGCTGGTATAGCCTTGTTCTCCACTATAATTTAAAATAAAGGTGGAAGCAGATTCATGATGTTGCCCGGTTCTGCGGCGGTTTCGAGGGCCAGTCCTCACACTCGTCCACCATTTTAGAACTGGTGTGTGGTGTATGTGAGTCTCTGGCCTCACTCCCATGACGCCTAAGGCTTGTAGTAGTGAATTACTTAAAGACACTGTCATAATGTGGTTTTACCTTTCACAGGGTCTCCAAAAAGCCTAGGGAAATGAAAGGCAAGAAAAGCAAAAAGATTTCTCTGAAGTACACAGCAGCAAGACTGCATGAGAAGGGAGTTCTTCTGGAAATTGAGGACCTTCAAGCAAACCAGTGAGTGTTTGCTTTTAATGTTATGTAATTTTCCTGTGTATGTGGGGTATGTGAGTGTATACACATGTATGTACTGGAGTGCATGTGTGCATGCACGTGCTTATTTGTGTGTGTGTGTGTGTGTGTGTGTTTGTACATGTACGTGAATATGGAGTCAGGTGGCCAGTGTCAAGTGCTCTTTTCCTCTTCACATCCACCTTATCATGTGTGCACACATGTGCTAGTGTCTGTGTGCCTGCGTGCATGTGAACATGGAGCCCCACGGCCAGTGTTGGGTATGCTGTTCCTTGTCACACCCCACCCTATTTTGGGGCACAGTCTTTGACTGAACCTGGAGCTCCTCTGTTCTGCTAGCCTGGCTGGCCAGCAAGGCCCCTGGGATTTGACTGTGTCTCCCACCCTCACCCCCATGCTGCGGTTGCAGGCTTGCACTGCTGTGCCCAGATGTTTATGCAGATGTTGGGCATCTGAACCGAGGTCCTCGTGCTCGGGCAGAAGGGACTACACCTGCAGAGCCATGTTCTCTCAGATGTCCATTTTGACTTTGTTTAGAAGAATTTAAATTTTGAATTCCTCATATCATTATCTCATTGTTCTTATTTCTCTTTCTAGGTGGCTCTTTTATATACTTTATGCATTTATATATAAATATGTTTTTTAATGTACAGAGTGATATTTTACAAACTTAAACCTGGTAATAAAAGAGATTGCAGGGTTGCTTTTTTTTTTTGTTTTTTTTTTTGAGGGGGAGGGAGTTGAGACGGGGTTTCTCAGTGTAGCCCTGGCTGTCCTAGAACTCACTACATAGACCAGGCTAGCCTCAAACTCACAGAGATCTGCCTGCCTCAGCCTCCAGAGTACTGGCATTAAAGGCATGCACCATCACCACCCAGCTGAGAATGTCTTCTTTAAAATTGCATCATTTTATATGTGTGCACGCCCATACAGCATGATATATCCATGGAGTCGGGTGTCAGCTTGGAGGAGCTGGTTATCTCTTTCTGCCATATGGGTCCCAGGGACAGAACTCCGGTCATCAGGTTTGAGGACAGGTGACTTCATTCCCTAAGAGTTTGCCACCTGAGAATGAATGTCTTTTTTCTTTTTTTCCTTGTTTATGGACCTTTTGTCCTGGCACATAAACACTAATGTATGTGCTTGCCCCAGGAACCCATTCTCTCATTTGCTATATCTGACTACATACTGTCTTTGTCACTGTTCCATTGCTGTGACAAAACACAGTGACCATGGCAACTTATAAAAGAAAACATTAGTTTCAGAGGGTTTGTCCATGATTGTCACTACAGGAAGTGGCAGCAGGTAGTCGGCAGGCACAGCCCCAGAGCAGTAGCCTAGAGCTCACATCTGATCCACAGATAACAAGGAGAGAGAGAGAGAGAGAGAGAGAGAGAGAGAGAGAGAGAGAGAGAGAGACTCTCTGACTGGGTCTGGCATTGCCTTTTCAAATCTCAAAGCCAGTGGCACACCTCCTCCAACAAGGCCACGCCTCCTAATCCTTCCCAAACAGTTTCACTAACTGGGAAAAGAGCACTGAGGCTCTTATGGGAGCCATTCTCATTGAAACCACTACACATGCCCACAAAAAAAAAAAAAAAAAAAAAAAAAAATTGGCTTCATTCCACATGGGGACCGCCTGCATCCTTTCTAGGAAGCACAGCTGGCTTTACCCTGGGTCAGAACTCTGGGTCAAGCCAGCTCAGGTTGCTGGCCCAGTATCCTCTGCCAGCCCTGGCCTACCTAGTTATAAAGCATGTCTTGAGCTTGGGCTGCTGGCTCTCCCTTCCTTTGATTCAGAAGGCACTTAGCACTTCTAATTCAGAAATATGGATGTGTAACTATCATACAGCAGGGGAAGCATGAGAGGCCCCTGGGGCGCCACCAGCTAGAAGAGTAGAGAGGTGTAAACTCTCCTCTGTGCTTATGTTTGGAGAAAGGCGATGCGTCTGTCTCCTGAGTGCCTCACTTTCTAAACAGAAATTAGGCTATTTGTCTTTGTTGTCATGTATCCAACACTCTAGTGTGGTCAGGCGGAGTGGTGCAGAACTTTAATCCAATACTCCCAGCAGGGGCAGGCAGATCTCTGAGTTCCAGCCTGGTCTGGGCGAGTTCCAGGACAGTCAGAGCTACACACAGAAACCCTGCCTTTAAAAAAAAAATTAAGAGCCGGGCGGTGGTGGCGCACGCCTTTAATCCTAGCACTTGGGAGGCAGAGGCAGGTGGATTTCTGAGTTCGAGGCCAGCCTGGTCTACAGAGTGAGTTCCAGGACAGCCAAGGCTACACAGAGAAACCCTGTCTTGAAAAAACAACAACAACAACAAAAAAGTCTCTCTTATAATAATTACATATTTCCTATGCTGACCTGGCTTAGAACTCTTAGTTATACTTTTTATTACTGTAACTATGGTAACACTTACATGTCAGCCGATGCTTGCAATAAGTCTTGAGAGGCAGGCGCACAGCGCATGCTCAGTTCTGGGCTTGCAGTGGCGGTGACAAGGCCTCACTGCGTAGCCCCAGCTGACCTTAGACTCGCCGTCCTCCTCCCTGGGCCTCCTCTCCTCTCTGCTAGGTTCCTCTCTCCTCCATACTCTGCCACTCTGGGCCATGGTTGCTTTTTAAAATAATAAATGCCTACAGCTGAATTTCTAATCCAATAATTTTTTTAAACTACTACAAAAACACATGACGTACAGTTCCCATTGTAGACGTTTTCAGGGCATAGATAGTATATATATATACATCATGGGCCAGATCACGAGAAGGCCTTCATCTTGCAAGTCACTCTGTGTCCCTCCCGCCAGCCTCCGGCCGCCACCACACTCTTCCTGGCCTTGCATTTGACTGCATAGTTACCTCGCATAAGTGAAGTCGTGCACTTGTTATCGTTTGTGACTGGCGTGGGCATTCACTTCACACAATGTCCTAGACATTTAACCATGACAGGATTTCCTCCATTTTTAAGGCTGAATAATATTCTATTGTCTGTGTGTACCACATTTTGTTCAGCCCTTCACGCATTGATGGGCAGGTGCTGTTTCCGACTAAGTTATTGTGAGCAGTGCTGCCCGCACAGGTGCAGACCTCTCCCTGAGTGCCTGGCCAGAACTGGGGTGGAGGACCATGTGGGAACTCGAGTCTGGCTGTAGAGGGTCTGCAGTAATGTCCATCACAGTGGTTGCAGGTCATGCTGATACATTGTTGCTATCGTTCTGCCTGCCTCATGCATGTAGGAAAGTGCCTGTGCTACTGCCCGCTGCCAGCCATGATCCCATGAAATACCTCCACAAGGGCTGGAGAGACAAGACACTCAGTGCCTAAGAGCACCCAGGCCAGACAGTCACCTGTAACTCCAGCTCCAGGGATACATGTGTGTGTTCGCGCACACGCACACAGACACACAGACACACACACACACACACACACACACACACATTTCTTTTTCTTTTTTTTTTTTTTTTTTTTTTTTTTTTGGTTTTTTGAGACAGGGTTTCTCTGTGTAGTCCTGGCTGTCCTGGAACTCACTCTGTAGACCAGGCTGGCCTCGAACTCAGAAATCCGCATGCCTCTGCCTCCCAAGTGCTGGGATTACAGGCATGCGCCACCACGCCCAGCTTTCTTTTTCTTTTTTTAATTAAAATTAAAAGTGTCTCTTTAAACTTTACCTATCTTTTTACGGATCTTAGATTTCTGATTGAGAGGTTGTGGTTTTGGCAGGTTTGGTTTTGGTGTGATGGGGAAGGCTCATCATCTTTTTTGCCCTCTGGTCAGTTTTTCAACTTGGGACCTTTGTGTTTCTGATTTTGTTGTAGGTGTTTGGTTTTTGTGTGGTTTTTCTGGCACTTTGCGGTCCCCACGTCTCTGACCTGGATTCTTCCCTCCTGTCACTGTTTTTCCCCCGCTGCTCTTCACGGGCCCCTGTTTGCATCTCTTATTTCTCATTTGCCGCTATGGGCATAGAAACTAGGAGACTCACCAAATGCATTCACACTAATTACTGCACAAAGCAATTATCCTTAGGAAGGAGGTGCTCCGAGCAGGTAAATGAAACCAGCCCACAAGTGCTCCTCTATCCCTTCGGAGCCCTCCTGTGCACCCTCACTGGCTCTCCTCCGTCTGAGAGGGCCTCAGCTCCGCTGAGCTCTGGAAATGTGGGCTGAGTGCTGTGTCCCCGAACAGCAGCATAACCATCCCCACTGCTGCTGGGCGGCCTCCGGCCTCAGACAGTGTGCACTCCCGTCCAGCGTCCACAGTCTCTGTCCAGGAAAGCCCCTGCTTCTCCCTGGTTCTCCCCCACACGCCCCTTCCTCCCCTCCCCTTCCCCAAGTCCCGAAACTCACTCTGTAGACCATGCTGGACTCAAGACTCAGGGATCTTCCTCTGCCTCTCAAGTGCTGGGACTGAAGGTGTGCGCACCATACCCGGCTCCTTTCCTCACTGACTTTTGACCATTGCTTCAGGGAAGAGCCATCTGGTCTCACCACTTCAGGCTTTGGTGGCATTCTCCTGGGCCCTCTTGGAACAAATTGCAAGTGCTTCAGGGAGAGGTGACCATTTCTCTCTCCAGGTGGCAAAGCAGACGACAAGGCACCCCTGGTGCCCCCTCCCCCATCTCAGAGTCTCATTACCTAAAAACTCCATGCTCACACAGATGGTGTTGTGTTTCAACAGATTTAAAAATGTTATCTTCGAAATTGGTCCAACAGAAGAGGTTGGAGACTTTGAAGTGAAGGCCAAGTTCATGGGCGTTCAGATGGAGACTTTCATGTTGCACTATCAGGTGGGTGTGCGCAGGCTTGGGCTTGACCTCTCGGAGGAGGAGGGAGAGAAAGATAAGGGAAAGCCCTTGGGAAGAGCTTTGTATATTCAGAGTCTGCGCCTAGATGGGAGAAGCCAGGGGCTCGGGGAGTTGGGTGTGGTCTGTGTCCTCTGAGAGTTCCTAAGGCGCATGCACTGTAGAGTGCACTGGTACTGGAACCTCCACTCAGCGGGCCCTGAGCTGAGCTGGTGCCCTGGCCAGTGTTAGCAGTAAGAGAGTCTGTGCTGCTCAGAACTTGAAATCTTTTTATCTTCCCATTTGTATATGATATGGATACCTTTTGTTAGGAATATTACTGAAAATGTGTGAATACATTGCCTCTTTGTAAATCTGAATCACATTTTAAATTCAAAATTAACTCTGTAGCAGTTTTCTAGCTTAAGTATCCCTAATGTTTTATTTTATTTTTAAGTCTCTTAACTTTTTTTTTTCTGGTGCTTAGGTTTGGCCCTCAGGACTTGTGCTTGCTAGGCAAGCTGTTTCCCACCAAGCTCAATTTCCAACCCCACATATCTGATTTTGGGGGGTGGGAGGAATCTCATGTAGTTATCCTCACAGTCACTACCCTCAAATCCACTGTGTAGCTTAGGCTGGCCTTGAACTCTTGATTCTTCTGTTTCTCCCAAATGCTGGGATTATAGATATGTGCCACCATGCCTAACTGCCTCAATATCTATTTTTTCACATTAAAAAACTTGTACAGAATAAGGAAGGTGACACGCACCAGTAATCCAGCATTCAGGAGACGAAGGCACGAGGATTCAGAGTTTGAGCCAGCCTGGCCTTCATTGTAATCCCAGGCTGGCCTGGATAGTGAAAGTAATCTTCAAAATCCAAGGCCAGAGATAATCAGTCAACTGAGAGGACTCCTGAGCAGTGTCCAGACCCAGCTATGTGTGCACCCCCACCACATAGTAGGCCTCTTGTGGGTTTCGTTGGTTGGGGTCTTTCTTTCTCTTTTAAGATTTACTTTGGCCGGGCGGTGGTGGTGCATGCCTGTAATCCCAGCACTTGGGAGGCAGAGGCAGGCAGATTTCTGAGTTTGATGCCAGCCTGGTCTACAGAGTTGAGTTCCAGGACTGCCAGGGCTATACAGAGAAACCCTGTCTTGGAAAAAACAAAAAAATATTTACTTTATTTTATGTATGTAGCTGTCTTCAGACACACCAGAAGAGGGCATCGGATCCCTTTACAGATGGCTGTGAGCCACTATGCTGGGAAGAGCAAGTCAGTGCTCCTAACCACTGAGCCCTCTCCTGCCTGGTTGGCCTGTTTCTTTTGCAGTACTGAGAATCAGACCTAGGGCCTCGCACATGCTCTGTTGCCAGCCTACTGTTCCAGGTCTCAGGGCGACTGCCTGCCGCTGCTGAGGGCTGGCAAACCAGGCTGGCACCTCTGTGAGCAAGCATCCCGACTTCTGCCCGGGACGGTCTCCCCTCCCCTCGTGTAATTGGCCTCCCTCCCTCCCTCCCTCCCCCCACCCACCTTCTCCCTCCATCAGTGAGCACGTGGCGTGCTGGCATGCAGCCTCCCTGCAGCCACAGTGAAGACCCATCCCTTTGACTCAGCAACCCTGAGAGACATCCTCTGTTGACAGCGCCAGCTGACTCATTTCCCTGCCACCCCCCAAAACTGTGACCTCCTAAAACAGCATCTTAGTCATCCGTATTTCCTTGTTGCTAACCAGTAGTCTCTCAGTGCATATTAATTAAGTAACCGTGAAAGGATGTCTTCATACATTGTAGCTGAGCACTGCTACACACAGCCCCGTATCCCACCGGGTTCCCTCGAGTACAGGCCAAGCAGTCTGCGAAGGAAGCCTGCACACTGCTGCTCAGTCAGTAACTCGTCTGCCTCATGGATGCCTGGGCTTAGGGTGAAGCTAGGCAGAGAGGACACACCGTGGTCCCCGTCCTCGTGACACTGCCGTCCCTTCATGCCCTTCCTCACCACCACTCGCAAGTTTAGTGCTAGGGGACAGTGCTGCCGTAAGCACAGGACAGCGGAGAGCATTAGAAAACAGCCCCTCAGACCTGATCGCCCCAAAGCCAGCTCTTTCCTGATGACGGTGCCACCCAACACTTTGAGCCTCAGCAGCTCATCTTTAAAGTTTAGAATCATGCTTCATAAGGTTTTCGTAATGACCTGAAAAACTAGTGTGTAAGGTGCCTAAACAAGGCCACACACAGGCTAGGCCTCCGATGAATGTGTGCTCCTCCTGTTTTGCTTGCTTTTTACATTAGAAAGTCTCTCTCTCGGAGTTGAAGTTGGAGTCTGGAAGGGCTCCTAGGCTGCCTGTCGGAGACTGTACGTTCAGTTTACAAGAGACCCTGACTTCAGTCTCCTAAAAACAAAAGACACCAGCGGATTGTAGAGCTGGCGGCGGAGCTCTCGTTGGTGGGATGCTTGTTTGGCTGCACAAAACCCTGCGCTTGATCTCAGCACTATAGATGCTGAGCCTGGCGCACAAGCCTGTCACCCCACCCTGGAGACAGGAGTATCCCCAACCTGTGCAAAGTTCCCGGGGGGGGGGGCAGGGAGGACCAGGGGAAGCCACGGGCGGGGGCGTATCTAGTAGGTACTGAGACATTACAAGCCATTCTCATTTTCAACCACTGGCATATTTCATGAATTGAAATGTCTTTATCTTTTCCATGTGTATTAAAAGCTCCACATTCAGCCGAAACAATGGGGAAAGGCCATCGTAACTTTTTGTTTTGTTTTGTTTTGTTTTTGTTTTTTGAGACAGAGTTTCTCTGCATAGCCCTGGCTATCCTGAACTCACTTTGTAGACCAGGCTGGCCTCCAGCTCAGAAATCCGCCTGCCTCTGCTCCCCAAGTGCTGGGATTACAGGCGTGTGCCACCACCACCCGGCTAGTAACTTTTTCCTTTCTTTTTTTTTTTGTTTTTGTTTTTGTTTTTTCGAGACAGGGTTTCTCTATGTAGCCCTGGCTGTCCTGGAACTCACTCTGTAGACCAGGCTGGCCTCGAACTCAGAAATCCGCCTGCCTCTGCCTCCCAAGTGCTGGGATTAAAGGTGTGCGCCACCACCGCCCGGCGTAACTTTTTTTAAAAAATTATCCATTTTATTTGTTTACAGTTAAAATCATACCCCCTTCCCCGTTACCCCTCAACAAACCCGTCCATCTTCCCTCTCCTCCCTCCCCTTTGCCTCCTGAGGGTGCTCCTCCACCCTCACCCACTCCCTCCCACCGCTCCTTCACCCACTCACCCACTCCCTCCCCACCACTCTAGCACCGCCCCCCCACACCATTGTTACTTTTGAAATAAGGTTTAAATGTATTTTAAGTATTTTAAGTGAACATAACTCCTAATTTTCCTTCATGTTTAGAATATTTTATCATAAACTAAATAATACCCTAAGGCTCAGTTAGCTTAAAGGTTCCCTCAGTCAACACGCCCTGTTGCTCCAGCACCCAGGGTGGCGTGTGGCCCCAGGGTGGTTGTGCACTGAGAAGTCCCCCCCCCCTTTTCACTTCTGGCAGGAAGGCCTGCCTCTCCTCTCCTGGGTCCTCCCGTCCTAGGGGCCTTCCTTTCCTTGTTCCAGATGTGATGGTTAAACTGTTGTGTTTTGTTTTTTAAACAGGACTTGCTGCAGCTACAGTACGAAGGGGTTGCAGTCATGAAATTATTTGATAGAGCTAAAGTGAATGTCAACCTCCTGATCTTCCTTCTCAACAAAAAGTTCTATGGGAAGTAACGGGTCACTTGCCGCCCCGAAGAATTAAAAAAACAACACCGCCTCGCCTCCCGGCTGTCTTTCTAAGATCCTCCATTATTCCTTGGAAGCAAGGACCTGGCCCAGTGGCGCCTCAGTTCACACTCCGGAAGCCCGGTTTAAGTCCCCTCCCTCTGACAGGCGTCAGTGCCCTCTTCCTTCTCCTAGTGAAGCCGAATGCCCGGCGCCCCCTCAGCCCTGCTCCCCCATTTTCTCTCATCATGTAGGAAAGAGTGGAACCCCAGCCAACCCCTTTCTGTTAAAGCCTCCTAAGTGGTCACTACTACTTGGTAAACATCGGTGTTTGCTTTACTTAGCAATAAGAATGGTGGAATTCAAATTGTTTAGAAGCAAAAGCATCAGGTGGATAGCAAGCATGTGTGTGAAGTCAGATTCACCCCCACGCCCACCAGCGCCCACCAGCGCGGTCAGAGGATGAAGTCCGTGAAGTCTTCCGGCTGCCTCTGTGGGCGGGCCAATCCGAGTT
>OZ030005.1:70299552-70412052 GCA_964023405.1 Apodemus agrarius | reverse complement strand
GGGGGCGGGGCGGAACTCTCCTTGGCAACAGCAGAGCATCCCTGGACCACTGAGCCATCCTTCTAGTTCCCAGACTTAGCCTTTTCTGTTTCCTTTCTGTCTTTTTCTTCTTTGAACACCTGTCCAGGTCCTTACCACACCTGTCCCGCGCTTCGGGCTTTCTCACTTTCTCCAAAGGCCACCCTGTTGTCCCCTGGCACCTGCCCCTCTGACCTCCATCGCTAACCTACCCACTTTCTTTGCCACTAACTTAAAGGCACAACTCTTCCTCTTTTCCATACCCCTCCTCCCAACAGCCGCCCGCATTTACAGGGCACTGGCCCTACTGTTTTCCCTCAAATTTTAATAAAATTATCCTCTAGCTAAAATAAATAAATGAGGAATAAAACCAACAATTAAAATGGGAGGAAAGGTCAGGCGGTGGTAGCACACACCTTTAATCCCAGCACTTGGAAGGCAGAGGCAGGCAGATTTCTGAGTTGGAGGCTAGCCTGGTCTACAGAGTGAGTTCCAGGACAGCCAGAGCTACATAGAGAAACCCTGTCTCAAAAAACCAAAAAAAAAAAAAAAAAAAAAAAAAAAAAAAGCCGAAATTGGAGCTCAGAGGACAGCTTGGGAAAGTCAGGTCTCTCCCTCTGCCATGTGGGTCCCGGGGATTAAACTCAGCTTGTCAGACTTGATGGCTATACCCACTGGGCTATCTGGCCTGCCCGGAGTCTATGTGTAAGAGCTCAGGATCCCGACCAAAGGCAGAGAGATGCTGATGTTAAAGAGACAGCTCGGTCCTCTGAGTGCCTGAAGCACAAGCAGAAGGACCTGGCCTCATTCCCCGCACCCTTGTTTGACCGCAGCAGAGCAGGGTGTGGGGCCTGTGCTTCCAATACCAGAGCTGGAAGCAGACAGCCAGAGCCCTGGGGCTGACCAGGCAGCCACCCAGCCTAATGAGAAACTTCCAGGTCCCTAAGAGGGATCCAGTCGGAGACAACAAGATCTTTACATTAAAAGATGTTTTTAAGTAAACAAACTCCTTAGATTTTAAGTTTTTCTAAAGTCTAAGATCCAGGTCTTGGCAAACAGTAACAAAACTGCAAAGTAACCACATGAAGATAAGAATTGACTATCAAAGGTCGGGGTTGGGCAGGCAGAAAGGTTGGGCCTGAAGCTCAGCTGCCAGTGTTTATCTGGTAAGAAAACACCTGGGTGACCTCTGACCTCCACAGGCTCACACATGTACACCCACGTATACAGGAACAATCACGCATGTGTACACACACAAGAAAAAAAAGAAGGGGGCTGGAGAGGCGGCTCAGCGGTTAAGAGCACCGGCTGCTCCTGCAGAGGACCGGGATTTGATTCGCAGCACCTACAAGCTGTCTAGCAACCCTCTGTAAATCCAGCCCCAGGAATTCCAAGACCCTCTTCTGACTGCAGGCACAGCATGCCGATGGTAAGATACACAAAAGGAGTGGAAGGACTGGAGAGGCGGCTCAGCAGTTAAGAGCACTGACTGCTCTTCTGAAGGTCCTGAGTTCAAATCCCAGCAACCACACGATGGCTCACAAACATCTGATGCCCTCTTCTGGTGCATTTGAAGACAGCTACAGTGAACTTAGATGGGGCTGACTGGAGCGAGTGGGGCTGCTGACTGGAGGTCCTGAATTCAAAATTCACAGCAACCACACGATAGCTCACAACCATCAGCACAGCTATAGTGTACTCATACGCATAAAATAAATAAATAAATAAATAAATAAACACATCTTTAATAAATAAAAGGAGGGAAAACAAAACATATACACATTAAACAAATAAATAAGTAAATAAATAAATAAATAAACAAATGAGCAAAAATATTTTAAGGAGTAAGTAGGAGGAAAGGTGAGGGGGAGGGGAGAGGAGGAAGTGGAGGGGGGAGGGGAGAGGAGGACGTGCAGGCAGAGTTATCCTGTTGAGAGTCAGGATAACAAACTGGTAAGGCCAGGCAGTGGTGGCGCACGCCTTTAATCCCAGCACTTGGGAGGCAGAGGCAGGTGGATTTCTGAGTTCGAGGCCAGCCTGGTCTACAGAGTGAGTTCCAGGACAGCCGGGGCTACACAGAGAAACCCAGTCTCAAAACACCAAAATAATAAAAATAAAAATAAACAAATGTGGTAAGATTAATCACTTATTCCAAAGACGGCTTTGCTAGAGAGCAGGCATTTTAAGATGAAACAAAAACCAAAGAATGATTTAGTTGAAAAATATCTGTTATCCCTGTACCAAAGAGAAGATAGGGATTATTTACAAAGTAACAATCATCAAACTAAGGAAAAAAGGGCCCAGAGAACTGAGGCTGTGAGCCTGCCTAGCTTACAGAAAGTTCTGGGTTGTGTCCCCTCCTCCCCACACCACAAAAACTGGGTAAGTCTGTGCTCACCTGTAATCCCAGCAGTTGGGAGGCAGAGGCAGAAACATCAGTTCAAGACCATCCTTGGCGACATCATGAGCTGGAGTTGGGAGGCCACCCTCAGATACTTGAGTCTCTGCCTCAAAAAGCCAATAGTAGGTGTCGAGAAAAACCTCTTATATGCTGTATGGAAGCATCACCTGTCAATAAAAAAAGTCTATGGCCAAAGAGCAGAGGCAGGATTAGAAGACTGCACATCCGGCAGGGAGAGAGAGGCATTCTGGGAAAGAGTCAGGCGGGAGACTTGCCCCAGAAAGCTGATGATGAAGACGTCACATGAAGCTGAGGAGAGGTAACCAGCCACTTGGAAGACAGATGCTAAGAACTAGTCGGGGAACAAGCCAAGGTGTGTGGCCGAAGCAGTTATTAATAAATGACTAGTCTCAGAGCAGTTATTCTGGGAACAGAGGCCAGCGAGAGGCGGTTACAGATGGGGCTGTGGGGTGGCTCAGAGCGAAGGGGTTTGGGGCCAAGCTCGAGAGGCGAGAGGCAGAGATCAGACCCTGAGACGTACATGGGAGAAGGAGAGAGCTGCCTTCCACGAGGGGTGGGACGACTTCCATACACACTATTGCGTTCCCCACTCCCATCCCCACCCCACCAATTATTACATAAACATAATAATATTAAGGAAAAAAACAATAAACAAGTAAAAAATACATAAAGTCCAGCTATGAGAAGGAGGAGGAGGAACACCAGGCGAGGAATATATATAACCCATCGTTATATACCGAGAGCTGGACGATTCTTAAGAAGGTAGGTGTGAGCTGTACTGGCGCATGTCTGTAACGCCAGTAACTGGAGGCAGAGGTAGGAGGGTCAGAAGCTCAGGTAACCTGGGCCACACAGCCTGGGCTACATTAGACCTTATTTCAAAAAATGAAATGTAAAGCCGGGAGGTGGTGGCACACGCCTTTAATCCCAGCACTTGGGAGGCAGAGGCAGGTGGATTTCTGAGTTCGAGGCCAGTCTGGTCTACAGAGTGAGTTCCAGGACAGCCAGGGCTACACAGAGAAACCCTGTCTCGGAAAAACAAAACAAAACAAAACAAAACAAAACAAAACAAAACAAAAAACCCAAAAATGAAATGTAGATATCTTAGAAATGTGTAAATTTTGTGATGATAAAATTTCCCAGGAGTCTTACATACACACACCACACACACATATACACCACACACACATACACACACACCACATACACACACACCATACACACACACCACACACACACACACACACACATAGACCACCTACCACACACACACACACCACGCACACACACCATGCACACACACACACACACACACCATACATACCACATACCACACACATACACACACACCACATACCACACACAGACCATATACACACACCACACACACACACATATACATACACCACATACCACACACACACACACACTATACACACACACACACACACACCATGCACACACACACACCCCATACATACCACATACCACACACACACACATACACACCATATACACACACCACACACACACACATACACACACACCACATACCACACACACATGCACACAACACACATACACACACACACACACACACATGCGCGTGCACGCGCACCTTCGCACTTGTGCGGGGCTAGACTTAGGTTGTAGGGCTTACTGGGAAGCCCTACAGGAGGCAAAAAAAATTTTTTTAAGATTTATTTATTAATTATATGTAAGTACACTGTAGCTGTCTTTAGACACATCAGAAGAGGGCGTCAGTTCTCGTTGCAGATGGTTGTGAGTCACCATGTAGTTGCTGGGATTTGAACTCAGGACCTTCGGAAGAGAAGTCAGTGCTCTTAACTGCTGAGCCATCTCTCCAGCCCCAGGAGACAAATTTTTAACTCCTCCCACAATTTTATACCAAAATAAAACCACAGTATATAAAATTGATTTATCAAATGTGATAATTTAGTTGCGTTGGAAAAATGGAAGCAGAGAAAACCTGCAAAAATCAGGCCTAAAACAGTGAAAGCCTCTTTTTTGGTAAGAGAAAACACAGTGTGTAAGGTCAAACCCGCACACACAGCAGGATTCAGGGTCATTTTCAGCGGAAAGGACTTTCTAAAATTATAAACCTCTACACGTACACCAAGTGATTTCATACAATTTCATTTTCTGGATTCAGATTTAAGGTGGTGTGGCTGAGCGGTAGAGACTTGCCTATCACATGCAAGCAGCTGCAGTCACTGAAGAAAAGTATACAAGTTAACTATGAGAAGACTAGAAATAGAGCAAATGTGCTTTATTCAACAGCGCGGGGGCTGTGCTCAGGCTGATGGGGACAGGACATGTAGGACATATCCCAGGGCCCTTCAGGATGGCGAGTCCTGAAAAGCTAGAATTACGTTTCCTAGACAACCCTGCAGCTGGGATTCCAGGCACAATTTTGCCTCTTCCTGTTATTTTATTTATTTATTTATTTTATCTTACAAGATCAGTACATTGGAGGCTGGGAAGGTGACTCAGTGGTCCCTTGCTGCTCTTCTAGGGGACCAGAGTTCAGTCCCCAGCATGGAGAGTCAGGCAGCCGAGGTGCCCAGAAGTTGAGCTTCCAGGGATCCAATAAAAAAAAAAAAAAGAACAAGGCAGTAAAAAGGAAAAGGTAAGAGAGCAGAAGAGAAGTGAGCGGGTGCACGCTACGTCTGCAGCGAGGGCTAAGGGGTGGAGCCGGCGCTCCTTGCCGTGGCTTGGGGTTCTCACTACAAAGGCCGTGGCGGGATGCACTCTGGGACCACCCATGGCTGCATGACTTCAGGCAGTGCTGAGTCCCCGGGATGTGCTCTCCTTTATCATTGATATCTCGGCTCTTAGCGGCTACCGCAACTCTTCCCCACCCTTGAGAAAGTTTACCTTTCCGTGGTTAAAAAAAAAAAAAAAAAAAGCCAGAGCACTTTATGACTTCTGTTGGGTGCATCTGAACCAGCGGCATCACAACCCCTGGGCTTTCTCTTTGTACCCACCCCCTACCGGGGGCTGGGCTCTCCTGTAGTCCACGCCCTCTCAAGCTGGCCAGGCCCCTCAGGCTGGCCTTGGACTCCTGCATCCCACCTCCCAAATGCTGAGTTATAGATGTGTGCCACTGTGACCCACCAGGGCTCCCCCCCCCCCAAAGATTCTGTCTTTTTTTTTTTTAAGATTTATTTATTTATTATATGTAAGTACACTGTAGCTGACTTCAGATATCCCAGAAGAGGGTGTCAGATCTCATTAAGGATGGTTGTGAGCCACCATGTGGTTGCTGGGATTTGAACTCAGGACCTTTGGAAGAGCAGTCACTGCTCTTAAGCACTGAGCCATCTCTCCAGCCCCCAAGATTCTGTCTTTAAATTATGCATGTGGGTCTGTACCTGTGAGAACAGCCACCTGACATCAATGCCAGAGGTTTTGATCCGCGTGAGCTGGATATAGCCAGTTTCCAGCCACCTGAACCGGGTGCTGGGAATTAAACATGGGGTCCTCTGCAAGAGCAGAAGTTCTTAACCACTGAGCCATCTCTCCAGCCCCAAGAGCAGAAGTTCTTAACCACTGAGCCATTTCTTGAGTCCCTAGGGCTTTATTCTTAGTGTCATCATATTTATTGTGCCCATGTGGACATGGTCAGGGGTCATCTTTTAGGAGCCGGTCAGTTCTGCAGATGTCAAGCTTGCAGAGTAAAAGTTTCATCCACTGGTTGATCTTGCAGGCACCCATCTGGGTTTATTTATTATTATTTGAACATTGTTATTTAGTGTGTGTCTGTGCATGTGTGTGTGTGTGTGTGTGTGTGTGTGTGTGTGTGTACACCTCAAGTACTTGTGTGTGAAGGTCAGAGGACAACCTTTAAGAGTTGGGTCTGTCCTTGCCTGTGTATCCTGAGAAGCAGATTCAGAATGTTAGGCCCGGTAGCAGTGCCTTTGCTGAGGCTTTTTTATTAGGTGAAATAAAGGTGAAGAAAGCATATTATTATGGCAGTTGACCTACTACCAGAGACGCTACTAAGTGACCAAACAGGCAGGTGGGTATGCTGGGCCAGTGGACACCTCCCACCCGCTGTGAGATGCTGGGCCAGTGGACACCTCCCACCCACTGTGAGATGCTGGGCCAGTGGACACCTCCCACCTACTGGGAGATGATACAAAGTTTCATCCTGCTGCTCAGAGTGGCAAGTGATGTAAAAAACTCATGAATTATTAATTTTTTGGAATGTCCCACTTAATATTTTTAGACTACGGTTGATGGAGTGTAGTTGAAATCTTGGAAATGAAACTGTGGGTGGGGAACAGTCCTCCTCCTGCGTGTTTTCCGAGTAGCTCCGTGTAGTGACAGCTCTCCCAGCTGGCTTCCGATCTCAGAGGAAGTGGTTCCTTTGCTGCCTCATTTCTGCAGCCTGGAGCTCCATAACAGAGTCTGTTATCAGCCTCCTAACAGGCTTTTCAGCAACTCCTTTATTACTTGAACTAGCCAGAAGTTCCTGCTTTATTAGGCTTTGTTTGTTTGTTTGTTTGTTTGTTAAGATGGAGGAAAGGGGGGCTGACTCACTCTGTAGACCAGGATGGCCTCAAACTCCCAGAAACCCAACGGCCTTTGCTTCCCAAGTACTGCTCTTAAACGGTGTGTGCTGCCATGCCCAGATTTTTCTTTTGTTTTCTTTTTTTTTTTTTTAGGATTTATTTTTATTGTACTTAATCATGTGTCTCTGTGCCTCTGTGTGGGCATGCATACTTGGGTGCAGGCGCCTGTAGAAGCAACATTATCATATCCCCTGGAGATGGAGTTACATGTAGCTTCGAATGCCCAATTTGGGGGCTGGGTACCAACCTCAGGTCCTCTGAAAGCATAGCAAGTCTCTCCAGCCTGTGTGTGCTTGCTTTTTTCTTTCTTTCTTTCTTTCTTTCTTTCTTTCTTTTTTTTTTTTTTGAGACAGGGTTTCACTGTCTCAAAGACAAGGTGGCCCAGAATGATCTTTAATTTGTAGTCCTCCTGCCTCCACCCTGAGATCTCAGATGTATGACACCATGTCCAGCCTGGCCCAGTTGTGTGAAACTGAACTCAGTATGGCATAAAAGCAGAAAGTAACATGTAAAAGAAAAGCCTGGGTGGGTTGGAGGGATGGCTCGGTGGTTAGCAGCACTTAATGCTCTTGCAAAGGGTCAGGGTTGAGTTCCCGGCACCCACATGGTAGCTGACAAGCAACCATCTGTAACCCCGGCTCTGGGGGCTCTAAGGCCACCTCTGGCCACCGAGGATTCCTACCCACAGATCCTGCACATAGCCGCTGCAAGTCTACACACGTACATATAGAAATCAAGACAAATAAAACAAGAAAAAAAGCATAGTGGATAAGACAACACAACAGACACATAAACCTAATTCTAACAGAACAGTCTAGGGACTGGTGAGCTCGCTCAGCTGGGTAAGGTGCCTGCCACCAACCCGAGTTAGACGCCAGGGACCTGACTAGAAGAAGCAGAGAACCGACTTCTGCAAGTCGTCCTCTGGCTGCCACGAACTCAACGTGGCGGATGTGAGCACACTCACACACACACACACACACACACACTCACACACACTTTCACACACATACACTCTCACACACACATTCACACACATACACTCTCACACACACACATTCACACACACATACTCTCTCATACACTCTCACACACATTCACACACACATACTCTCTCCTACACTCACACACAATTCACACTCTCACACACATTCACACAGACTCTCTCATACACACACACATTCTCACACACACTCTCTCACACACATTCACACACACTCGCACACTCTCTCACACACATTCTCTCTCTCACACATACACTCACACACACATTCACACACACACTAAATGAACAAATGTAAAAAATCAACACATATAAAACGATCGCAGGAAGTACAAAAGTTGCACATCATGTCTATAAGTTATTTTTGGTTTCGGATTTGAGACAAGGTCCTCATATAATCCTGCTGGCTTCACTCTCATTATGCAGCCCAGGAGGACCTTGCGCTACTGATTCTCCTGCCTCTACCTCCCAACCGCTGGGGTTACAGGCACTTGCCAGAATACCCAGTCTCCTTTTTGTATAAATTCTAAACACAAGACTTCCTATTCCGTCGGTGGTGGTGGCACACGCCTTTAATCCCAGCACTTGGGAGGCAGAGGCAGGCGGATTTCTGAGTTCGAGGCCAGCCTGGTCTACAGAGTGAGTTCCAGGACAGCTAGAGCTACACAGAGAAACCCTGTGTGGAAAAGAACCAATCAACTAAACAAAAACAAAAACAAAAAACCCAAAAAACCAAAAAGACTTCCTATCCCACATACAGTAACTGGATTAGTAAACCATACACAATAAAAGCAAGAACAGCATAATCAGTATATGTTGATTTTGAAAAGTATGAGCTCTAGACATCACTATCAATATGGTTACTCTTTATGGAGACAAAGAAGGAGGTGGAGCTTTTTTTTTTTTTTAAAATAAACTCCAAGCATGTGAAGCAAAATGACTTTTGAAAAGTTTTATTGTATATGTGTGTGTTTAGGTATGTGCTTGCTACAGCATGAGTGTGGAGGTCAAAGGACAATTTTCAGGAGTCAGTTATCTCCTTCCACATGAGTCATTTAGCTGGCCCCAAAATGCCTTTTAAATTTTATTTGCAGGGTTGGAATCAAATCCAAGGGCCTAGGGCTTGTCATACGGGCGCTCTACAGCTGAACACCACCCCCCAGGCCCTGCAAAAATATTTTGATGGTTTAATCATAAGGTGCGTGGGTGTTATTAATGTTATTTTCTGTATTTCTCCGCACATCCTAATTCACAAAACATAGCCATGTACGACACTCTCCAGGACATCTTGGTGTACAATTATGTTCGAAGCAGCTTCTGGGCTGAAAAGGGGGGAAACCTGATGAGGCAACCTGCTGTTTTAAAACAGCAAAGTTGAAGTTGAACGGACTGGAGAGATGGCTCAGTTAAGAGTACATACCGCTCTAAGAGAGGACCAGTGTTTGGTTCCTAGTGATCTTGGGTGCCTGCACGCCTATGCACATATGTACATACCCACAATGGGGGATGTGGGCAGTGGTACCCAGCGGCTGTCACGCACTGGCGTGGCTTAGCTTTGCTGACCGGATGTAGATGTGAGAAGTCCCAAAGCAGGCTGGGGACCGTGGGCTCAGCCCTCGGTCGGCTCGCGCGCGGGAGGCCGGGCTTCGGGCCCGGAGGCCGGGCGGGCCGCGCCGAGGGCGGGGCCGCCGCGCGGGGGCGGACCTCGGCGCGCTCCCGGCCGCTGGCTGGCTCAGGGGCCGCGGCGGCTCCTCTGCCGGGTCGCGCCGGAGGACAGGCTTCGGGCGGCGGCTTGGGCGGCCTGCGGACCGACCGGGTGGGCCGAGCGGCGGAACCCCGCGCCTGCCGTCTGCCTTGCCCGCTAGCGCGGGGCGCGCGCCATGGCCGCCTCGCCCGGCTCGGGCAGCGCCAACCCGCGGAAGTTCAGTGAGAAGATCGCGCTGCACACGCAGCGGCAGGCCGAGGAGACGCGGGCCTTCGAGCAGCTCATGACCGACCTCACCCTGTCCCGGGTGAGCTCCGGGGCCGGCGCAGGCGGTGCGGGCGGGTCCGCGCGGCGGGGTAGAGATCGCCGGGCCGAGGCGGCGGCGGGGCCGGGCGGGGGCCGCGGGTGGGGAGCGGGGCCGGGGCGGCCGCGGCCTCGGTTCTGGCCGGCCTGGCGACACCAAATGCGGCTTGCGCTCTCGGTCGACGGGCCTTCGGTGCGGTGAGCTGGAAACAGCCGAGCCCGGGGAGGCGGGCAGCGGCGCCGGGCGGCCTAAGCGGGAGGATGACCCCGAGAGGAAATCGCACGCAGCTGCAGCTTGGAGGCCGGACCGAGGCGCGCCTGGTTCGGGCGGTGCGGCTTCTCCGTGGACACCCACGGCCAGCGAGCCCTTGACTGTCGGGGTGGAAGGCCTCGGGGGCCCGAGGGTCGCACATCTTCGCCGAGGGGGAATGCTGGGTGCACGCACAAGTGAATCGACGGCTGGCCTCTGAGCGGCAGGGGGCCTTGGTACCACGACGAGATTCCGTGGCTTTCTCACTTTCGCCTCTTGGAGGTGCTTTACGTGGTCCGGTGCATTTGTTCAGCATCAGATATTTACTGCGAAGTGACAGGGTGCTTAGTGCAGATGGTGACCGCGGAGGGACCCAGAGGAATGATTAAGAGCAAGTGGGGACAAACAAACACCTGGGAGGCTGGACGACTGGAGCGGACGGCAGGGGATGGAGACAGCGGGAGTGTCTGTGCGGACCGCAGAGGGTCGCCGCCTTGAGGATTCTGCGTGCTGGCCTTGAAGGCACATTGTCAGATGGGGGAGGCTGTGACGATGCTGGGGGTGAACAGCTGGAAGGAGCCGTGAGAGCTGATTGCACGCTGGTTGTTCGCCTGCTTCCTGAGATGTATTATATTTTGGCCACCATAGTGTTCAGGACTTGAAAAACAAAAACAAAATCGGTTGCCAGGGTTTAAATTGGGAGTTTTTTCTTTTAACATAAATTTAACATAAACCAAACTAACATAAATTTATAGCATAAACTAACTGACTGACTTTAAAATTAAGAGACCTGGACACGATCTTGAGTGTTACTACCCCCAAGTGGAGTATGAACTCTATAATACAATTTGCTATAATACAATTCACACCACTCACTGTTAAGAGGCCCCAACACCAAGACCATTCATCATAACTATATAATGTTATCTTTTGAGGTAGTAAGAACAAAATGAACTGTTTTCTGAACTTACATTCTCGGTGCACTGAAGCAAAAAGAAAAAAAAAAAAGAATATATGAGAGATAAGTGATAGATACAGATAGATACAGAAGACTGAAGATTTCAAGGAAAAAATGTCCTTATGCCCTGACCAGTTTTACTGCTTTGGCATCTACAGGCCTTTACATTTTGTGACCTTGATTAGACTGAACTAGACAAGCTTAGGACATATTGAAGAGGTGTGGGTAAAAAGCCATGGATTAGCGTAAGGCCTATGTTGTGCTCTTCCAAGGCATGCTTTATACATACATGCATGTGTGCTATACATGTGTCTGTATACATACATGTGGTCTATGTGTCTGTACACATATATGTGCTCTGTGACTGTATACACACATGTGTCTTTACACATACATGTGCTCTATGTCTGTATAGGTGTGTCTATACATATACATGTGCTCTGTGTCTGTATACATACATGTGCTCTGTCTGTACAGCCAGAGTCGGTCCAGTCACTCATGCGATTTTTTTTTCGGTTTTTTTCAAGACAGGGTTTCTCTGTGTACTTCCGGCTGTCCTGGAACTCACTCTGTAGACCAGGCTGGCCTCGAACTCAGAAATCTGCCTGCCTCTGCCTCCCAAGTGCTGGGATTACCACTGCCCAGCTCACTCATGTGATTTTTGAGGCCCCCTTTAAACCATCCTTTGTGCTGAGGTCATGAGTAATGTACAGATTATTTTATTCTTATGGGACAAGGTTGTATATAGCTCTGCAGCCCAGCTGGTTTCTAGCTCGACCTCCTTAGATCATAAATGCTAGGATTACAGGCATGCATCAGCATACCTGGTTCAGATTTTTAAAAAAACAAGTCCTCACAGATCCTTAGTGTCCATATAGTTTTGATTTTACTTGTGTGTTTTCGCACATAATCTTGTGTATGAAGTTCATTAGGTAGAGCTTCTATACCCTCAGAAACGAAGACATTTATGTATGCAATAAACCCAAGATTACAAATGAGTAAACCCAAGTCAAATTTCACATAGTATGATAAATGCTATTTTGATGCACCGACCTTGGGTTCTCTAGGTGATATGTTGAATTTAATGAGCCTGGTCAACTGTAGCTTATAGGCTAATCCAGCTGCTATTTCTGCTAATTACTACACATCTGTGTCACTTTGCCCTGTACCTGGACCACGCGTCATTTGCATGTTCTGCCTGTTTTCTCCTTGACCAGTGGCTCCCAGTGTGTTCGAACAGACACTCGTGACAACACTGAGTATACCTGGGAAATTTTTGCCTTTTTAGTATTTTAAAGGCTTATTTTCCCATAGAAGTCACAGAATGACACACTTGTCATAAAGAACCCCTGGGTCCTCAAATGTTTGTGTACTTCCATTCGGAGAATAGTCCGTGTAGTCCGCAGAGGGTGATTGGATGGCCAGTATTCTGGCTTTCCTCACTGCTCACAGCAGGCGTGTTGATGGACAGGCAGGGCACCACAGTGATCTAGACACTGTTTCTTCTCAGCCCGTGCATGTGGGGCTTCAGCTGCTCCGTGTGGCCACAGTCGGTCTTTTAGGACTGACTTGATACTACTCACCGGTGGGTAGGAGGCTCTAGATCAGTGGTTCTCAACCAGTGGGTCAGGAGTCCCACAGGAGCAGCTGCTCAGAACTCTGCATTGCAGTTCATAACAGCGGCACAGTTACAGTTATGAAGTAGCAACAAAGTACCCTTATGGTTTGGGGTTACCACAATATAAGGAATTGAATTAAAAGGCTGCTGTGTTAGGATGGTTGAGACCCACGACCCTAGATTTTGGAGAATTTTTTTCTTTCCAGCTTTAGCGTTTCAGCTTCATCAGGAAACAGTGGGAAAGGTTTGTTTGTTTGTTTGGTTGGTTTTATTTTTTCGAGACAGGGAAAAACAAAGAAGCAAAGCTCTTCTGTCATAGCTCTGGCTGTCCTGGGACTTTCCCTGTAGACCAGGCTGGCCTCGAACTCAGAGATTCTCCTGCTTCTGCCTCTTGAGTGTTAAGAGTAAAGGTGTGCACCACCACGCCCAGCTAGCAGAGAGGCAGTCTGAAGAAGGGAGTACTAGAAGGACCTACCTGCCCATTGTACCTGCAGGGGTTCTCCTGGTGAGGAGACAGCCGAGAGCGGAGGCAGGTCAGCCCAGGAACAGCTGCTGTGCTTGGAATGATTTCTGTGTGGTTGGTAAGTTGGATGCTGCCAGTACAGTTATGACACGTGTGTGATGGGGGCTTGACAGTCCTCTAGTGTGCTCACTAAGTACTGTGTCTGTAGTGCGTGCCTGGTTATTTGGTTATTTGGGATGCTGTAGTGAGCAACACTGCTTGCTGATGGGTGTGAAGATCCAGTGAGGAAGATATTGAAGAATTAAATACCCGCTGTAAAAGGGAAGTAGCTGGAGCTCTGGGCATGTGTAGCTAGAAGCCTTTGCTATTTCTGAGTGTCTAAAGGATCAGCGGGTGTAGGGAGGGAATTTTGGGATTTGTGTGGAAAGGGAGTGTGTGTCTGGCAGTCACAGAAGAGCCCAGTAGGACGACTGGGAGAGAGATTTGAGGTGCAGAAAGATCAGGCTGGAGATGAGGGATTTGGGACCTGATCCTAGAGCAATAGTAGGCCATTGGAGAGGCTGATCCCGGGTGGATTTGCTTCTTAAAAGGATCCCTCTAGGCAGAACCTAAAGGGAGGCTGCAGTGGAGACCGTGTTCTGGGGCAGTACAGCGAGCTCTGGCAGGGCTTGGTGGCCTTGACCAGCGTGGACAGGCTGGTGCTCACCAGTGTAGGAGCTTTGGAGGTTCCAGCAAGGGGAGAGGGAGAGCTGGGGATGATTCCCAGGCCTTAGGCACGTTGGGCTCCTGGACGGAGAACACTGCAGGGGCAGAGCGGGCTTGTGAAGAAGGCTGCATGTGAGGGGCTTCCAAGCCTCAGGAAGCGTGTTCCCTCAGGCTGTTGCCCCTGTGGACTTGGGCCTCAGGAGGGCAGGCTAGGTCTCCCTCTTATTTGGGACTTTTTGGAGTTTAGCCACAGGAGATTTGATGCTTAGGAACAGTTTTGAGACCACATACTCTCCAGGTAGGGGAGTGTAGCTCAGTAGGTAGAGCGTTTTCATAGTGAACTCCAAGTCCTGATTTGATCCCCAACATAGGTATCAGTGGCTTACACTAGGAATCCTAGCACCTGAGAAGCTGAGGCAGGAGGATGAGAAGTGTAAGGTCACTCTCAGCTACACAGGGTATTTGAGGTCAGCCTACCCTATCTAAAACAAATGACCTTCTGCCCCCCACAAATTACAAACTGACTGGCGGCTTACACCCTAATTTTGGCTCTCTGACATAGTTTGTTTTCCCAAATATGTGTGTGTGTGTGTGTGTGTGTGTGTGTGTGTGTATGTCTGTGTCTGTCTTTATATGTGTGTCTGTGCCTATGCCTGTGTCTATGTCTGTGTGTGTCTGTGTCTATGTCTGTGTGCATGTGTCTGTGTCTCTCTATGTGTGCCTGTGTCTATGTCTGTGTGTGTATGTGTGTGTGTCTGTGTATGTCTCTGTGTGTGTGTCTGTGTGTGTGTATGTCTGTGTGTCTGTGTGTGTCTGTGTCTCTCTGTGTATGTCTGTGTGTGTCTGTGTGTGTCTGTGTCTCTCTATGTCTCTGTGTGTGTCTGTGTCTGTGTCTGTATGTTTACATCTGTTTAATAAGGACCAGTAATGACCATTAGGATTGTAAATTTAAAGAGTCTAGATTTTGGGAATTGAGATCTTTTAGCAACATCCTCCTCACATTTCTTTCCTTTTTCATTAAAAGTATTTATATTCTTATTTTATGATATGAGTGTTTTGCCTGCATATATGAAAGTGTACTATATGGGTATAGTAGGCCATAGGCCAGAAGGGGGTGCTGGAGAGCCTGGAACTGGAGTTAGGGCTAGTTGTGAGCTGCCATGGGGGTGCTGGGAATCAAACCTGGGTCCTCTGCAAAAGCAGGAAGTGCTCTTGACTTTCTCCGTGTGTGTGTGTGTGTGTGTGTGTGTGTGTGTGTGTCTGTACACGAACGCTCATGTTTGTGGAGGTCGGAGGACAGCTGGCAGGAGTCAGTGTCTCTTTCCACCATGTAGTCCTGAAGCCCCGACAGCAAAGCGTCTTTCCTTGCTAAGTCATCGTTTGCCACAGGCCCCGCCATGCCTACAGCATGTCCCCGGATGCTCCAGATGGCTCTAGTGACCCAGCTTCCCTATATCTATCTGACTTTGTCCCCCTGCTGTAAAGCGAAGTGTGACTAGGGCACAGAAGCCAAAGAGCCCCTGACATTAAAGGGAAGATAGGGAGGAGGCTGAAGAGCTATGAGAACATCGGGAGAAACCCGGAAGGCGGCCAGTGAGGAGGAGGGCGTGGCCTCCAGCTGGGCCAGCACTGCTGTCCTCTGTGTGCAGGCCATCAGTTACCTCAGCGTGTGCAGGATGCTGGGGGCAAGGTGCATTGTGTGGTGAGGGTGAGTGTGGGAAACTTCAGGGCACTTGGCTGTGAAGGGCGATTTATAGCGACATGACATAATCAGGATAAATTCATCATGGCCGCCCTGAGTGCTGACCTGCTTTGAATAGTTGGGAAGCCATTGCTTTCCTTTTGTTGTTTTTGTTTTTGTTTTCCTTTTTTAAAGACTCAAGGTCTCACATAGCCTTAATAGTGGCCTCAAACTCATTATGCAGTAAAAAATGACCTTGCCCTCCAGATACTACCCCCTCCCCCAGAATGCTAGGATTACAGGTGTGTCCCACCATGGCTAGTTTAAACAGCACTAAGGGCTGGACACCAGGACCTCTCTAGCATGTAGGCAAGCCCTCTCCCGGTTGAGCCACACCCCCAACACAGACCATTTTTTTTGGGGTGCTGTAGACTGGTGAAGCCTTTGGGCCAAGAGTGGCGGGGAAGTCTGGGAAGAGCAGGCTCAGGTTAAACCTGGCGGTTCTCTGTGCCCGGCACTCTGTTTTCTCCTCGTTATCTCAGGCCGTCTTCAGAGTGACCTCGTGGTTTATCTGTCTGGATTTTCCAGCATTTGGGGGATGAGTAAACCTAGGCTTAGAGAAGTATCTTTACAAGGCTGGTAAGGGCAGGGCTAGGACTTGTGTCCTATCTGTGCACTTAAAACCTTTCCCCCTAGTAAAGGGGTGTGTGCATGTGTGCATGTGCACGTGTACGCGTGGGAGTGTTCGTGTGTGTGTGTGTGTGTGTGTGTGTGTGTGTTTTTACCTGTCTATTTTTATTCTCTCACATTTACTGATCTTTTCTCCTCTTCCACCTCCTGGGACTGAAGCTAAGAATTCTTACATGCCATACAATGGCCTGCCTCTCAGCTGCTCCCTCCCCCAAATCTTTTCATGGTAGCACATTGGGCGACTGTAGCTTTATAAAAGACCTCAGAGCTAGTAAATTTTGTAAGTTAGCCCTTCTTAAAAGTCACTCGTGGAGAGATGGCTCAGTGTCTAAGGACAGCGCGTGTCCTGCTCTTGCAGGGGACCCGAGTTTGGTTCCCAGCATCCATGGCTGACAACTGGCCACCACTCCAGCTCCAGGGATCCAGGGATCGTTTAGACTTTGTAGGCACCGGTACTCGTGCATATACATTCCCCTAGACAGATAGACACATATGCACATAACTTAAATTAAAATCAATATTTAAAAACTTTCTCCTGATAAGTTGGGTCATTTGCACTTACATAAACTTTAGAATTATCTTGTCAATCTATAAAAGCTAGCCTAGGGGATTTTTTTTTTTTTTTTTTTTTTTTTTTTTTTTTTGGTTTTTCGAGACAGGGTTTCTCTGTGTAGTACTGGCTGTCCTGGAACTCACTCTGTAGACCAGGCTGGCCTCGAACTCAGAAATCCTCCTGCCTCTGCCTCCCAAGTGCTGGGATTAAAGGCGTGCGCCACCACCGCCCGGCTAGCCTAGGGGATTTTTATAACTTTCGTCTTCATTTGTTGCTGCAGCGTGAGGCCAGGGCCTGTTGCTAAGCTGTGTCTGCCCCTGAGCTGCTCTCCCGGCTCCCTGCTCTCCCGGCTCCCTGCTCTCCCGCTCCCTGATGGGGTTTTAATTAGGATGGTGTTGACCATTGTAAGACTTTTCCAGAAAAGAATTAGCGTGACTTCTATCTCATTTATACAGTCATTAGAAGAAATTTTACTGAAGTATGTGACCTTAGGCCGGGTTTTGATACTGACCACCACTGGGTGAGGTAAGTAAGGAGGATGACCGGGAGGACCGGCAGAAGATGGGAAGTCCGCTAGTTCTCATCTTAGTGGTGGGTAACAGGGTGTAGCGAGGCCTGGGGCAACCAGGACAGCTTAGGCCCTGGGCGAAGAACCTGCAGTGCTGTCATGCAGGAATGAGTTTAGGGCTAATAAAATGGCTCTGCCCGTAAAGGTGCTATCAGCTTCCTGTCTGGAATCCTCTCCCCAGGGCCCATGGGGGAGGGGGAATAACCAACTTGCATAAATCACTTTCTGACTTCTTTACACACACACACACACACACACACACACAAACAGAGAGAGGAATGGGCTTAATACTCTTTGCTCTTTCAGATAAGAAAGTTAGGAAATCTCAAGTTCTAAAATTGAAATTGAGAACACTGCCCGAGTCAGAACTCCCTGCGGCGGCCAGCCTGTGACCTCTGCCTTAGTCTGCTTGTGTTTTAGTCTTGATTTTCATCATGTGTAAACATGGAGGTGTTAAATTCAGTCTCAAATTTCTTTCTAGTTTAATGATTCAGAATTTCAAAAGAGGACAGTGTCAAAATAACCGAAAGGCTTTAGAGGGAACAGAGCTTGTCCAGGCCTCCATGCTTCACAGAACACCACACAGCTTTCCTCCTCGTCCTTACATCCGTCGTGGAGGGCAGGGGATGACTGGGCTAACCACATGAGAGCTGGCTCTGGGGTCACACGGGCTCTGGGCTCTGGGCTCTGGAGCTGGGCTCCTGCAGAGGGTGAGCAGTTGTGAGTTGTGGGGTCTTTGGAGAAGGCCTTAAATTCAGTTGAAGGCAGGTCCCTAGCTTGCTTTCTTTCTTTCTTTCTTTCTTTCTTTCTTTCTTTCTTTCTTTCTTTCTTTCTTTTCGGTTTTTTGAGACAGGGTTTCTCTGTGTAGCCCTGGCTGTCCTGGAACTCACTCTGTAGACCAGGCTGGCCCGGAACTCAGAAATCCGCCTGCCTCTGCCTCCCAAGTGCTGGGCTTACAGGCGTGTGCCACCACGCCTGGCTATTTATTTATTTATTTATTTATTTATTATATGTAAGTACACTGTAGCTGCCTTCAGCACCATGTGGTTGTCGGGATTTGAACTCAGTACCTTTGGAAGAGCAATCAGTGCTCTTAACCACTGAGCCATCTCTCCAGCCCTCCTACCTAGCTTTCTAATTGAGCCTGACTGGTGTGCCAAGGCTTTTGGGTAAGTGCTGAAGCCTTTATGGGAATCTTGGAAGGGAGAAACTTTGGCACATGTGTATCTCGGTAAGCTGTGCCTGGCATGGTACGTAACACACAATTAAGATGTTATAAATGAATAGGTGGACTGGGTGATTCTTTGAAGAAGGATCTCTAAAGATCAAGATGATCAGGAATCTTTTTTTTTTTTTTCCTCTTCGAGACAGGGTTTCTCTGTGTAGTCCTGGCTGTCCTGGAACTCACTCTGTAGACCAGGCTGGCCTCGAACTCAGAAATCCGCCTGCCTCTGCCTCCCAAGTGCTGGGATTACAGGCGTGTGCCACCACGCCCGGCTGATGATCAGGAATCTTGTCGGACATTAATACCAGCACTTAGATTTCTGAGTTTGAGGCCAACCTGGTCTACAGAATGAGTTCTAGGACAGAGAAACCCTGTTTTGAAAAACAGAAAAAAAAAAAAAAAAAAGAAAAAAGAAAAAAAAAAGAATCTTGTCTGAACATTTCAAGGATTGTGAGTCAAATGCTTCTAGTAAGTACATTTAGAATATTAAAAGGGAAGCTGACTTGATTCTTAAACTTGACTCATAGGCAGATGTAGCATACTGAGTCTCCAAGTGTGACTCTGAGATCTGAGTTTTGATTAATATATTATAACATATAATTAATGTGTCTCCTTATACAGCATGTTTGAGAGATCAAGTACTGTGATTATAATGAAGTTAAAGACACTCAGGGCTTTAAAACTTACAAACATGTGCACTTACTTTTAGAATATTTATGTTAAATTAAGGAATATTGCCATTTCTGGGATTTCTCTCTGGGCACCAAGGGTGGTGGAGGAGGCAGTGGGCTGGTCTCATCTCAGGTGGTCAGCACAGAAGCTGAGGGTAGATGGACGGTGGGGCTCGTCTCAGTCATCTCTCGCTTTGTGTATCTGAAAGCTTTCCTATAAATAGTAGTAAATCAGAGGCTAGTGGCGTCTGCAGCGTATCTGTCTTTCAGAATGTCAATAGCTTGGTCATTGAATTTTTCTTGTCATAATTTTCTTATTACCATACTTTCATAGTATCTACATTGTATTAGATAAATTTTAGTAATTACTTTTTTTAAAGTTATTTATTGTATGTATATGAGTTTACTGTTGCTCAGACACACCAGAAGAGGGCATCGGATTCTGTTACAGATGGTTGTGAGCCACCATGTGGTTGCTGAGAATTGAACTTAAGACCTCTGGAAGAGAATGCAGGGCTTTTAACCGCTGAGCCATCTCTCCAGCCCCAGTAATTACTTTTTAAATATTATGTGTGCCTTTGTGAGTTTATGTGCACTATGTGTGCCTCTTGGAGGCCCTAGAGCTGAAATCATAGGATGGCTGTTAGCTGTGTGATGCAGACGCTGGGAACCGAACTGGATCCTCTGGAAGAGCAATGCACTTTAACTGCTGAGTCATACTCCAGCTCCTATATTGTATTACATATTTTAAATAGTAATAGTAATAATAATAAATAATATGATCTTTCAGGGAGAAGTAGAAAACAGGAAAAGAGAGTGGTAGAAATAGGAACGTGGGCCTTGAGTAAAGCAGCCGTGGCTTGGCTTTGGGCAGGACGTTGGACTTGTCTGTGTCCTCAGGTCCGTAAATGCAGGCAGGGCACCTTCCCCGCGCGATCGTGGACAAAGCTAGGGGTGAAGTGAACCAAACATCTGAGGACAAAACCTGGTCCACCCTAAGGGCTTAGGTCTAGTATATTTTTTAATTATTACTTTAAATTTATTACTAATTATTTTTTAATTAGAGAAGGACAAGAGTAATGGAAGGGTAAAAGTCTGTCTCAGAGATCTCTATGACCTTTTTTGCCTGTAGGAATTATAAGTACCAAGTTTATGTAAACACACAGTTAACATCATTTTAGAAGCACAGCTCATGAAGATCAGGCTGGATCACTTTATGGTTTAGGAACTATAGCCAGCTGTCTGTCCTTTGAAAAGTAAAGAACAGCCAGGCGGTGGTGGCGCACACCTTTAATCCCAGCACTTGGGAGGCAGAGGCAGGTAGATTTCTGAGTTCGAGGCTAGCCTGGTCTACAGAGTGAGTTCCAAGACAGCCAGGGCTACACAGAGAAACCCTGTCTCGAAGAAAACAAACAAACAAACAAACAAAAAGTAAAGAACAAAGGCTGTTAAATCTGTGGGATTCTGTGGGATACCTGTTGGCTTGGCCTCCTTTATTAAATATTTTTATTACTAATTCATATGTGTGTGTGTGTGTGTGTGTGTGCGCGCTTGTGTGTACTCTCGCACACGTATGGAGGCCAGAGGACACCTTGCTGGAGTTGTTCTCTCTTTCCACCCTGTGATCCTGGGGACCAAACTCACATCTTGGTGGCAAGTTCTCCACTCCATTAAGTCATCTCATCAGCCGGCTGTGGTCTCGTTTAATAAGCCCATGTCTAGAGATCTAATAGCCATTCCTCAGAATAAGTTATAATGATTTCAGGCAAAGAAATGTTTTACAGTCATTAAAAACAATCGTGTGTGTGTGTGTGTGTGTGTGTGTGTGTGTGTGTGTGTGTCTGAATATCATGTAAGAAAAGTCTCATGCCCAGGCGGGTGGTGTCGCGCGCCTGTAATCCCAGCACTCCGGGAGGCAGAGGCAGGCGGATTTCTGAGTTCAAGGCCAGCCTGGTCTACGGAGTGAGTTCTAGGACAGTCAGGGCTATACAGAGAAACCCTGTTTCAAAAAAAATCCAAAAACAAAAAACAGAAAACTAAAACCAAGAAAATGCTCATGATGTAAGCATGCAAAATGCTATGTTGGTTGAGTGTTGTAGTGCATACTTGGGGAAGAGAGGTAGTGATGGGAAGGAGGTGGGAGGTGGGAGGTGGGAGGGAGTATCAGGAGTTCAAGGCCAGCTTCTGGTATGTTGTGATGTTGTGAGTTTGAGGCCAGCCTGACTACATGAGGCTCCAGCTGAGAGAGAGAGAGAGAGAGAGAGAGAGAGAGAGAGAGAGAGAGAGAGAGAGAGAACAACCAACCTTCCAGCAAGTTATGTCTATACTGGGACGCTCTTGTACATGGTTCTGATACATAAGTGTTCTTGGAGACTGGGGAAGTCTGTGGAGAAGAAAGGAAAACGGTGACTTTGGTTTTTAGATACTAGCTTAATTTTCTTTAAGAAAGTCTTTTATTGTTAAAGATTGTGTCTGTATGCTTATATATCATGGTGCACAGGACATTTGGAATTTTCATAAATTCTTTCTAAAACTAATAAATTAAAAAACCAGAAAGAAGCTAGGCTATGGTGGTGCATGCCTGTAACCTCACCACTTAGGAGTTAGACGGAAGAATCAGGGTCCTTAGCTACACAGTGAGGTTGAGGCCTTGTCTCAAAACCAAACCCAAACAGAACAGAACCCAGAAAGCTCTGGAAACCTGAAGGTTGTAGGCACTTAAGTAGAAATAGAAATCAAGACCAAGGTATTTGTTTTGTTTTGTTCGTTGGAAAGACAAGCGTGAATCATCTTTATCAGTGGTCCTTTCATCAGAGTGTGTCGGGAACGCGTTGAGATGCAAATCGAGAGGGTTTGCCAGTCACTGCCTGACTCATTATTAACCCATGTTACGGTTCATGTAGACCAATGTATTTAATGTATACAGACTATACATTCTAGAACTCATAGCTTTTAAAGCAGCACATCTATTTACATATGTTTTCCAGACTTGTTTCACAAAATTCTTTTTATATTTATTTATTTTTTATTTATTTACTTTCCATCCTGCTCCCTCTCCCTCTCCTGGTTACCCCTTCCCACAGCCCTCCCCCTGCCCAAGACTTTTGTTTTGAAGCATTCTAGAAGATAGTGTATTTGGATGCCTCGTTCAGATCCCGCTGAACAATGGTGAGCATTCTCCACTCCCTCTGTTTCCAGGTTCAGTTTCAGAAGCTTCAGCAGCTGCGCCTTACCCAGTACCACGGGGGATCGTTACCGAACGTGAGCCAGCTGCGGGGCAGTGCGGCCGACTTCCAGGTACGCCACTCCTGGGGTTCGTGATGCTGACTGGGGTGTGAGGTGATAAGCCCTGAACAGATTAGTTAGAAGAATAGCCTGGGTCGAAGTGCGGTTCAGTCTTCTGGGAAGTCCCTCAGTGTCTGCTTTCACAGGGACCGCCCGTGCAGGTGACGTTACCCCACAAGGAGTCAGAGGCTGAGCATCTGGGTGAAATGTGTGGAGAGAACTTGCCTCAAGTGTTTAAGACTCTGAGCTGGCAGGGCAGTGGTGGCGTACGTGGGAGGTGGAGGTAGGTGGATGTCTGAGTTTGAGGCCAACCTGGTCTACAGAGTGAGTTCCAGGACAGCCAGGGCTACTCTCCATCCTCAGATCACCAGAAAACAAAACATAGAAGGCCCCAAACTGTAACTTGAACCAGGAGTTTAAGAGTTTTCTACTAGTCACAATAAAGGAAAATAAACTGGTGAAATTAAATGTAACATAATTTAAACAAAAGGTATTTATCTTAAAACATATTATTATTGTATGGTGTATATGATGTGTGTGTGTCTGGGGTATCCTGTGTGGAGGTCAGAGGACAGTTTTCTACTCCACCCCTGAGACAGGGTTTCTCTGTGTAGCCCTGGATATCCCAGAGCGCACTCTGTAGACCAGGCTGGCTTCAGCCTCAGAAATCCGCCTGCCTCTGCCTCCTGAACACCGGGAAGAAGGGTGTGGTCACACGCCCAGCTTCAGAGGACGTCTTTGAAGAGTCATTTGTCGCCTATTTTGTTCTGCGACTTGAACTCAGGCCTCAGGCTTTCACAAGCGCCCCTGCCCATCAAGTCCTGCTGGCCCTGGCTTAGGCTGTCTGAGATAGAATCTTATATACAGCTGGCTACTCTGGAACTCACTGTGAAGACCAGAGTGGCTTCAGAATTGTCTCCTCCTGCCTGTGCCCTCCTGGGTGTGAGATGCCGCTATCCAGTGTTTGGCTTGTGTGGCCACTGCCTTACTGCGCAGTGCAGGGCAGTCTTGAGCAGCGAGGCTACATAGCTGAGGGTGACTTTGAACTTACCCTCCTGCCTCTGTCTCCACAGTGCTGGGATTATTTGGGGTTCTGGGATTATTTGGGGTTCTGGGGATGGGACCTAGGGCTTCTGTATATGCTGTGCTAGGCAAACACTGCAGCTGAGTTCCATCTCCCGCCTGTTCGTAAGTTCTTGATTTTTCTACTGTAGCTCTCTAAATCCTGGGATTACAGCCATGTCAGCATGTCCAGCCTCAGTTAAATAATTTGAGTACTTATTGAACCCAAAATGTACCATAATATCATTTCAACATGCAGTCAACATACAAAACACACACTAGTTCCTATATTGTTTTTGTGCTGAGTCTTTGGAGTCTGTTGTGTATTTTACACTTAAATCACACCATAGTCTAAACTCTCCGTGTTGCTAGATTCATGTGGCCTTACTGGGCAGGTGGGTCAGAGGAGCAGATAACATTCTTGCTGCCCTGAGATTAGTGCTGGCTCATAGCCGTAATCATTTACCAGAGGAGCTTTATTCAAAACAATGTGGAATTAGTGTTTCAGACAATAGGTCAGCTACTGCAGTTAAGATCTGAGTTAGACCGATTCTGTTGTCCTAGCCACAGAAAAGATAGCAGCCTGCTATTTCTTTTTAATTTATTTGTGTTTTATGTGCATTGGTGTTTTGCTTACATGTATGTCTATATGAGGGTGTTAGGTCTTGCAGTTACAGACAGTTGTAAGCTTGCATGTGGGCACTGGGAATTGAACCTGGGTCCTCTGGAAGAGCTGTCAGTGCTCCCAGTCACAGGCCCGAAGCCTGCCATTTCTAATAAAATAAGCTGGGATCTGATGCGAGAGATGAGATATAGACTTCATGATGAATAAGCATAGCCCATTTTTGGGATGTGTCTATGGTCTATGGTGTGTGTGTGTGTGTGTGTGTGTGTGTGTGTGTGTGTACAGCAGTGGTCATGGGCACACAAAGGTGCTCTCACTCTTTATGTGTGCACTGGGGATTTGAGCTCGGTGCTTATGCTTGCACCGTCTTCGCACCCACTGGGCTGTCCTCCTAGCCACGCCTCACACCGGTTTTAAAGGTAAGTCTTCTTTGTTGAGGAAACCGGGGTCACTGTTTTTATAATATCCAAAATATTGTGGAGCATTTTGGATTTCTGCTCTTAAAAATCTTTTTGTGGGTCTGGGGTGTGTGTGTGCACCTGAGGTGTCTGTTTGCATCCATATGTTAGTGTGTGCACAGCATGTCACAGCACACGTGGAGGCCAGAGGGCAGCCTCGGTTGTTTGTCTTGTTTGAGACAGGGCTCTGCTGCTGTGAACACCAGACTAGCTGGCCTGTAAGCTCGGGAGAGTCTCTCTCTCTCCCTCCTGTTTTATTCACAGAGTGCTGGGCTCACCGGCATGTGCTGCTGTGTGTGGTGTCATGTGGACTCTGGGGGCCTGAACTCAAGTCCTAGTGATTGTGTGGCAGATGCCTTACCCAGTGAGCCCCCTGGCCCAGATGCTGGATTTTAAAATTAGGAATGCTAATTTAGTTTAGAAATAAAATAGCAAAGACTTTTTAGTTAAGTCTTTGTTAATATTTGAAAAAACTGGAGTCTGTCGCTCTTCTACTGTTAAGCATTGGATTAAGAATGCTTAGTTTTACATTCAAAATGATTATTTTTAAGCCAGGTGTTGTGGCACACAACTCTAATCCCAGCACTCAGAAGGCAGAGGCAGGTAGATCTCTGAGTTTGAGGCCAGCCTGCTCTACAGAGCAAGTTTCACGACAGGCAGGCTACACAGAGAAACCCTGTCTCTAAACGAAAAAAAAAATTACTAAAAAAAAATTTACTTGGGGGAGCTGGAAATATGGCCCAGTAGTTAAGATCACTTGCTGTTCTTTTAGAGGACGCAAGTGGGGCCCCATGCGGAGGCCCCCAGCTGCCTGGAGCTCAGAGCGGCTGGTCCCTCGCTGTTCTCTGAGTGCCTGTGAGCGCGGGATGCAGCTGGACCCCGAGGCACGCGAGTATACACAGAGAATAAAACTAAGGCAGACTCTTTAATCTGTTTGAGGGTTTGGGCGACAACACAATAAAGCATGTATGTATTGCTATGTAAGTATGTCTTCATGCAACAAGAGAACCTATAGAGAAGCTGGGCAGGCCTGGGCCACCAAAAACCATGGCACTGAGGAGCCAGAGGTGGCTAGTTGGGCGTGCTCAGGAGAGAGGTCCTGCCTCTCAGAAAGTGGAGCACGGTTGAGGCTAACTTTAGGCATTCACATCTTATGCTTACATGTGCCTGCATGTCCATCACCCACATATGTGCCTATACCCATGTGAACATGGATACACGTATGCATACGCATACATTTGTCAAATGTGTTTTAATTTGGTTTTTTAGGCGTATAGCCCAGGCTGGCATTGAAAGGATAAGATTGCAGGCTAGGAATCCCCCGTGCCTGAGTCTTGGGTGACCCCAAAGATAGCAGAGGTTCAGCCCACTCTTTGTTGGCCTGGAAGTGTGCGCATGTTACACCGCCTCCAGGGTCCGGTTGTGAATCTCGGCCTGGGAGTGTCCCTGGCATCTTTTCCCGTCTCCGCAGAGCTGCTGTGGCAAGGACAAGCGCTGGGGCTGGCAGAATCACCTCGGGGTCTGCGGGGCTCATGCCTGAGGGCACTCAGGTCCCCAACACCTACTGCTAGTCGGGGAGGGTGGGCTTTGAATACTTAATCCTGGCCCTGTAACAGGAAATGCATAATGGGAATTACGCATGTGACACTGTGCGCCCGTGTATGTACGCACGTGATGCTGTGCATAACCCTGGCGAGACCCTGTGCATGGCGGCCACGTAAGCAGAAATGACTTAACTAGTTCATCCGGCCTCTATGGGAGGCTGATTGGTTCTCAGCGCGGGCTCGGATGGTTTGAACTGATTGGCTTAGAAGCTTGTGGTAGGTGGGTTCTATTATAAGCCTATAAAAGCCAATCCGATTCTGCCCGCGTGGCTCGCTCTTTTACCTTGCATGGTAAGACTGTGAACCCCAGAGCTCTGGAATTAAAATCTCTCATGCTATTTGCATCAAGACTGTTTCTCGTGAGTGATTGGGGTGCCGGCTTCCGAGGCGTGGGGTGCTGGGGTGCCCCCGTTTTTTCTTTTGGGTCTTACAGCATCAAACGCTTTCCTCCTGCCTTGGCCTCTGAGTGTTGGAATTGTAGGTTTGTGTCATCATGCACAGTCAAAATCTTATTTTGGGATAAAGATGTAGCTCAGTTGCATACACAAGGCCCTGGGTTGGGTTTCCAGAAGAACAACATGGGCAGGCAGATTTGAGGTGCAGAGTCATCCCTGACTATTTAGCAAGTTTGAGGACAGCCTGGAAACCCTGCCTTCACCCCACCCCCCATTGTTTTTGACACTGTGACCCTGACATTTTTGGCAATTCCAGACCAGTTATTTTGTAGAGTAATCCCAGTTGTTCCTGTGCCTTTGACACCTTCTGGTGCTTGGGATTGAACCCAGGTCCCCACACACAGCAGGCAAGCATTCTCCAGCAGGCTCTGCTGGCTTCAACACCCCCCCCCACACACACACACACACTGACTGGGGCTTATGTCCCGTCTCCATGATGAGATTCAGATGATGGATCTGTGGCAGGAATAGCTCAGAAGTGATGGTTGGATCCTATTAGGCATGTGATTCCAGTTGTCCTGTGACTGTGGGTGTGCCTTTTACCAACTACAATCGGTCTTTCAGGCGCTCCTCTCTGAAGTCTAGCCTTTCTTCTCTGAAGCAACCAACTGTTCCGTGCATAGCTAGCTACCTTAACCGGTTGTAAAGCTTCATTAAACTCTGCATTATAGACACACACTCACAAATATTTATATTTATCCATATATACTTATATATGTGTAATTTTATGAATTCCTGTTTTGTTTAGTGGGTTATGGTCTGTAACTATTATTTTATTTTGATGATGGTATAGTCACTTATTAGGCCAGTAGGAGCCCTCTTCCAAATAGAAAATTTCTTAGCAGGGGCTGGAGAGATGGCTCAGCGGGTAAGAGCATTGACTGTTCTTCCGAAGATCCTGAGTTCAAATCCCAGCAACCACATGGTGGCTCACAACCATCCGTAAAGAGATCTGACACCCTCTTCTGGTGTGTCTGGAGACAGCTACAGTGTACTTAGATATAAATAAATAAATAAATAAATAAATAAATAAATCATTAAAAAAAAGAAAATTTCTTAGCAAATTGATATAAAAAAGGGAAAACCTTGAACACAGGTTTTCTTCTGTTACCTTTCTTTTTGAGGTATAAGGTATAGTTGGCGCTTTTGGGTATATAGCTCTATGCCACGGACCTAGTCACAGTCATTGAGGTATACACTAGGTCCCTCCCTGCAGAGTAACTGTCCCTTGTCACCATCCTCCTCCCTGCAGAGTGTCCTGTGAATGGAGTCAGAAGGACGTGGTCCTCTGGTTTCTTATTCCTTTACCCGGTTGCACTGCAGCCTCATCCATGTCATTGCGTGCCCTTGGTTCCCGTGGCTGCTGGTACCAAGTACCACACCTTGGTGGCTTAAAATAGCAGAAATTCACTTTCTCATAGTTCTCAGTCTGGGCGTCTGAGATCACAGGATTGGCAGGGCCGAGTTCCCTCTGAGTGCTCGGGGAAGTCTTTCTTTACCACTCCCTGGCATTTTCGTTGGTAAAATCCTCTGTAGCTGCCACCTGCACCTCTGTTGTCATGTGACCCCCATGTGTCAGTGATTTCCTCTCCCTCTTTCCTTGGATGTAGGCCATGGTACTCTAGAATGAGCGCCTTCTGAATTAATGAGGGCGTGCAAAGATCCCGATTTTTCTCTTTCCCCTTTTCTCTTCTCTCCCACCTCTCCTTCTTCTTCTGAGACAAGGTCTCACTCTGCAATCCAGACTGGCCTGGAACCCACTATATAACCCAGAGCAGCCTCACACTTGGGGCAGTCCTTCTGCCTCAGCCTCCGGAGCTCTGGAATTACAGGCACCACCGGTCCAGCTTCACGTGCAGTCATGCTCTCCTGTAAATACCTAGTAGTAGAACTGGTGGATGGTGTGGTAAAAGTGACCTTTCTCTCTTTCCCTCTCTGTCTGCATCTATTCCCAGTGCTGGAGCCTGGACTTAGTTGTTTAATATGCTAACCAAGCCCTTTACCACGAGTCCATATCCCCAGCCCCCTAGCTTTACCTTTTTAGAAGGAGGTTGCCGCCTGGTTTGCAAAGTGACTATAGAGTTTCACATCCCACCAGCAAGACATAAGAACCCTGCAGCCCTCTCCTGTCTTCTCCAGCTCTCGACAGTTCAGGCTTAAAACACAGAGCCAGCCAGGTGTGGCAGCATGTGCTTTTAACCCCAGCAACTGGGATGCACAGGCACGTAGATCTCTCTGAGCCTGAGGTTAGGTCAGATGGGGAGGTAGAGTAAGCTGTCTCAAAAAATACATAACAAATAAAAAATCATAATAAAAATAAACAAACCAGCCACACACACCTACACACACACACACACACACACACACACACACACACACACCCTTGCCATCTTAATAATTTTAAAAATATATAATTTAGTGGCATTAAACATATGAGGCAGGGGTAGGTGGATATCTGTGAGTTTGAGGCCAGCCTGGTCTACAAAGTGACTCTAGGACCTCCAGGACTCAACAAACAACCCCCATATACACACATACAACACACCAAAGAAAAGCAACAACAAAACCCTCACCATTGTTAGTTACAGGGAAAATGCAAACAGCCCTGCATACTGTAGGCGAGAACACAAAATAGATCAGCTGCTATAGAAAACAGGCAGGTCCTGGGGTCACATAGGAGCCAGCAAACATGGCAGGGAAACCTGTTTTGAAACAAAACAAACAAACAAACATACGATTCAACCAACCAAACAAGAACATTCATATGACTGTTCAGCCAATCTCTATGCCTTTTTCACATTCTAAATTGTAAGTCTGTACTCACTGAAAAACAACTCTGTTTTCCCCTTCCTGGCCTGGCAGCCACCCTCTGCTTTCTACCCATGGACGGGGCCGAGCTACGTGCCTCATTTAATCAAGCACTGCTTGTCTTTTTGTGACTAAGTTGTTTCACCTCACACAATTTCCTCAAGTTTCATGCATATTGTAACAGGATTTCCTTCCCCTTTAAGGGTGAATAATATTCTTTTGTATGTGCACACCACATGTGTCTATCTGTTCATCTGGTGGACACTGCATTACTATGTGTACACATGTGTCTACCTGTTCATCTGGTGGGCACTGCATTACTGTGTGCACACATGTGTCTACCTGTTCAGTTGGTGGGCACTGCCTTGCTGTGACACTTGACTGTGGTGCATAATTCTGTTGTGAAAGTGCTGTGGTATGCAGCTCTCTCAAGTCTCTACTTCCTGTTTTGTGGCAGGGCTCAGGTAGCCTAGGCTGGCCTCAGACTAGGTAGCAGCTGAAGATAATGGAGGACTTCTGATCCCAAGTGGCTGACACTCGAGCGCTCTCCTCCCCAGTTAGTAGGTTAGTAGCCCTCCTGATAGGATATTTCAGTAGAAAAGGCTTCGGTGTTTCACTGTGTCTTCAGTTTACATTTGCCTGATAACTAATAATGTTGAGGGTTCTTTGTTTTTATTTTTTGAGAGATAGGGTCTTGACTGGGCTGGAATTTACTATGTAGACTGGGCTAACCCCAAACTCAGGGATCTGCCTGCTTCTGCCTCGTGAATGCTGGGAGTGCCCACACCCAGTTTGAGCATCTTTCGAGGACGTGCTGCAGCTGCTGCCCCTCCTCCCTCTTCCTTCTCTTTCCTCCTTTTCCTCCACCCTCCTTCCTTCCTTCTCTCTTTCCTCCGTCTGATGACAGCAGCAGCAACAGCTGTCATTACTGTTGTTTCATAGACAAGGTCTCACTTTGTAGCCCAGGCTAGCCTTGAACTGCTAGTGACCCTCTTCCCTTGGCCTCCCTGGTGCTGGGACTTCAGGCTGGGGACCAGGGATATCTCACTAATATATAGTCTTTATTCTTGAGTATGGTGCTATTTCCAAATATTACAGAAACACAGATTGTAATTGTTTTTTATCATTTACTTATATACAGTCCTCTTCTTAATATGTTTTCCTTTTGTTATATTTTTTTTCGATTTTGTTATATTTTAATTAACAAATAAAATATTTATCTATAATGTACAACCTTCTTCTTTTCCATCTGCCTGGGATTGAATTTGGGACGTAAGCGTGCTGGTCCAGCGCTCTCCCACTGAGCCCCACCCATGGTTTGGTACATGGGGACTGGTACCTCAAGCTAATTATATTCACTCGCATCCTTATCACTTTTCGAGAGACTCTTAGACGTTTTCGGTTATACAATATGTAGTTAATTATAGTCACTGTGAAGTCCAGTAGGTCCTTTGGACAGTTCCTCCCATCCCTTCCTGTTTTATGATTTGTTTGGGACAGGGTTTACTCTATGTAACCCAGGCTGGCCTACCACTCACTGTGTAGCTTCAGGCTGCCTTGGAATTCTGTTCTCTTGCCTCGTCTCCTGGGTACTGGGTTAAAGGTTATAGCAGCACACCAAGCACAGCCTGTGGCTTGGTTTTCACTATACCATTGGATGATAAGCAGACTACTATTTTAATATGATTAAGGGCCAGTTCTTTATCCCAGGGGTTCATCTGAAAGCTCTTTTCCTCTAGTGCAGAGGTCCTCACAGGAGATGCAGAATATTAGTTTAGTAAACGAAAGCATGCTCTTCCAGCCCTCTTCAGACAGTCCTTAGCGTGGGGTCCGCTGTCAGGTCAAAGTTGTGTACAAATGGGACTGGCACATGCGCACTGCAGGCAGTGAGGAGGAAACAATTCCTGTGAGGGCTAAGGCTGTGCTCTTTGGTTAGAAGAGAAGTAATTCTTCCACTGTCATCTTCAGTCTGAGTCATAGCCTGGGCACCTGTTGGCTGTGTGTCCTGCTTATTAGGCAACCACAGGGCAGGGGCCTAAAGTCTTTTCTCTACACTGGGCTGAGTGTGTAATTGTAGCTTTTTGTAGCCATCATATAACATACATAGTTCTTTCAAATTGTATCACCAAAACCAGCTGCAAACGTATCACCAATGGCTTCCACATTGTAACAAAATGTAAAGAGTGCATCATCCTGTTTATAAATTGTTCCCAAATTCTGACTGAAGTTAAGAACAATCTGGTAAGCAAGGGAGAAAGCCCTTATCGTAGGGCAGGGAGGGTGCAAAAGGACAACTTCTCCTCCGTAAATTGATAGGTTCACTCCCAGGCCTGTGGACATAATGAAGCCAGAGTTTGCACAGCAAGTGTTAGGGAGCTGAGGCTTGAAGACCCAGGCTTTGACCCCAGGGCAGTCTCAGTGGGCTTCTTGTACTACATTTCTGTCCACAGTTTCAGGAGAGTCTAATGAAAAGGAAAGGAAAGCAAGAAAGCAGGCTGGCAGAGCCCTGTGGCACCCACAGCAGCGTGTACAGAGCTATCTCTGTCAGAAACTGGAGTCAATTCTCTACATATACACTAGGTTTCATCAGAATCCCCTTGAGGTTGGTATATGGATTTGGTAGTTGTCAAACAGCATAGCAATAAATTGTCCAAAGCAAAACCCCCTAGTAAATAATAATGGAATGGTAGCACAGTTGTAGACTTTAAATTCATTGCAATGCCTTGACACAAAGATAATGAGAAGGGTAACAAATTAAAGTCACTGTTTACCAAAGTATGTGCACGTGTGTGTCTGCGCGATTTATTCTCTAAAAAGAAAAATACCTTTTTAGATATTCATAGAAAAAATTTAAAATACCTTCCTGGTTTTAAATGTGTGACTTGCTTATTATAGGAGTAGGAGGCATCTTTTTTGCATTGCTTCAGTAAGTGCCCTCAACACGGAAGCATCGTACTTTGTGTACATACAGTATTTTGTGTCTAAGGAAATGTCTAGTTGTTCATAGGATTTTGTTGCATACATACAACATTGTCGGACATTTGGGTGCTTTTGCTGTCGGTTCAGCCGACACACACTTGTGTGTGTTGCTGTATGCCCGCTTGGGTCATTTTTACAAGGCAAGGAACTTCTCAGGAGAAACTGAACCTAAATAATATAAAATTGTAAACCAAAATTAATTTAAATTTAAAAATCCAACCATTTGAAAGAAATTAAATCCTTAAAAAAAATTAGATGTGTTGTTAGAGGCTAGTCAGACTGTGACAAAAAGGACCACATTTGGATGGCTTATATACATACATAAAGGACCACATTTGGATAGCTTATATACACAAAGTCTATTGCAGAAATATCTACCTAGATAGTATAATACAGAATGTGCTTCTATTTAAAGCACTTGTTTCTACCTAAATCTGGAAGAACTGTTTGACACCTGGTGGTGCACACAGGCATCCTAACATCTGGGAGTCACGGTCAGCCTGAGTTACAAGAGTCAATAACAGATACAACAAACAAACAAAAACTAAGGGTGTGTGAATAAAATGTAAACCATGATCGGGCAGTGGTTGCACACACCTTTAATCCCAGCACTTGGGAGGCAGAGGCAGGCGGATTTCTGAGTTCGAGGCCAGCCTGGTCTACAGAGTGAGTTCCAGGACAGCCAGAGCTACACAGAGAAACCCTGTCTCGGAAAAAAAAAAAAAAAAAGGTAAACTGTGAGGGGTGTGTATAACAGAGCTAGAAGAGACATGTGTGCACATACAGCCTTAGTCCCTTCTCTGAAATTATACTTAAAAAAAAAGGTTTTGGGATAAGGTCTTACTGTGTATCCCAGGCTAGCCCGGAACTCATTGTATAGACCAGGCTGGCCTTGAACTCACAGAGATCTACCTCTCTGCCTCCCAGATGTTGGGATTAAAGGTATGCGTAATCACACCTAACTTTAAAATTTTATTATTATTTAAAAATTGTGTATATGTGTATATCTTTGTGGGTATGTGCGTATGGGTAGGGGCACCTTTGGAAACCAGAAGAGGGTGTGAGATCCCTGGGGCTGGAGCTACAGGTGGTTGTGGGCTGCCTGACTAGGTGCTGGAAGCTGGACTTGGGTCCTCTGGACCGACAGGAAATGTTCCTAACCCTCTGAGCCATCTCTTTAGCTGCTCCCGCAACCCCTCCACCCCAACAGCCCTATTTTAACAAGACAGCATCTGGCCAGATAGTTCAGACTAGTTTGGAACTCTAATTTCTCCTACTTCAGTGTCTGCCCCAAGTGCTGGAATTATGGATATGTAATCCCTCTGCAAAAATATACTTTTTATTAGGTAAAACCTTAAAATTATCATTCTCATCTTTGACTATGTTTTTTATCCTGTGTCAAGAACTCTTGGCCTAAAATGATTTACTTTGTAATTGTATTGAGTGAGAAATATTACCAAAAGTGGTGGTGTACACCGGTGATTTCAGCAGTCAGGAGGTGGAGTCAGGAGGATAGTAAGTTCACGGCCAGCTTGGCCTACAGGAAAACAGCCCCTAACCACCTTCCCCAAAGAAAGTTATTCTCTAGGCTTTCTGTTTGTTTGTCTGTTTGTTTTTTTAAACCTGGTTTTCTGGGTTGTAAAGTATGTCTAAAAGAAAATGGCAGAAGATACTGTAGTGATTAGGTGTTGTGTCTGGCAGACAGACTAATAGTCATTTCAATACCTGCTTCTCCATCGCCCCATCGACCTCTGGAGCAGATTTTGAAATCCCTTCCATCCTCCTGGAAAATCCATTCCTCCCTGTGTATTTGCATGTCAGCTCCTTGGACCTTTGAGTTTTACATTTCAGACTCGTAACATAAGTGGCACGAATGTGGCACCAAGCAGCTGTAGAACACCCTTGCTTTCCAGTTTGGAAGCTAACCTCTCTGTTTTCTGGTCCTCTGGCCCCTCGGGGTCCTGCATCTGGGCAAAGGGTTTCTAATGCTGTGATAAAGTACATGGCCAAAAGCAACTTCAGGAGGAAAGGGTTTATTTTGGCTTACGTGTTCTGGGTTACAGTCCACTGAAGTAGCCAAGGCAGGAACCTGGAGGCAGGAACTGGAGAGAGGCCGTGGAGGACTGCTGCTTACTGACTTCTCCGCATAGCTTTCTTAGTTTGCTTTCTTGGACTCCCCAGGCCCCCTGCTCAGGGCTGGTGCCACTGACATGTAACCTTCACTTGATCACTCTCAGGTGTATGCATTTGAAGCAAGGACACCTGCAAACCCAGGCAGGGCACATGCCACCCTGTAAAACCACCCGGTGATGCTCCCCTCCTAGTGTGTGCACAAGCTGACCTGTGGGGCTGCCCGCTCGGCCCTCCCTCCTCTGAGAGCCGAGTTAGCTACTTTCCTCCTTCATTCCAAAGAAGGAAACTTGGCAAACATTTCTTTTCTTGAGACAAAGTCTCTCTGTGTAACTCTGGCTGTCCTGATTATTTCCAGTATATAGACATGGCTGGCTCAGACTCAGAGATCCACCTGCCTCTGCCTCCAGAGTGCTGCAATTGAAAGCATGTGGCACCACCATGCCTGGCATAATCTTTGGTAGTCTTTGTTGGTTCATTTGTCTGTTTGGTATTACTAGGGATTAAACCTACAGCCTGTACCACTGAGCTGTGGCCTCATCTGGCAAATGTTTCTTGAATACCTACTGTGTGGCAGGCTCAGTATAGCACCTAGGAAACATGGAAATGAGTAAGACAGCTTCCTCTGACCCCCAGTTGCAAGGTCCATTATTTCTGGTTTAAAACCCCTGGCTCTGCTTCTCCTCATGAGGAAGGTTTCCCTGCTTCCAACCACAAAGGCCTTAAAATCTCAGTGGAGGGAGCATCTGTAGGGACCACCCAGAAGGTTTTGGTTGTTGTTTTGTTTTTGTTTTTAGTCATCTCAGAAACCCTTTGCATCTCTCTGGGGTCGGCTCCTGCTTCCTTAGGTCTCCCGGCAGCCCTCACGGCCAGACATTGGTCTTCCACGGCTTTACCTCGGGGTGTGCTCTCAGCTGCTGTTTGTCTGGGTGCTGTCCGGGATGAACCGTTCTGCGAGGTCCTAGATGGCACTGCCATCTGTGAGTCTGTGCTTTGGGCATTTTCTCAGCCTCTTTACGTCTGTTTGTAGATATGACTGATAATTGTATGTAGGGTGAACCACAGGAAGCACAGGCATTGGCTAAGGGGGTTGGGAACTGGGGTGTGCCAAGGGACCAAGAATGTAGAGGTAACAGGTTCTTTCCAAAGGCACTACTAAATTCTGTTTATATATGTTCACTCTTCATAGTTGGTGACTTTTTGTTTTTTTAGATTTATTTATTTATTATATGTAAGTACACTGTGGCTGTCTTCAGACACCCCAGAAGAGGGCATCGGATCCCATTACAGATGGTTGTGGCACCATGTGGTTGTAGGATTTGAACTCAGGACCTTCCGAAGAGCAATCTTAACCACTGAGCCATCTCTCCAGCCTAGTTTGTGGCTTTTGTGACAGAGTCATATGCTCAAAACTTAAAAGTGAGAGGGAATTTTGTTCCCAGGGTCATAACCCTTAGCAGCCAGCCCTGCTTTTGGGCACGGGCTGCTCACCCCCAGTCCTGAGACACTTGCTCGTCCAAGCACTGTTCGAGACAATGAGATAGGACAGCGACTTTGTGTGTCTCCACGAGACTTAGAAGACTATTTTACAAGTCATTTTAGTATGAATTATTCTCAGGAAAGACTTCCACTGGTCATTAATATTTGTTTTATGTTGTGTCTTATTTTCTTTTGCAGAAAGTGACCTTATTTCTAAGTTTTTTTGTGGGAGTCTGTTCCTTGTAGACTAAATGCGTTTTGTAACTGGGCCTCCTCTCTGTCTGCTTTGCTGCTGTTTGCCTCTGATTTTTGCTTTCAGCAGTGTGTTCTCTTCTGCCGAAGGGAGTAGCAAGGAGTACAGAAAGTTGGTGGCTTACTTAATACTTGTGGAATGTGCATCTGTCCCAGCATAGGACTGTGACCAAGAGATGGTTGTCATATTTTAATACAAATTTGAACTGTGCTTTTTTCTTCTTCTTCTTCTTTTTATCTAACCATATGTGATAAATAAGAGACTTGGAGAATAAGAGAGAAAAGTTGACAGCTCGTGAATCTCCAGTGGTCTGGAATTAGCCTTTGCTTGAAATTATAGGAGTAAGGAAACACTGGCCCCCGGCACTGAATTAGGAACATCTGTGTCTATGAGAACTTGAGCAACAACCCTGGACGGCTGAAGCCGTGCCATCTGCATCCTGCCCTTCCATGTGGTCCCACTCGTCCCTGCAATGAGGGGTCAGCAATGGCACAGATGCCTGAGAGGCTGGGGGTGTCGCTCAGTTGGTATAGTGCTTGTCTTACATTCACAAAGCCCCGGGTATGACTCCCAGCACTGTATAAACAAGACATGATGGCAGGCACTTGCAACCCAAGCATTCAGAAGGTGGAGGCAAGAAGATCATAAGTTCAAGGTCATCCTCAGCTACATTGCAAATTCGAGGCCAGTTTACACAGGAGATACTGGTTTGTTTGTTTGTTTGAATATTCCAGTGTTTTTCTATGGCAGTTGCCACAATAATAGTCACCTGTAGCCCTGCCTTCTCAGGACGCTGAGGCAGGGGGTTCTTTGGTCAGTTTGTCTACCTTTAAACTGGGGATAATCAGTAGAGCCAGGTCATTGGATTTTTGCTTGATTGGGAGGTCTCAATGAGTTCTTATGTATAACACTGCTTGAACGGCGCTCGGCACCGGGTGAGCCTCCAGGCGTTCCCTCAGCATTGGTCCTGAGCATTGCTGCCCCTGCCATTACCACAGCAGCAGTACTGCCACAGCATGCTCCCTGCGGCACTGCGCATGAACAGCAGGGTGCTGCAGCTCCAGAGGCCTGTGAGACCTCATGCCTGCTGATAGGACCCACGTCTGAGGACTGTAGTGAGGATGAAGAAGGCAGTCTGCCTAGCGGGGTGGGTGACTGCAGGGTTGCAAGAAATACTTAACACTGATGTTACTGATGTGACCACAGCAGTTTCTGACAAAGGAGCTGTTCATACCAGGGTTTTATTCTCCATAGTGAATTGAGTCCCTTGTAAGTCATTTGTTGGTACTAATGGAGTGCTAGTGCTTGAGAATTAGTTTTTAAAGAATGACTAGAGGCGATGGACTCAGCAGTTAAGAGTGGGCTCTGTACTTGCAAAGCACCCGAGTTCTGCTCCCAGCACCCAGACTGGACTGCTCACAGCTGCCTATAACATGCACACGTCTACACACACACACACACACACACACACACACTCACACACCTTAAAATAAAATAATCCTTAAAAAGAAATTAAAAGGCTGGTGTGGTGTGTATGCCTTTAATCCCAGCAAGGCATTCGGACCTCTGAATTCAAGGCAATTCTGACTAAGCTCCAGGACAGCTCCGACTTCACAGAGACACCCTGTCTCAAGAGGCCAGGCTAAGAATGAGCAGGGCTGGGGCTAATCGAAGCTGTCCCCACCATCACCGCACTGCACTTCCATCTTGAGAAGTAGGTAGATGTTTGGAAGAGAGTCATGCAACCCCCAGGATTGCTCACACCTGCCATGAACCCCAAGATTGCTCACACCTGTCATGAACCCCAAGATTGCTCACACCTGCCATGAACCCCAAGATTGCTCACACCTGTCATGAACCCCAAGATTGCTCACACCTGTCATGTACCCCAAGATTGCTCACACCTGTCATGCACCCCGATTGCTCACACCTGCCATGAACCCCAAGATTGCTCACACCTGTCATGAACCCCAAGATTGCTCACACCTGCCATGAACCCCAAGATTGCTCACACCTGTCATGAACCCCAGGATTGCTCACACCTGTCATGTACCCCAAGAGTGCTCACACCTGTCATGAACCCCAAGATTGCTCACACCTGGCTACCCTTGGCACACCTTAGTACATGGCTCCTACAGCTATTGCTGAGTTATTTGTGTGGGCAGAAAACAACTCTGAAAGTTACAGGCCTTGGGGTGCTGTTGGGACGGCGGGATCCCATCCATCTGTTTCCATGTTCATGTCCATGTGTGTGGCAAGCGTGGCTCCTGGTGGTTGCCAGGCTAAGGCGCTGTAATCCTCCACAGCACAGCTGCACTTATCTCGTCCACACATATTCAGGTGCCAGCAAAATACTACTTCTGTTATTAAAAATCACTTTTCTATTACACCAAGAAGCTATTGTTACTAGCCTTGAATTTATTTATTAATATTATTGAGTGCTTGTTATGAATAGATATCCTGGTGCTTATGAAGATAATTCAAACAAAATCTATTCAAAACATTTTTAGTTGGATATGATAGTTCATGGCCATAGTCCCAGCACTTGGGAAGCAGAGGGAGAAGGAGATTTCCCAGACAGCCTGGGTTACACAGTCACACCCTGTCTCTAAAGCAGCAATAAAGTCACTTATAATCAAGTCTGCCAAACTGACTATTTGCATAACTATAGCACAAAATCGTTGACTCTAATATACTTTCTCTTTTTTATCTGCCTTCCTTCCTTCCTTCCTTCCTTCCTTCCTTCCTTCCTTCCTTCCTTCCTTCCAAGACAAGATGTGATAGGGTTTCATGTAGCCCAGGCTGGCCTCAGACTTACTAGGCAGTTAAGTCTGACCTTGGACTCCTGATCCTCTGACCCTCCTGCCTCTACCTCCTAAGTAATGCCTGACATTATTTTTTAATTAATTAATTAATTAATTAATTAATTTATTTATTTATTTATGTCCATGCCTGGTGCCCATGGAGGCTAGAAGAGGGTAGAAGCTTTCCTGAAAGTAGAATTACAGATAACTGTGAATTAACATGTGGATACTGGGACTCCAGTCTAGGTCTTCAGAAGAGCAGCCATCTCTCCAGTCCCCTCATTTTTAAGCTTTTCTGTTTACTAAGGGTGTGCAGGGAACTCATGGGTAGTCCTGGAACTCGGGAGGGCAAGGCAGGAGGATCAAGAGTTTGGATCAGGGCTACATAGTAAGACTGTCTGCAAAAACAAAACGAAATCTTATATTTAGGGAAAATAATAAATCTATTGCCAGGCGTGGTGGCGCATGCCTGTAATCCCAGCACTTGGGAGGCAGAGGCAGGAGGATTTCTGAGTTCGAGGCCAGCCTGGTCTACAGAGTGAGTTCCAGGACAACCAGGACTACACAGAAAAACCCTGTCTTCAAAAACCAAAACAAAAAACAAAAAAAACAAACAAAAATATATATGCTCATAAAATTTTAAAAATATTTAAAATTAAAAAGGAATAATCTGGGTGTGTGGGGGGGCACTTGGGAGGCAGAAGTAGGTGGATCTGTGTGAGTTCAAGGCCTTCCTGGTCTACACCATGAGTTCCAGGCAAGCCAGGACTATAGAGAGAGACCTTATCTCAAAAAATGGGGAGGGGGCTGGGGAGATGGCTCAGCCTTTAAAGGCTAGGCTCACAGCCAAAGGAGTTCGGTTCCCAGCACCCATGGCTGTCTCTCCAGCCATTAAAAAAAAAGTGGAGAGGGGGAGAAAAACTCTACACATGCACGCACGCACATATACTTGCTTTTGAGACAGGATCTTATGTAGCCCAGAATTACCTGGAATTAGCAATGTAGCTGGAGATGACCTTGAACTTCTGACCCTCCTGTCTTCCCTTCCTGACTACTGGGATTGAAAGGTTTGCCCCAGTGCCTAGTTTACAGATGAAACTCACGCCCTTCACCAGCAGAGACACATCTCCAGGCCCCAGCCATCCTGTAGGAACCAGGAAATATCATATCATTTTAATCATTTCATTTTATTTCTCATGTCTTCTATACAGATGATGCGATTCTCCCTCCATGTCTCCGGTTTCTGTCTCTCTGTTTCTCCTTTTCTGTGTCCCCTACACCACCCCGTGTGTGTGTGTGTGTGTGTGTGTGTGTGTGTGTGTGTACATGTACGCGCACACATGTATTTCTGGACATTAGACTCAGGCTTTCTGCACTGCAGTAGGATAGTTTGCAGCTGATCCTCCTGCCTCAGCCTCTCTAGCCCTTACTTGCCCTGTTTGTATTTTGGCATTACCTTTTGTTTCAGCTATTATATAATAATTATTTTCCCATGTCATTACCATACTTTATAAATGCAGTTTTAAAAGCCAAACAATATTTCATCGTCTTTGACATATAATTCCCACCCATTCCCAAAATGTCATATACTGATTTTCTTTTATTAGAAATAATATAGTCGTAAGCACATTTATGTGTGACCCATCTCTATTTGATTATAAATTTCTGCCAGTAAAGTCAGCCCCGGGGAACAGCCTGCAAGGGATTCTGCTGTATGTGGCTTCATTGCCTTTGGCAGTGACATTCCGACTCATAAAAGTGTGGTGCTGATTGATGGAAATACTTATTATTCAGCTGCAGGAGACCCTTAGTGTTTCTGGAACTCACACTTGAAGTGTTGTGTGTTTACTATTCAAAATGACTCATGTCTCATGACGTGAAGACATTTTCATATTTATTGAAGCTCACAATGTAATCACATGGGCTGAGCAGCTGAGGGACTGGTGCTGCCCAGAAAATGTCACTGGGGCTCCCGGGCCCTGGGCAGCACCTCTTATATCGGCTTAAATACTTACCCTCCTGAGCGTAGAGGACGTCTGTGGGGACTGCAGAGATGGCTCAGACGGAAAGAGCACTGGCTGTCTTCCAGAGGATTCAAGCTCAGGCTCCAGCACCCACATGGCTAGCAACCATATGTCACTCCAGTTCCAAGTGCTCTGCAGGCACCAGGCATGCATGAGGTGTGCAAACATGCATTCGGGCAGAACACCTTACCTCACAAAACAAAACTAAATCAACCTTTTATGAAAAGAGGGCTTTTGTGAAAATTGACAAGGCCATTAATTCATGGTATACAGACCCGTAGAGGGGAGCTGTATCAGCCTCAGAAAGGCACTCAAGAAAAACCCAGAGGACACTGACACTTCCAGCTGAAGGCCTACAAATGCCATCTAGTTCCTACTTGTTAGATTGTATATATTAATCTTTTACTCCTAGCAAATAAAGCTGGCTCTCTTCTTTTTTTATAAGAATTATTTTTTTTAGATGTATTTATTTTATGTGTGTGAGTTCACTGTAGCTGTCTTCAGACACACCAGAGGAGGGCACCGGATCCCATTACAAATGGTTGTGAGCCACCATGTAGGTGCTGGGATTTGAACTCAGGACCTCTGGAAGAGCAGTCAGTGCTTTTAACTGCTGAGCCATCTCTCTAGTCGCATGACTTTATTCTTTTTTTTCTTTTTTCTTTTTTTTTTTTTTTTTTGGTTTTTCGAGACAGGGTTTCTCTGTGTAGTGAGTTCTCAGACTGTCCTGGAACTCACTCTGTAGACCAGGCTGGCCTCAAACTCAGAAATCCACCTGCCTCTGCCTCCCACGTGCTGGGATTAAAGGCGTGTGCCACCACTGCCTGGCTGCATGGCTTTATTCTTAGTACTAACCGAAGTAATTATTTTCTTTATAAAAAGTCATGTATACATGCATGTAATTAAACATGAATATGCCAGTGAAGCTGCCATTGTGCTGGGCCACTGCAGATGCCCCCACCCCTTACCTACTTTAACTTTAAAGGAGGTTCTTTAGGAAAGAAAACATTTGGGAAATGGTTTAATCGGTTTCTGAGAAGAGCTAAGCCAGAGGGACGTGGCCTCGGCCAACCACAGGTGGTATTAGCATGTCTGCTACTGCAGGCTTCTCTGCACCAGTGCGCATGCGCACACTTTAAAGAGAGCCACTCATCCTAGCAGTCCCTGCACCACCACAGCCTTTAGAGTGCCTCCTCCCTTTCCTCTGCTGGCTGGGAGCTGTGGGAGCTACAGTCACCGCCTGGCTGGCCCCGGGAATGTTCACACCTTTTAGTTCATATCTCTGGCAAACTCGCACCCCAGCTCCTTCCTTTGAGGAATTTTTTTCCATTGAAGATTTTAAACTCACACAAAGTGATGCCCCCATTTCGTATTGGATGGCCTCACACTTCATGTCTGGTCCTTTCATACAAGCTCTGTTCCAGGCACGAACTTGACCTATACTGTGCCAATCTGCCCATAGTGTTATGGACTAACTGGTGTAAAAGGGCTCAGGTGTGGTTGGCGTGGGTTTCTGTCATTGCCTTAGTCCCCAGCCTCTTGGGCGACTTGACCCCCAGCTAGCCCATCACCAGGTCCCAGCCAGGACTGAGCCAGAGGGACTCAGGGCGCTGCACAGTCTGTAATTTGGCCTCCAGTCACCATTTTTGGCCGTGTGCCTTAGCTCTGAAAGCTGGGCTCTTGTGTGGGTCCTCTGTGCCAGAACCCCATGGTAACCTGCCTCGGTTCTGTTTCTTGTTTTTATCAGCCTCATTCCCAGGGACTGAAACCCAGGGGCCAGTGCGCCTCCCTTCTAGCTGCCTGCCGCCTGCCGTTTGGGGTCACACTCTGGAGCACTGTGTCTACTTGTTTGGGTGCCCACAGTCAGGAAGTCTCTGTTCTAGACACTTACCTCATCAAAGGGCAGCTGCACCCTTCCGGGTCTTCAGGCCAGAGCCCTGGGGTCATCAGCCCCCTCGTATTCATGCACATCTGCTCCGGAGCCGGCAGCGGATGCTTTCTTTATTCTGTTTTAAAGGCACATCCAGTGCTGGGCATGAGCTCAGAGTGCTTGTCTAGGTAGGCGGCATGCACAGCCCAGGTTAGACCCTGTGCTGGATAAGCAAGGCCTTGCGGTGCATGCTTGCATTCCCTGCGCTTGGGAGGTAAAGCAAGAGTGAGAAGCTCAAGGTTATCTTCGGCCACATAGTGAGCTAGAGGCTAGCCTGGGATACTTGACTGTGTGCTTCCCCAGAGCTCTCTAAAATAAAGATAAGTGCCAAATACAGTGTTCCGCAGCATGGCCGTGTAGTCCTCGCACTTGGGGAGGAAAGTGAGAGGGTTGGGAATGCAGGGCCAGCCTTGGCTACATAACTGGTTTGAGGCCAGTCTGGGCTCTATGAGATCACGTCTCAAAATGAGTAAGTGAATACATACAATAGTAAAATTCCTTCAGAATCTTGCTCCATCTGGCCCACCGTCCTCTCTTCCCTGGATGTTTGCAGTGGCCTTCCTACTGGCTTCTGACAGGAAAGTCCTGTCACTTCCATCATATTTTCAGAACTGCCTCTGATCCTTTTCAAACATGGCTGGGATGCTTTCCAGCCTTGCAGTGGCTTCGTGGCTTCAGTGTGTAGCCAAAGTGCAGATGACACGCCCCGGTACCCCACAAGCTCCCGCCACCTCTGCTCTTCCCTGCGTGCGGCCTCAGCCTGACAGTCTTCCCCACCGTGGAGGCTCGGCCACACTTGCATGTGGTTCTGTGCCCCTCCAGCCTCCTCTAGGCGCTCTCTGACAGACAGGGCCGTCCTCTGACAGACAGGGCCGCTCTTCAGCGTTCTGAAAGGCTCACTCCTCACTTTCCCATCAGTGAGCCGACATCTGAAGTCACGCACGCCTCCACCTCAGTCCCTCGGGCGCTTATCCTCTCAGTCTCACCGTCCAACACCTGACACAGTCTCTTATCTGCCATTTATCCTTTCTCAGAATGCGAGCTCTGAGAGGGCAGAGGTGGCAGTCTAGCATAGTCTCACCTCATGAGGCAGTTTGTAGTTGCTGGCTGATGGGAAGAGCGGAAAGCTGAAATGTTTCTTTACCTGTGTGTTAGCACATTTTATATGCTTTATAATAGATCTTACATGTATGTACAGTCCGTGGTGACCTTATATGGGGCTGCTCTTCCGATTCCCACCTTACAGGTAGAAAGCTGAGGCTCCGACTTACCCAGGGTCGTCTGAGCCGAGGGATGGATGCTGGGATGGGGCAGCGAGGCTGAGGAGGGCAAGCTTTAGCTTGTCACCAGCTAGCCCTGTTCAGTCTCAGCCCTGTCAGGACTGGCTGAGTATCAGCCTCCACAGCTTCAGTTTCCGTACACACAAACCGTGGACAGTAACCTTCTCTCAGATTGCATGAAGGCTTATGGGAGATCGTGGGGTGTATTTTTTTGATTATTGGTAGAGTTGAAGGTTTTTTTAAAAATATTTTTTATTGGCCTTTTGGAATTCCTTTAGATACTTTCTGCTTATAACTTTTCCCAGCTTTCTTTTTGGTTTCTTTCTAATTAACTTGGGAGGGATTCTTTGAATAGTAGAGCTCTGTACTGTCTTACAAATAGTCTTTCTTGTACTCTCTCACTGTTTAATGATGGTTTTGGCAATATCTTCCCTTTGTGTTGTCAGAGGCCCAATGTCGGTTGATAATCAAGTCAATGAGAATACAGATTCATTCACTCAGCAAATATTTCCTTAAGGCTGGAACATTTGGGGGTGCCCATTCAGCTAGGACAGTTTGCGCCACTGACAAGGGCCCTTCACGCTGGCTTTAGTGGGTTCCTGAAAGAGTATCTTTTCTCAGAGGCAAGGAGACCCAAACAGTTCCCAGATTTTGGCCACATAATCAGAAATTTCAAAAGAGTTCTGGAATTTATGGGCTGGCCTCCAAGTTATCAGGCATGTGTTGTCTTCTCCAAGGGCAGTTTTCTCTGAGCTCACTCCACCTCCCTCAGCTGTGCAGCGCAAATGGGGCAGCCGATGAATACTTCAGACGTCCCCGTGGGACAAACTCCAGAGGCAGCCTCGGGAGCTAGCTGCATAACTCATGACCAGAATTTGGCAGGCTCTTCTGAAGTACCGTGGCTTCCTATCAGACCACCAGCTCTGCAGACCCGCCAAGGTCTGGGTGCTGCAGACCCGGGGAATGAATGTGGTGCCCAGATGCTGCCGACACTGGCTCAGGTTTGCTTTGAATCTGAACTGAAAGTCTTAGGCCTTTGACTGCTGCCCTGAGTGGCCTTCCTGGACCAGGTTAGATTTGTGCAGACGTCTTACACAGGAAGTACCTTGTAGTTTGAGCCACTTGGTGTTCAGTAAAATGGGTCTCTCAGATACCTTGTTTTATTATTTCACTCCTAATTATATAAGGGTGGGTATGTGCACCTGAGTGCAAGTGCTGGTCAAAGCCACTGGTGTCTCTGCTGGAGCTAGGGTTACAGGGTGACGGGCAGCTGTGAGCTGCCCAGTGTAGGTTCCACGAACCAAATTTGGGTCCTCTGCAAGAGTAGTGTGTGCTCTTAACCACCCGCTCTCCAGCTCCTCAGATGCCTTAATACTATACAAGTCCATCTGTCCCCACCCCCACCCTGTGTGTGCATCTTTCTGTCTGTCTTTCATTTATGCAGTGCTAGAAATCAAGCCCAGGCCTTCCTCATGTGCTCGGCCACTACTGGCTGGACTCTGTTCCTAGTCCAAGTGTTCTCTTTTTTAGGTTTTTATTTTTATTGGTGTGTTGTGTGTGTGTGTGGATGCTTGCAGAGGCCAGAAAGAGGGAGCTGGCGTTCCGGATGGCTGTGGGATGCCTGCTGTGGCTTCTGGGAACTAGGCCCAGGTCAGGAGCACACTTCCTACGGAGCCAGCCACAGACACGGTGGCACGCGGCTGTAATCCCAGCCCTCTAAAGTACAAGCATCACAGGTTTGAGGCCTGCCTGGGCTACCTAGTGAGACTTTGCCTGAAGCAAAACAGTGAAAACTCGTCAGCCATCTGATGCATGACATATATACAATTTTCATGCCCCGATTTGGCGTCTTAGGTTGGTCAGTGTTCAGGGGTGTTGTCCCTGAAGGCCAACTGGATCTCATTACTGGCTGCTCAGTAACTGGCATTGGGACCTTAGGCAAGATTATTAGCCTCTTCACACCAAACTTAGTCACAGAGCATACGTGAACTCTGGTGACTGAGAGTTCCTAAGGTAGACTGGAAGGATTAAATTAGCTAGTACACGAAATCCTCAGAATGTAGTTATTGCTTAATGAATATTGCAAAATTCCTGTACCAACTTCTGCTGAGTGAAATGCTAGAGGCTGGATCCTACTTTTCCTCTCTGTGTGATATGCTGTCTAGGGCTAGAGAACTAAGTTTTAGTTTTATTTATATAAAGCTTCTTTCATTTTTATTTTTTAGGTGAGGTTTCATGTATGCAGAGGGGCACTAGAACCCAGATGAGAGTGGCCTAGAACTCTGTGCGGGATGGGGGACGGGAAGGGACTCACTATATAGGTCTGGCTGGATTGAAACTAATTTTGTAGATAAACCAGGCTAATGTGGACTTCCTAGAAATCCACCTGCCTCTGCCTCCCAGGTGCTTGGACCAAAGGTGGGTGCTACCCTGCCTGGCAACCTGAACTTCTAATTTCCTGTCTTTGCCTCCCAAGTGGTGGGACCACAGGCACGTGCCACCATAGCCAGTTTATACCATGCTAGGGAATTGAACCCAAGGCCTCACGAGTGTTAGGTAAGCACTCTGCTAATTGTGCTGCAGTCTCAGTGTCATGTCGTCCCCCCACCCCCACTCCGCAGTCCCCCATTCTTTCAACCAGACCTTCTGTGTAACCTAGACTGGGCTGGAACTTGTAATCCTGGGTCAGCTTTTCAAGTGCTAGAATTACAGGCGTGTACTACCACCCCGGCCTTACCTAAAGCTTCTTAGATTTTGTGCAGGCTGCTCAACATGAGTGTTCCTCATTGGCTGGATAAAAATACCCTTGCTGGAGTCTCAGCTGGCCTGGCCGGGGGTCATCCAGACTGTAGGCGAGTGCTCTCAGTGCAGCTCCCGGAGAGACAGGGACCATCCGAAGGAAGGCAGGCCTAGGCAGCGACAAAGCCAGACCAGGGCGGAAGCTATTTTTCCAGGTGCCCTTACATTTGGACTCTAAAATTCAATTCTCTTTCCTCTCTCTGGAACCAGGCCCTGGTTGTTAGGTCGTTAAGGAGTGGGGGGGCCAGAGCCTCGGGCAGCACACTGCCTGTCTCTACATTTTTAAGTCACCACATATTTTGGCTGTAGAATCAGCCAAAGTTTTGTTCCAGTTCCTTACAAAATTTCACAACATTTCAGGCATTAGACTTGGTCCCTGTGTTGTGAAACAGCTGGGTTTTATACTTTAAACTTGAAGATGAAGACTTAGTTGTTGATTATTACTTTGGATCTTTTCCAAGAGTCAGTGCCATCTGTGGAAGTTTCTCCATAGGCCTTAATGCCAGAGAGCGTAGCAGTTTCTCTGTTCAGGGCACTCCCTGGGTACAGAAATTGGTTTCCTTGGCAACAGATAGCTGATGTCTTAGCTCTTTTCTTGCTTTACTCCTGGGGACGTAACTTCAGAAAGCTTTCCCCTCCCATTTTCTCCTGAAGTCCTGTTTGAGGCCGTCACAGTAGTAGCTGTTCTGCACCCATCTCCCAGTTTTGGGGACTGAACGCGGCTTTTGCTAAGTAGGTACTCCTACCGTCGAGCCATGTCTTCACCCCTTTTTAGGTGGCTTATTTTGGGATAGTGTCTCAGTGAGGTGCCAGGCTGGCCTCCTGCTCACTCTGTAACTCAGACAGGCTTGTAGCTTTCAGCCCTTCCAGCCTTGGGCTCCCGAGGAGGAGCTGCGATTACAGGCTTGCACCGCCAGGTCCACCTCAGACTTTCCTTTCTGAGGGGAGTAGGAGATCCTGGGGATTGAACCCAAGACTTCATGTGTGCTGTCAAGTACACCACCGCTGAGCCAGACCTCCAGATACTCTAGCTTGTTTAGTCTTTGTATGTGAGTCTGTGTCCATCTACCATGTGGGTTCTGAGGATGTCACCTTGGTTTTTTGTTTGTTTGTTTGTTTGAGCCAAGGTTTCTCTGTGTAGCCCTGGCTGTCCTGGAACTCACTCTGTAGACCAGGCTGGCCTCAAACTCAGAAATCCGCCTGCCTCTGCCTCCCAAGTGCTGGGATTACAGGCGTGTGCCACCACTGCCCTTGTTTTTATACATGTATTTTTTATTATTGTGTGTGGTGTGTGAATGTGTGTGGTGTGTGATGTGTATGCGTGCATGCCCCATCCCCATCTACCGTGTTATCAGGTTAGTTTCTTCTTTCATGGGCTCCAGGATTGACCTCAGTCTTGGGCAGCAAACCCTGTATGCACCTAGTTGTCCTGAGTTTCTCCAGTGCAGAGGAAACCACTTCTCTAAGGTGTTAGCCAGGAGGGCTTTATCTGATTGAGACAGAGTCTACTATCTAGCCCTGACTAGCCTGAAACAAAGGAGCCGGCTGGCCTTGAGCTTGTACTGATTCTTCCGCCTCTGCCTCCTGGATTCTAGGACTCCCGGAGCGGGCTGCAGCCCCTGCTGGCCGTGGATCCAAGGATTGGCTTTGGTACTGGGGCTTGATCCCACATCCCTAAGCTGAACTCCAGGCTCTAGGCAGGAGTCTGCTGTGCTCAGAGGACAGAACTGTTGAGTGTCTGAGCGCTGTCTGTGTGCGCTGCCTGGAGTACTCCTGCTGGAGTCCAGACCGCATGTTCATCCCATTTCACTGACCTTGGACAGTAACACACAAAGGCTGCACCCCGGCAAGTGGCAGCGTCAGGATTCTGACCCAGGTCATCTCACCAGGCCTTGGCTCCTGTTGAGCACATAAAACAGGATCCCAGACCCATCTGTCCTCAGCGCAGATGCGTACTGCTCTTTCCCGTCTGTATAAGTGCTTTGTCCTCCTGGGACCCGCAGCCGGCCACTGTGGGCCTTTGCCTGGCTCTTCTCTTGCATTATGTGTTGGTTCTTCAGTCCCTCGGCCACCAGAACAACATTTTTGTTAATCTAATCCCACCTTCGCCCCTCAGCAACTTTCCTTCCCTCAGCTTCCAAGGACATGTGTCTTTGTGGCAGTCCCAAGTCCTCTGTGCACTGAGCGCTTTGTACTGGAACCTGCTCAGGAAAGGCCAGAGCTAGCAATCCGTGGTCTCTCGGGGGGGGGGGGGGCAGGGACCCCCCCCAACCACCCCGGACCCGCAACCAGGCCGGAACCAGTCAGCAGAGCCAACATCTGCCAGGCCAGGAGGATGAGCTAGTCAGCAGAGCCAACATGGCCATGCGGAGCATGGACTTCCTTCCCTTGAAGTGGCCATGCCTGAACCTATCTCTTCAGTATCTCACCAACATCTTGGCATTTGTGCAATTGCTCAACAGATACACTGGACCAGTCTGGGCCTGTTTTGGTTCTGAGTAGTTTTTGACATTTGTTTAAAGTTAATTAATCAGGGTAGTCATCTAAAAGTTTTAATACATGCAGTTATTATATGTTAATTAAAAAGAAAAAATTAAAAGCTTAGAAAAGCTTCAGAGTTAAAATGTAACTTAAAACGAAGTAGAGAGCCTGCTGAGCAGAGCACTGGCGGGCTCCTCTGCAGCCTTGACTGGGGCCCTGGCAGCAGCAGCGGGTCCTGTTTGTCACAGTCCTCTGTCCGTTTTGATTACTTGCCCTTGAGGAATAGCAAAATTGTAGCACCAGAGCAGACTGGACTCTTTGAGTGCATAGGTGGAAAACTGAAAGCCAGAGAAATGCAGCCAGTAGCCCGCAGCTGCTTAGCCAGCGCCCCCAGTCTGAAGCCCGGCTACCCCCACCCCCACCCGTGTGCAGTTCGCTACCTCATTTGCCTTTGTTTCTCAAGTAGGAAGGAAACTCACTTCTTTCTTCTTTTGTTCTCTCCACCATCCTTTCCTCCTTTATCTTTTTGTTTTGTTTGTTTTTTTTGTTTTTTCGAGACAGGGTTTCTCTGTGTAGCCCTGGCTGTCCTGGAACTCACTCTGTAGACCAGGCTGGCCCCGAACTCAGAAATCCACTTGCCTCTGCCTCCCAAGTGCTGGGATTACAGGCGTGCGCCACCACCACCGCCCAGCTATCTTTTTTACTTTTCTTTTCTTTGTCTTGTGCAGTTGGGACGGTACCTTGCTGTGCAGCTTTGGCCAGCCTGGAACCCACTATGTAGACCACCAGGCTGGTCTTGAACTCACAGTGATCCTCCTACCTGTTTCTCTGCTGCAGGGATAGCAGGAGCTTCCCAATACCTGACTTCCTTCCCTGCTTTCAATCCAGGAACGGTTTGTGCTGCTGCTACATCTGTCCCTACCAATGCTGGGCGTGTAAAATTGACCAGGTATCACCACTGTGGCTAAGGGCTTTTGCATATGTTATTTATTTCTCCCAGTGACCCAGAGTAGGTTACCGTCCCCAGCTAACATATGGGGGCAAAGCTGGAGGTTGATAAGGCTCAAGGTCCTTCCTAGCCCGCAGAGCTGTGCAGTACCGGCAGATTCAAGCCAGGCTCTTTCATTCCAGAGTTTATGCTTGTGACCATAGCTGTCCTGCCAGTAGCTTTCCTTCTTTTGTTGGTTTTCTGAAACAGAACTATTTTCTCTGAATGCAGAAGTTGAAACCTGTTAAGGAAATTGAACCAGAGTATTTCTTCAAGAAAAAAAAAAGAAGCCATTTCCTGCTTTCTTCATTTGTTCACCCCATGACATCACTGGGGCTGAGACACTCTGGTCTCTCAACTTCACACCAAGGAATGAAGTGGGCATAATAGTTCAGGAACTCCTGAAGCTGTGTTGGGGCGACATTCGGCACACTTTGTTGGTTTGTTGGTTTGTTTGTTTGTTTGTTTGTTTGGTACCCTTTGTTTGATTTTTCTCTGCCTTCCATCTGATTCTTGACACTCAGAACTCTGCACCCCTAGTCATGGAGGAAAGGCAAACTGGGCCCGGCCAGGCCTTCAGCCTTCCCAGCAGTGCCGGACAAGCGCTCTCATACGCTGCACCCTGTCATGATCTTTGGATTCAGCTGCCTCGGGCACTTTGAGTTTATTTGTATTTTCCCATAAGTAGAAAATCAGGAAGTAGAAACTTAAAGTATCAAAGAAACTTTCGGAAGTGTTTGTTGTTACTGTAATCAGTGAATGTTGCACCGCAGGCGTGGTGGCAGAGGAGTGGAGCAGGTCACGCGGGATCGGCCGACCCTCGCGCTCTCCTGCGCTGTGTGTGCAGCAGGACTTGATGGCCAGGCCCGCTGCAGGCTAGGCGGGTGCTGCATCCCAGCTCTTGATCTCATACTCCGGGCTAACTGCTCATGTGCTGTTAACATACTCAAGGAAACTGAAATAGTTTCTTTCTTTCTTTTTTTTTTTTTTCTCTTTGAGACAGGGTTTCTCTGTATAGTTCCGGCTGTCTTGCTACTCACTCTGTAGACCAGGCTGGCCTTGAACTCAGAAATCCGCCTGCCTCTGCCTCCCAAGTACTGGGATTAAAGGCGTGCACCACCAACGCCGCGTGGAATAGTTTCTTAAGTAATACATATATTATGCTACTGTGCTAATGATACCAAGTAATGACTGCTGTGGTTAACCCAGAAGGCTGTAATTTAAGTCATTATTGTTTAAAGTTAGTATTAGGCTAGAGATAGTAGGACATAGCTGTTATTTCAGCTTTTGGGAGACTGAGACAGGAAAATTGTGGCAAGGTTGAGGCCAGCCTGGACTACATAGTAAGTTCTAGGCTAGCCAGGGCTATGTAGTAAAGCTCGGCTTTAAGCAAGCAAGCAAGCAAGTAAACAAACAAACAAACAAACAAACAAACTGGGAAGGTTAAGAAATAAGCCAGGCAGGCATGTTTAAACCCAGAGCTTTGGAGTTAAAGATTATCCTTGGCTACATGGCAAACCTGAGGCTAGTCCAGACTCATAAGACCCTGTCTGATAAAACAAGTCAACAAAAAGAAGGGGTTTGAAGAAGAACCCAACCATGATTCTCCTCCCAGCGTATCCTGCAAGGACTCAGCAGCACAGCCATTGCTGAGTGCAGCGTCAGCATCTCCAGCCGTGAGCAGGACAGCGTGTGCGCTCTGCATGCACACCACTCGGAAGTCAAACAAAAGGTTTGGGCATCACCCGGTGCAGCACAGCGCTCCCTCGCCAGAACGGCCGTCAGAAAGGCCATGCCACAGTCCTGCTTGGGGACACGACTAAGAAAAAACACAGGGAACAAAAACATTGGACACAGAGTGGTTGTATCTGGGTGGAAAGAGCATCGTCTGTCCTCCCTGTTCTGTGTCCCCAAACTATGTGTCATGTGGTCAGGTCTCCTGATAGTCAGTCTTGTTGAGCACATTGTAATCCTGCACTTAGGAGGCTGAGGCAGGAGGATTGTCAAAGTTCGAGGCCAGCCTGGGCAACAAAGGAAACCCCTTCTCAAACAAAACAAGTTACAGAAATAAGAAATCCTCACATATTTATTGAATACAGTTTATAGTCTAGACAGTCTACTTGATGCTAGAGATACGGTCATGACCCAGACGTGCCAGGTCATTGCTGGGTTGGACTTGAATCCAGTGGGACAGGCAGATGATTTTACAATATTTAATACTATGTGATAAACCTGCATTTGAGGAATGCAGAGCTGGAGCACCTCAGAGTGCAGCCAAGGAAGCCTTCCTGGAAGAGGAGGAGGAGGAGAGGAGGAGGAGGAGCAGGAGGTGTTGAACTGTGACCCACAGGAAGGTGGAGCAGAGTGTTCTATCAAGAGAGGCTGTGTTTGGCAAATAAATGCAGGAGGTAGGAGAAAGCACACATTATCTGAGCAGCCGAAGGCTTCTGAGTCTGAAACTGCCATCCCCGTGAGGAGGGGGCGGTAGCCGCAGAGCGCAGACCTTACTCTTGTGTGCGGATGTCAAGTCTGTCCTAGGCCCGTGCAGGACTCGGGAGAATGTCTGTCTGTTCTCTGCTTGCTTGCCCGCTCCTCCACCTGGTTTGAATACAAAGATAATCTATACTTACACTTAAATAAATAAACAAATGCAGATAATAGCCTGGTGAGGTGGTTCACACCTTTGATCCGGCACTCAGGAGGCAGAGGCAGGTGGATCTCTGTGAGTTCAAGGCTAGCCTGGTATACATAGTGAGTTTCAGGACAGCCAGCCTACATAGTAAGACCCTGTCTCAAAGCAAACAGACAGAAAAACAGATTAAAAACAACAACAACAAAACAAACGTATAAAGTACCCCAAACCCTCATCACTTCATACACAGCTCCAGTCCCCAGCAGGGTGGGTGCCTACCGCCAAGGACTGTGCTCTTTCTAGATGTGTCTGTGCACATGCAAGCCTGTCAGCTCACGTAGACATACTCTCCTTGTACACAACCATCACTGTGTTATCTAACACACACACACATGCACACACATACATGCACACGCACACGATTGTGTGCTCTTCCCCTGAGTTCTCTCTCCAACCCCTTTATATTCATTTTCCATCTCCAGTGGCAGGGATGGCTCCAGGTCCTAGAATATTCTAGGTACGTAGTAGACACACTAGCTCTCAGGTTCTATTAGTACAGTGCTTCACTAGGCTCTGTAATCCCACGCACACGGAAGGACAAGGTAGCATGGCTTGCTAGAGCCAAGTTCTAACCTGGGCAACATTTCTCTCTCTCTCTCTCTCTCTCTCTCTCTCTCTCTCTCTCTCTCTCACACACACACACACACACACACACACACACACACATACACACACACACACACACACACACACAGCAGTATAGTATACTTTTCTATAGTGTTTCATTTTCTAGACCTGTCTCATAAGAGATAAATTTAAATCACTTGTAGTTTTTCATTATTACAAGGCAAAACTGGGGCACATTCTGTAATCTCAGCATTTGGAAGATGGAGGTAGGTGGATCAAAAATACAAGGCCTTTCTTAGTTACACAGCGAGTTTGAAGCCAGCCTGAGTTACAGGAGACCTTGCCTCAAAAACCAAAACAAGAACCCTAAAGCAAAACTGCAGTGCCCTTCCTTGGTGTGTTCAGCTTTGGATGCTTATCTGAAGGTGTCTGTAGCGCCGGTTCCTAGGGTTGCTGTTCCAGTGAAGCACAGGGCTGTACAAGCCAGGCGCATCATTGTCAGCCCATGTGTGGAAGGCTGAGGGGGACGTTGGCCAGTTTGAGGCTAATGGATCTGACAGTGAGATCTGGTCCTCAGAAAAAGGTGTAGGGTTTTGTGTGTGTGTGTGTGTGTGTGTGTGTGTGTGTGTGTGTTTGTGCATTTGTATGTGTCTTTATGGTTTTTATGTGTACAGTTTAGTGATGTTATGTATACTCATTTGTTGTGCAAAACTGATCCCCAGAACCTCTTCATCTTAGAGAATAGGAAGTCTGTACCCATTAAATAAAATAACAACTCCTATTCTCCCTCCCTTCTTCCCCTCTTCCCTCCTCCCCTCCTCCCTTCCTCACTTCCTCCTCCCTTCTTCCCTCCCTTCCTTTTCTCCTCTCCTCCCCTCTTCCTCCCTTCTTCCCTCCCTTCCCTTCCTCCTCTCCTCCTCCCTTCTTCCCCTCCTCCTCCCTTCTTCCCCTCCTCCTCCCTTCTCTCCTCCACCCTTCTTTCCCCTTCCTCCCTTCTTCCCCTCCTTCCATCTTCCCCTCCTCCCTTCCCCCTTTTCCCTTCCTCCCTTCCTCCTCTCCTCCCTTCCTCCCCTCTTCCCTCCTCCCTTCCCCTCCTCCTCTCTTCTTCCCCTCCTCCTTTTTTCCTCCTCCCCTCCTCCCTCTTGCCCTCTTCCCTTCCTTCTCTCCTCCCCCTTCCTCCCCTAGCAGCCACCATTCTCTCTGCATCTGACTCTGACTGGGCTTGTCCTCATAAATGCAATCATACAAACTTTGTCTTTGTGTGACCAGTGTCTCTCACTTAGCATGATGCCCCAAGGTTCATCCATGCGTGTTGACAGGATTTCCTTCCTTTTAAAGGCTTAGTAATATTACCTTATGTGCACATACCATCCAGTTACCTGTCCATCTTAGATGGACGCTTGAGCCGTTTTTACCCTTTGGCTATTGTGCGTAGAGCAGGTATGAAAATGGTTATAAATATGCTCTTGGATGTGTACCCAGAAGTGGGGTTGCTAGGCCGGAAGGTGCTTTCAGGTTGGTTCATTTGCACATGCTGGCCTGGGGCTCCTGGGGAGCTGGGGGTGTAGGCGTGCGAATTGTCTCTGGTGTGTTGTCTTGCTTTTCTGTGGCTCTAGGGAGCACACCCAGAGCTTGTGCTTGCCGTGCTCTGCTGCTGAGCACCTGCAGCCGGTCCTGGCCTTCCTTCCAGTTGCTGGGCGCTTGCTCTATGCCTTAGACCATTTTATAGTCCTGCTCAGTGTCCGCCCTGTTCTCATTCCTCCCACTGAGATAAGACACTCCAGCTAAAGCCGCTGAAGGAGAGAGGCTTTGATTTAGCTCACTTCTTTGTTTTTGGTTTGGAAGCTTTGAGGTTTTTTATTGTTTATGGCAGTCATTGTAACAGGTGTAAAGTGGTCACTTGTGCCTTCCTGCTTCCCAGAGGCAGCCTCTCTTGTCTGTGGCCCTCAGCCATTTATGTGTCTTCTTTAGGGAGATGCCTATTTAAGTCATATCTGTCATTGTCTTTGCCAAGGATGTAACAGGCAAAAGTTGAAGGAGTTTCTCCTTGTTGAAGTCAGCAAGTCTCTTACTGTGAGTGAAATTCATTCATTCAACAAATAAAATTGAGTGAGCCCCATGTGGACAGCATTCTGAAATCCTGGGCGTGTCACACAGAAGTCAGGCTGAATGCTGTTTAATGTTTCTATGGCTGGTAGCAGTTCTGAGTACTTTATCTTTTGTTAGCATATAAAAACACTTTATCTCTGTTAAGCAAATTGGCTTTCAGTGTATTAGTTGGGCATACTAGTTGTCTGTTGTTATATTTCAAAGTGCCTTAAGTGTGGCAAACCAAAAAGCACACATTTTATTAGCTGGAGTTTCTGTGGTGAAGTCCCAGACAAGGCTTACCTGGGTTGTCAGTGTCAGGGGCTTACCAGGTTCAAATCCAATTATGGGCAGAGGCGTGGCCTCATCGGGGACTGGACTGTTTTATCTTCTGTTCCCCTGGGTGGTCAGATTCGCTTTGTGCTTACAGTAGTACTGTGGTATCTGCTTGGAGCAGCAGCTCCTCTGAGCTCCGAGAGGCAACTTCACGCTGTGCGGACTTGTCAAGCATGGCCTCCCGCAAGCCAGGGAGGCTTCCTGGTGCTCCTGCAGTAAGCAGAAGCGTCAGTTTTGGGATGCTGTCCATCTCCGTGGCTGTATCTGTTAGTAGAGGTGTGCGCAGGCCCTGTCCACAATTGGGCTGAGGATTATGCCAGTCGGTGAAGAGGAGGAGGGAGGTGGGGACAGTTGAGTCCCCTTTGCCTTGTTTGTCACAGTCTTCTGTGTATATTCTAAACAATCTCTCCGTTCTGCCGGTTTTCTTTGTATATTGTATATTGAAGACATTGGTATTTTGTAATGTTGGGTTTCAACTTTTGGTATGTTTAGAATGTCTTCACTTTAAGATTTCTCATTCACTCTTTTTAAAATTCATATTCTATCCTAATACTATTATTACTATTTTGGAATTTATTTTCTCCTCCCCATCACCCCAGTTTTGAGACAGGGTCTTGCTTTTAGCCCAGGCTGGCCTCAAAGGCTGGCTCCTGAGTGCTAGGATTACAGGCAGGCTCTTATGCTCACCGGGCCAATGCTTTGCCAACCCGGGTCATCTCCACAGCCTCTCTTTAAACCAAACCAAACCAAACCAAACCAAACCAAACCAAACCAAACCAAACCAAACCAAACCAAACCAAACCACCGTCTTTCATTACATGAGCATAGCACGATTTATTCTTATATACACATACAGTTTTATACAGACAGGGTGAGCTGCGAGAACCGTTTACATGTGAGCTGCCCAAGAGCCTGCTTACCCAGATCATGCCCCGGTGTGCCAAGCTTTGTAATCTTTGTTAACCTTTCTTAAGCTTGTAAAATGCCTGTATGTAGGATGTGTGTCCGTGTCTGTGTCCGTGTGTGTGTGTGTGTGTGTGTGTGTGTGTGTGTGTGTGTGAGAGAGAGAGAGAGAGAGAGAGAGAGAGAGAGAGATGTTAAGTGTGTGCAGGTGCACAGTCTCATGGGAGCCTCGGGTCAGCCCTAGGTGTGCTTTCTCTGGAGCCATCAACCTTGCCTTTTTAAAAATCTTTTTTTTAAAACATGCACTTGTATGTATGTGCTTTGTACGTGCATATGTGTTCAAACATGTGAATACAGATACACCAGTGTGTACTGTATGACAGGGGTAAGGTCAGAGACAGCCTTGGGAATCAGCCCTTCCCTTGTTGTGCCAGGGTCTTTTAGTTGTTTGCAGCTGCATGGGCCAGGCCAGCTAGCCCACTGACCCACTGAGGCACCTTCCCGGCCCCTTTGGTTCTGTTCGTTCGCCTGTTATTTTTGAGTCTCTCTTCTCTTCTCTTCTCTTCTCTTCTCTTCTCTTCTCTTCTCTTCTCTTCTCTTCTCTTCTCTTCTCTTCTCTTCTCTTCTCTTCTCTTCTCTTCTCTTCTCTTCTCTTCTCTCTCTCTCCCTCCCTCCCTCCCTCCCTCCCTCCCTCCCTCCCTCCCTCTCTCTCTCTCTCTCTCTCTCTCTCTCTCTCTCTCTGCCCTGGGGCTAGGCTGGCTGGCCAGCAAATGTCAGGGAACTCCCTGGTGTTACCTCCACCCCTGGAGAGCTGGGACTCCAGGTGCACACCGCCATGCCAGCACTGGGCTTTAGTGCTGGGAGCCGAGTTCTGTGCTTCACCCTCTGAGCTGTCTCTCCAGATCCACTATGTAGTTTTAATTCTTTTCTTTTCTCTTATAAATGAAATGCACATTTCCCCTGTGGTTTTGTATTATCTTTATCTGCATGACATGTCTTTTACCCTTAATTTTGGTAGTTGGGTGTTATATTTTAGAAAATGTGGCCAGTTTTCTGTGATTTGAGTTGCAAGTATTTTCAGTTTGCTATTTATTGGATTTTATGATGGGATTTTTTTCATGCAAACTTGAAAACGTGGGGTCTAGGACTGTAGCGTAGCGTGCAGTGCTTGAGCGGCAGGCATGTGCCGCGCTGGCGTCTCTTCACTGATGCGTCTACCCCGCACCAGTGCCGCACCGGTTGACTGATTCGAGTAGGTTTATGTTACTTTTATACATATTGATTTATCTTCATGTGGCTTTTCAGTTCCTACCTCCCACCCCAGGCTATTGAATGTTTATTTCCATGATAGTTTTTAAGTTTATCTTATTTTTATTTTACACTCATTTGAGGTTTCAGAGGTTTGAATGAAAGTGGCCCCTGTAGACTGACGTATTTGAATGCTGGGTCCCCAGTTATCAGAACTGTTGGAGAGAAGGATTAGATGGTTCGGTTTTGTTTAGAACTTGGAGGTTGCAAGAGCCCAGACAATTTACACTTAACTCTCTGCCTCCTGTGTGCGGATCTAAATATACTCTTAGTTAGCGCTCCAGCACCAGGCCTGTCTGCCTTCTGCCTGCTGCCTTGCTCCCTGCCAAGATGAGCATGGAACTGAGCCCTCTGAGCGGAGAAGCTCCAGTAAACTCTGTCTTCTTAACTCGCCTTGGTCTTGGTGTCTTATCACAGCAAGAGAAAAGCAACCAAGACAGAAGTCTTTTTTAAAATGATGTTGTTGATAGCGTTGCATTGCTGAGCAGTGCCGTTAGACGGCTGTTTCAGGGCTTCTGACTGCTGTGCGGAAGCAGGGCAGAGCTGGCAAGGGTAGAGACCAAAAGCCCGTTATAGCTCAGCGTGGGGACCTACCATGTGGTTCTGGTAAGTTATAGCTCAGCACGGGGTCCTACCATGTGGTTCTGGTAAGTTATAGCTCAGCGTGGGGTCCTACCATGTGGTTCTGGTAAGTTTCTGGCCAGCCTGAGCTACACAAGTGGAACTTTGTCTCTGAACAAGCAAAAATAAAACAGCAAATCACAAGGCCATTTCAGATATGGTGGGGAAGGTAAATGGAGTTAATAAGGATAAAGGTGGGCATGGAAGACACAGGGTCCTCCTAACTAACCAGCATTGCATGTGACCTTGATGGAAAGGAGGAAGGGGACTGGCTCAAGGGGGACCCCAGACACTGGGGGTGTGGCAGCCCTGTGGCCATGGCCTGAGGAGAGGTGCAAAGGGAACAGAGTCCTCCACTCAGTGCCAGGCACCAGCCCTCGGCTGTTGAGTGCAGTCTGCAGTCCTGGAGAGATCTGGGCTGTTGGTGGAATGCATGACTTCCTGGGGGAGTTAGCATTTGAAGGATGGATCCTGTTCAGAACTCAGTAGGGACAGGAATCTTGGAATCATGGAACAGGTTCCAAAACACAACGCAAAATCCCAGTTCCAGATACTTTTGAGATGTCAGTGACTTAGGAACTGAAAAGTCCATTTAGTGGCGGGGAAAGGCTGTGGTGCCGGGAATTTCAGTGGAGTAGAAAAGGCTGGGAGTTGAGAGCTGAGCCAGAGCAGAGGCCCCTCCCACACCAGGAAGTGTGGCTGCTTAGAAGAATGCTCAGAGGGGACAGTGGTGAGTCCTTCTGTCCTGCCCCTCCCCCAGCTCACGCGTGAGAGCCATCCCGTGCTCTTGTGCTCGTGGGAAGAGCTGATGGAGAAGGAAGAAGGAGGGGTGGGGGCGGGGCTGAGATCCTGGTGCTGTCCAGGGCTTAGAGAGATCAGCCGACGTGGTCCATGGATGGGGGTACCCCGCTGCGGGTAAGAACCTGTGAAGGACAGCAAAGAGCTGGGGTTGCAGTCCCAGCTCGCTAAAAAGACGGGGGGGGGGGGGGAGAGCAGCCGGAAACAAAACTCAGAGATGGAAGCAGCCCCAGGGATTTAGTGAAAGAGTGATGTCTGCCAAGCTGGACCAGCAAGGTGGCTCAGTCCCTAAAGGACTGCTGCTAAGCCTGGTGTCAGTCACCAGAGCACGTGTGCTGGAGGAGAGACCGGGTCCTGAAAGGGCTCTGACCTCTACACATGCGCTGGGGCATGTGTGCCGGCCTCCACACTACCCCACCCTACCTTCACATACAAGTAAATATGTGGGGCTGGAGAGATGGCTCAGTGGTTAAGAGCACTGACTGTTCTTCTAGAGGTTCTAGGTTCAATTCCCAGCAACCACATGGTGGCTCACAACCATCTGTAATGAGATCTGATGCCCATTTCTGTGTGTCTGAAGACAGCTACAGTGTACTCATATAAATAAAATGAGTAAATTATATTTTTTAAAAAGTAAATACATGTAAAAAAAAAAAGTAAAATTAAAAAAAAACAAGTCTAAGGACTCAGAGTTAGCTCAGTAGACAGCTACTTGCCCAGCATGGACAGGGCCCTAAGGCTAATCCTTATCATAGAAAAAAATGAATTAAAAAAATAAAAAGGAAGTTTGAGTCATTCAGTAACCCAGGAGGCCCTGGGTTCAGTCCCCAGAAGTCATAGCAGCCAGGTGTGCTGGTGCATGCTTGTAATCCGGCCTGAAGAGCGGGGGCGCTGGCCAGCCTGCTTAGCAAGTTCCAGAGCAGTGAGAACGGCTCTCAGAAAAGAGCAGCAGTGGGCAGAGGTGCCCGTGGAGACCCCTGGCCTCCTCACACATGCACACACAGCTGCATGCGCACATAAAGAGCAAGCTAGAATGTATAGCATGTTACTGTTCCCACTGAAAGAGAGGAGTAGGAGTAACGCCTGTTCCTCCTTGCTGTGCTTACAGTCGTTCATTGAAGGACTCATGCAGCTGTTGCCCTGGCTGTATATCAGGAAGCAAGAAGGGGAAATGGGACCAGAGGTGTCTCACACTCTCAGTCTTTACATGTTTTATTTGTTGAGAGTATGAACAAGTACTTATTAAAATAACTTGATCAAAAATAGTTGATTGCCTTTAAAAATAATAGTAATTCCAACAAGGCTTGAATTTTCTTTTGAGACAGGGACTCGTGTAGCCCAGGCTGGCCTTCAATTTACTGTGCAATTGAGGATGACCTTGAACTGTTTTGGGGTCCTCCTTCTACTTCTGTGCCGGGAGTACAGGTGTGTGACCACCATGCCCTGTTGCGGGTGCTGGGGGTAGAGCCCAGGCTTTGTGCTTGCCAGGCCTGCACTTTACCGACTGAGGCCTTCCCAGGCCTGGGGCCTAGATTTTCCTAGTTGACTCTGAGCGCCCCTGACTTGTCTGTTCAGCAGCTAAGAAACAAACCCTTGCTTTGAGTTTGAGAAAACTTTCCCTTCATTTGGCTCTCCCTGACTGGTCCCAGCAATCTCTGGGAAGAATTCCTGGATCCCAGGGTCAAGGAGGAGGTGTCCATACAGTCGGCCACATGAGTCCTCTTAACCTCCGTTCAGCGAATGGGCTTTAAGGTTAGCCTACAGCCCCAGAAGAAGAACGGGAGGTTAGTATCCTCATAAGCTGACACCCACCCTGGCTCTCTCCACAGCCCAGCTGTGACACAAACCAGTGACAGTCATCCGTCACCTTGTCACCCCACCACTGTTACAAATGATTCCCAGAAGCTACAAAACCTCAAATATTCCCCCCAGTAAGCAGAAGTAAGAAACACAGAAAATCAAAGTTGGGGACAGGGTTCTAGCTTCCTCATTTCATTCTGGTGCTGGAGCAAGTGGTGAAATGGTTGCACGGATTAGCACACAGTATGTGCCATGTTCTTTGTCCCATGCTGATTGTGACTTTCACTTGAAGCATCAGATGAAATTAAAAAAAAAAAATCACTTCAGAACATTCAGATCCTGAATGAAGAAATAAAGCTCCGAGCAGAGTCCTTGTCTAAAACTTGTACTGAGACCCTGGTGTCCCCACTGTCACAAAGAAAGGAAAACATCATTATACAAACAAAGACATCCAGCCGGGCGTGGTGGCGCACGCCTGTAATCCCAGCACTTGGGAGGCAGAGGCAGGCGGATTTCTGAGTTCGAGGCCAGCCTGGTCTACCGAGTGAATTCCAGGACAGCCAGGACCACACAGAGAAACCCTGTCTCGGGGGAAAAAAAAAAAAAAACAAAGACATCCAAGTTCCACAAATACACCAGCTTCACTCTCAGCCATTTCTCTTTACCCTTTTCAGTGTACCAAGAAAAGTAAATGGTCTGCCCCGAGGGCGGAGCTGAAGGGTTCAGCTTTCAGGTTTCTCTCATGAAGATCCTCAGGTGCTGGATGTCTCAGCCGGTACTGAGGGCCCTTTACCCTCTGTTCTGTGGTCTAGATGGTCACTGCTAGTGAGCCTGTGAGAAGTCAGCTTTCCTTATGGTGGCTCGGGAGCTCCTAACGTCTGTGGGCTGGACTGAGTGACCGGGTCATGCTTCCAAGGGAAGCCAGTAGAATTGGGCTTCGGTTCTCCCTTTCACACCGAGGCAGAAGCCAGGGCTTCAGATGGGAAAAGACTCCATCCAGGTCCTACAAAGTTGCCTATTTGTTAGACAAAAGATTTCAAACCAAATTAACTCAGCTATAAGTAAGCGACCAGATCCAATTTTGATTAAAGGGAGAATCTGGGAAGGAGGGAGGGAAGAAACAAGGAAAGAAAGAAGGAAGGGAAAAAAATAAATCAAAACAGAAACCAACATTCCCCAAAAGAGTCTGGTTCTACAGACCTGTTCTCTCTGGGTGGCTTGGTTCCTTGTGGGGACCACTGATTGTAAATTCTTAACAGCCTCTCCTCCGGGCAGATGCTCCCCGGAGACTGTGAGTGCTCTGAGGATACTGCAGCTGGGCTCGAAGCATGCTGGTTAGCAAAGGACTGCACCCTGAGTGCAGCGGATTCTCATGCTCCATGGGACCCGGAGGAGGCCAGATAGCTGATGGTCAGGGTACTGTGTGCTTGACTTGGCTGCCCCGAGCAGTCGTCACAAGCTCTAGTGTCTTGTGACGCTGAAGAACAGGGTGCTGTGTTTCATCATGACAAGAAGCCAGGTGAGGATAGTACCCTGTGCTCTTTTAAACCAAACAGGATGGAAGGGTTACAGGGTTTTGTTTAGCCCAGTATCTGTATTTAGAATTACCATGGGCTGTACTAACTAAATGTTCCAGACTATTTTATTCTTTCCTGACACACTTTTTCTTATACTTTGCTACTTTTGTGAAATTAAATACTTGTTTTGTTCATTGTTCTTTTTTTTTTTTTTCTCCAGTGCTGGGGATCAAACCCAACATGCTAGGCAATTGCTCTGCCATCAGAAATGGGCAGTGAGATGGCTCAGGGGGGAAAGGTGCTTCCTGCCAGATCTGACTGAGTGCCATCCCAAGAGCCCACGTGGTGGGCAAGAACCTGTTCCCACAGGCTATCCTCCGCCCTCCACATCATGCTATGGTGTGTGCCCACATACAAATAAACAGATATACAAATAAACACATACACATTTTTAAAAAGGCTATTGATAGTAAAGTAAAGTGGTGATAGATAAATAAGAAAGGAAAGCAAGGGGCTGGAGAGATGGCTCAGTGATTAAGAGCACTGACTGCTCTTCTAAAGGTCCTGAGTTCAAATCCCAGCAACCACATGGTGGCTCACAACCATCCATAACAAGATATGACACCTTCTTCCAGTGTGTCTGAAGATAGCTACATTGTACTTACATATAATAAATAAATCTTTTTTAAAAAAGAAAGGAAAACAAAACATGACACTGTTCATACTCTGTGAGGGCACGGGAAGCTTCTTTGTTTAGCAACTGTATGTACTGATAACTAATTTCAGTATCTTCCAAGCTTTTATTTTTTATTTTTCTCCCCTTGGTCGGCTCAGCATTGAACGGAGGACCTTGTGCATGCTGGGCAAGTGTCTACCACTGAATTGTGTCTCCACCCATTTTGTACTTTTTAGTTTGAGACAAGGTTTCACTAAGTTGCCCAGGCTGGTTTTGAACTTATGTTGTAGTCTAGGCAGGCCCTGAACTTTTGATCCTTTCTCTTCTGCCTCTTGAGGAGCTGGTACCCCAGGCCTGTGCCACCAGGCCTGGGACGGTATCGTCCACATTAGTATCTTCTACATTTTGCTATTCTTGTTTCATCTATTCCTGCTAGGTTATTTTTTTTTCCTTGTAATCTAAATTCTAGATCTCTGTGAAACTCAGTGAAGTGTCTCACCAAGTGTAATCACAGCAGCGAATCTGGTGTGAGTCAGAATGCAGCGGGGCTTAGGGACAGAAGCAGGCAGCAATGGCCGTCTCCTCTACCAGCTTCTGCGGCGGGTGCTTCAGTTCCCTTCCTTGAGGAGACCTAGAGCGTCCGCCCGGGCCTCACTCGGAGGATGCTTTCGGCTGTCCTTAGGTGGTTGTCGCATATTGGTCCAGCCTCTGGGTCTGGCTCCTTCAGTTTGCCCTCCCCTGTCTCAGCTCAAGCCTTGGTTCATCAGAACCTGTTTTATGTAAAGACTTTCTGCTGGGTGTGATGGCACATATGTGCAGTCCCACTACTTAAAAGGCTGAGGCAGGAGGATGACTAGTCTGAGGAAAACCTAGAAAACATCCAACTGAACAAAAACCCAAACCATTCCTTCCCTCTCCAGTCTTCCTGTCATCAGAGGAAGCCAGTGAGCTGACTGTGGAGGTGAGGGGGAAGGCCTTGTTCCCCAGGACAGAGGTCTCCAGCCATGCACAGAGTGAAGAGATCTACGCTGGCCGAAGGCCTTGCTCCTCAGTGCAGTGTGCCTCACAGCACTGTGCCGGAAGGGAGCCTGGGCAGCACGCTCTGGGCGCAGTGAAACGGCCAGACTGCCCGGACCTCAGAGCTCTGCCTGCTCACGGCTACCCCTGGGAATTTTAAGTTGAAATTCTTCGTTTTTTAGATGGAAAATTTTCAGTTGTTCACAAAAGTAGGAAGAATAGCATAACAAACCATCACTTTTAATAATTACCAACATCTTACCGATTAAGCCTTTTTATCACTCACACTAATGGCAAAAAGAGTTTTGTGTCACCAGCTTGGCATTGTTTGTTTATAAATGCATGCGTCTGGCACTTTCCTGCTAAACACACACAAATATAAAACTAAGTGGGAACAGAACTATCTTCATGCTGCGAGTCCTTGGGGACACACTCTGCTTTGGAGCCTGAGTCACTAGAAACACTAGATAATTAACCAGGCATGTTGACACCCTCCCGTGGCAGGCAGGCAGCGTGTGGGTGCTGGAGAGAGGGACTAGCTGAGCCAGAGTGTTCAGCCAGAGTGTCCTCTCCCTCTCCGGGATGGAGCCGGGGAGCCCGCCACAGACGCTGCCCCCCTCCCGCTAAACTCGCCTCTGGCTTAGTTGGAGACTGCTTTGGGTGCTGTTCTTAGTTGTGCCTTTGTAACTCCTCTTTTTTGAGAGAGGGTCTTGAGTTGTAGCCGTGACTGCCTGCACTCACCTGTGTCCTTGGCCCCTGAGGGGTGAGGTTACAGCACATGCCGCCATGCGCGGCCTTTCTTCTTGTTTGGACAGATGATTTGGCCTGGCCCTTTGTAATCATACCAGTTGCCTTGATTTTGACCTTAGCTGCCAAAACAATAACCGAACAATCAAAAGCATGTTTCATTTTATATTTTGTAAAGTAATCTTGTAGCTTGGTTTATCTAATTAGGCTTACACATCCCTTTTATGTGGCATTTAAGAGTAAGGACAAGGTAACCCTGGGAGGAAAGTGTGGCTCTGAAACAGTTAAGAGCTTCTAAAAGTTTGTGAACTGAAATCCATTCTCTGCTGGTTCTGGTGCCGCAGAGGGCGAAGGCACTTGGGGCTGTTACAGTTGGGGAGCCTACGGGGGCATTGGCACGGCTGGCTGCGGCAGATTGGGTTTTCGTCACCTGTACTGGTTGATTTTTGGCAACACAAGCCTAAACATACCTGGGAAGAAGGAATCTTAATTGAGAAAATGCTTTGATCAGAGTGACCCGTAGAGTCCGTGGGACATTTTTTTAAATTAATGATTGATGTGGCAGGCCCAGCTCCCCAGTGTGTGTTTGTGTGTGTCTGTGTGTGCATCTGTTTGTGTATGTCTGTGTGTGTGTGTGTCTGTGTGTGTATGTCTGTGTGTGTGTATATATATGTGTGTGTGTGTGTGTGTGTGTGTGTATGTATGTGTGTATATGTGTGTGTGTGTGTGTGTGTGTGTGTGTGTGTGTGTGTGTGTGTGTCTGTATGTGTCTGTGTGTGTCTGGGTACTGGAAAGGTAGTTCTGGCCTGTATAACAAAGGAGGCTGAGCCAGCCATGAGGAGCAAACCAGTAAACAGCTTTCCTCCATGGTCTCTACTTCAGTTCTGCCTTGGCTTCTCCCAGATGACCCAGGATGTGTAAGCCAGATAAACCCTTTCCTCCCCAAGTTCATTTGGTCATGGTGTTTTATTACAGGAAAAGGAACTCTAACTAAGATATCATGAAAACCAAAGGAGCTTCTGTGGGTGTCTGTTATAATGATCTCCTGTTGGGGCCTCAAGAGACACACAGTTGTTCTTGGTTATACGTGCCCTTCTAAGAAGGAGGAGCCGACATTGACAACAGGCCCCCGGAAGTGGGGACACCGTTCTGTGACCCTGAAGCTTCTCTGACAGTAAAGCAAGCACATAGACACCATAAAAAAAAAAATAAATAAATAAAAAGAAGAAGAAGAAGAAGGAGCCTGTAGCATCTCTCAGTTTGTAGCCCAAGAATAAACAAAGCCTGCTCAGAGAACTTGCCTTCACTCAACTCTTTCTCTTCCTCAGCTGAAGTAGGTTCAATACCAGGGATCAGCCTTCACAGATTTACCAAATCTAAAGAAACAAGCTAAAGAACTTCACCAGGACAGGCTAGCTAAGGTGTCAGTCTGTAGAGCTCAGTGATCCATTCAAGGGTGACCTCTGGCCAAGCATTAACTCACCCTGTCTGTCTACTGTCTTACCAGCCAGACTCGCCTGCGGACTCCTTGCTTCCCCTTATCAGGGAAGCAGGGGACAGCTGTACGGAGCGCGAGCATTGCAGGGCTGTCCAAGGAGCTCTGTCAGTCCACAGCAGGAAATGTGGCCTGACCAGCCAACAGCTCAAGGGCGTTTAGCCGGCTCATCATTTTGAAATGTTAAGTTGGTTACCTACCTCAGGTGAGGTCATAGACGGCTGTCAAGCCAGGAGAGTTACATGCACTGTAGCATAATCAAGTATTAGACTAGGTGATTGTCACTTGACTTGTAGATCTGCAGTGGATTTACCAACCTAGTAACAGTTAATCGTGAGCATGTGTTGCTGAGGATTGAATTAGTGAACCAAGGACTTTACATAAGTGTGCTCTACTACTGAGCTACAGCCTAAGGGATATATATCTTCACCTGTTCATCCCTGGACACAGAATCTTCCTATGTAGACTAAGCTGACTTTGAACATGTGATCCTTCTGCCTCAGCTCCCCAGTGCTGGATTTTAGGCAAGTACTAGTATACCTGGGCGGAAGAGTCTAAATGAAGAATGTATACATCAACTAGAAAGCACGGTGCTAAGGTGCAGAGCTCACAGAGTGATGCTCAGGGATTCAGAGCTCAAGTACAGGCCGCTGAACACGCTCACCTGTAATCTCAGCACATGGGTGGCAGAGGGAGGAACCGTGCAACATAGTTCAGGGCCGGCATGGGCTGTGTGAGAGGCAGTCTCAAAAACAAAAACATAGTTTTGCCTTCCTGAGAAAAATCACTCTATTTGTCTGGACCTGGTCTCTATCTCTAGAAGGAAGATCAGCCACTTGCCCTCTGGGGCAGTCCCTGGTGTCATTTGTCTCACTGATGGACCTATAGCCCCATTCCCTACCTAGTTTCTCCTGTTGCAGGCTGAAGAGAAGAGGGCGTCTGTGCGGATGTAAGAGAGACTCCCAGGGGCTCCCTCCTCCTCCTCCTCCTCCTCCTGCTCTTCTTCCTCTTCCTCATCCTCCTTTTTTTAAAAAAAAAGATTTATTTATTTATTTATTTATGTATATATGTGTACACTGTCACTATTGTCAGACACATCAGAAGAGGGCATCAGATCCCATTACAGATAGTTGTGAGCCACCATGTGGTTGCTGGGAATTGAACTCAGGACCTTCAGAACAGCAGTCAGTGCTCTTACCCACTGAGCCATCTCTCCAGCCCTGGGGCTCTCTTCCTCATGTTCCTTGGCTCCCATCTGCTTCTGTCATTTGGTTCTTTGTTGCTGAGATGGTTGAAGCAGCCACATAAATCCTACTGCATCATGATATAATGAAGTCTCCAGCCAGTATGGGTCACTGGCATGGACGATGGCTTTCTGTTGCTTTTGCAATTCTATCCTTTCTTTAATCTATTCATCGTGGTGTCTGTACAGCCAGTGAGAGCTGCCTATGGAGATCGATTCTGCTTGACAGACCTGATGCTCTGGCACTATCAACCAGAATTTTCAAAAGGTCCATTGATGGGTTCAACTTGATCTTCTGTCACTTTCAAAACCACTGACCTCAAAGTTCTGTGCTGTGTATCGGAGTTACAGGTACATTCCGCCAAGGCTGGGTTAATATACATATAAACACCCAGATGTGTGTGTGTGTGTGTGTGTGTGTGTGTGTGCGCGCGCGCGCGCGCGCGCGCGCGCGTGTGCATTCACATGCTTGCTGACTCGCTTGTGTTCTCTCTCTCTCTCTCTCTCTCTCTCTCACACACATGGGCATTCTCAAGCTGTTTGTCTGTCAGTCTGTCTGTCTATGTGTAGTATTAAAGATCAGACTCAGGGTTTCATGCATTCTAGGCAACCACAGTATGTTTTTCAAATGTCAATAGAACTCATTACATACAAGAATGTTATTTTGTCATTTGATTAGTGCTTAGAAAAAAAAAAAAGCCCGGCACTAGTGGTGCACACCTTTAAATCTCAGCAATTGAGAGGCAGAAGCAGGCGGATCTATGAGTTCAAGGCCTGCCTGGGATACACAGAAACCCTGTCTTGAAAATATCTCCCTCTCAAAAGAAGATGAGTACTTAGAAGCTCCTATTTTACTTGAAAGTATTATAATCATATTTTCCTGTTTTTAATAATTCTGTATGGAAGTATTAAACTAGAATTGATATTTCTATTTTGCTACAGAAATAAAGTATGTCTTGGTTAATTATAAATAAATCATATGCTATCACATATGTGTACTTTAAATTTTATCATTACTATTATTGTTGTTGTTATTGTTATTGTTGTTACTATTAATATCTTTGTGAGGCAGGTTTTTTCTACTTAGCTCTGGCTGTCCTGGAACTTACTATGTAGACCAGGCTAGCCTTGAACTCATAGAAATCTACCTGCCTCTGCCTCCCAAGCACTAGGATTAAAGGCATGTGTCACTATACCCAGTGTTTAAGATTAATTTCTTTTTACTTTATGTGTTTTGCGTATGGGTGCTTTTTTCTATGTAATGCGTGTGTGCAGTGCCCTCTAAGGCCAGAAGAGGGTGTGGATTCTCTGTCAGCTGCCAGGAGAGGATGACCGTGAACTCCTGATCCTCTTGCCTTTACCTCCCAAGTGCTAGATTGCAGAACCCAGGTTCTCTGGAAAACCAGCCAGTGCTCTTAACCCCTGAGATATCTCAGCAGCCCCACACAGATCTATAATAACAATAGCACCCTTAAATTAACATCTAGCTCTCTGGCTCTAAGACTTCAGCTCATTGAATGACCAAAACAGGCCTTAGTAGGAATCCTTATATGTTTGCCAATAAAGCAAGAAAGATGTGGGATTTTTAATTATCCACAAATGGAATGATATGCCAGCAATATTGTACAGCCTCAGAGAGATTCAGTGCAAGGATGAGTCACAGTATGGGCCGTAGCATCTACAGTAGAGACAGTGTATTCGTCTAGTCACTAGATGAGACTAGAGTCTGGTGGAAGGTGAGGAAACGAGCTGCCACAGCGTAGATTTCAGAAGTGACCTGATGAGGACGCCTGCCTGATCACGTGCTCGCATGAAGAGCCCTGCACAAGGCTGCCATGACTCAGCGATATAGTGCCTGCCTGGTGCCTCGGTGGCACGCACCTGCAAGAGAGCAGGAGTTCAGGGTCACCCATCTAAGAAGCAAGTTTGACATTCACAACTTGCAGAGACCCAGTGCTGTAAGCCTATAATTTGGGCCACTGCGGAAGGCTGAGGCAGAGCATCACAAGTTCAAAAGCCAACCAGAGCAACAGTTTAGCTAGACCCTATCAGAGAGTTACAAAAAGACAACTACCAAAAATCCAACCAGGGCTGGGACTGTAACTTCTGGTAGTGCCTGCCTGGTACTGAAGGGATGGAGAGGATATGGGGGAGGGGGACGAAAACATGAATGAATGAGCAGTCACATTCTAGGATTCAGTAGAGTCATCTCAGAAAGGTTCTGCCCTTAGCAACAGCTGTGTCTCCCGTCCCTTGTCCATCACTGGAATACCCTCAAGGCCAGACTAATTTGCTGCCCTGGTGGATGTATTTTTTAGGAACATTCAGTTTGCAATTCTGTAAGATAAGGATCCTGTTTGAACTACTTTGAATATCCAAATCTCCCCTTTCCTCATAACTTTCTCACAGACACAAAGGAAGAAATAGCCTTACCCGGCTCCTTGGTCCTCACCTCTGGAGCGCCTCAAAATCTTGTTTCTTTTCAGGTCAGGCTCTATCCTCAGACTGCCCTCCCCCAGACTGGTGACTTAGGCCCAGAATCTTTCTCCTCCATTAGTTGCTACCCTGGCACTTCCCTGTGCTCACCCTCAATAAATTAGGTCATCCTGTAAGACGGAGCCCGCAGGCCAGCCCTGACTGCCGAGGCCCTTTCTGGCTCCTGGTGTTAACTTGCACTCGCAGGCTGCTGCTGTTTTAGGTCGCCACTGACAACCCTCCTCTTCTGGTACTCACCATCCAATTGAAGAGCCGTTCTAGCTCCAGACCCCAGGAGATGACTTGGACAGCCCCCTTTTATTGTTTCAGGAAAAAGACTACCAAATTACCCCAAAGAAACAGAAGCCAACTGAGTGTGGACAAAAGTACAGCTGAGTGTGGATTTCCCCCACAGTGAATGCTTGGAATTGCTGGAAACTCTTTCTTTGCTCCTGTCGCCATGCTGTGCTTGCTACATGCTCACCTCCCTGAGGGGTCCACCCCCCAGATCGCTCTCAGTGCTGCGTCATTACAGTGCTCCTCACGGTGTTCCTCGGAGCTGAGCACACAGGACCAGTTTGTGGCTTTGGGCTGTATGGCCCCCAGCTCCCCCTGCTCTCCTCAGTCAGCCCTCCCTGCCATCACTACCACAGCAGAGGCTTTGCCACAGAAACAGTCAGTCCCACTTTTCTCTGGGATTGTACAAGCCAATGGCTTCAGGGCACCCACAGAAGCTCTCCTGTGTCTTCCTGCAATCCAGGTGGTAGGAACATCCCTTATTTGGGGCTTAGCATTCTCATAGCAGAAAGAAACGAGTATGAGAGTTTGTTTGGATCAGGTATACATCCGTCCGTCCCCTCTCTCTCCCCACTCCTTCACCCAGACGGTCCTTGAAGGCTACAGCTAGCTCGCAGAGGTGGTAGAGCATGCAGCAAGCCGTACCTCGAGGGGGTCGAGTCTGTTGAGGGGGTGTAGGATGCACATGGTGACCTCTCGTATGCTTTCCAGCATGCCAAATCATACGCACACCCACGCTCCCTTCTAATGCCCAGACTTATCTGGGGCAGAGCAGTCCACACATAAGGAATCTCATTTCATTTCATTTTATCTTATTTTTATTACCTTTCTTTATTTCCTCATATTATGCCTGTGGAAGTCAGAGGACAGTTTGTGGGAGTCACTTTTCTCTTTCCACATGAGGGTCCTAGGGATTGAACTCAGGCTTGGGTGGCAAGTGCCCAAACCACTGAGCCATCTTGCTGGCCCTTTATTTCATGTTCTTCCCCCCCCCCCCACCAAGACAGGGTTTCTCTGTGTAGCCTTGGCTGTCCTGGAACTCACTCTGTAGACCAGGCTGGCCTCGAACTCAGAAATCCGCATGCCTCTGCCTCCCAAGTGCTGGGATTACAGGCGTGTGCCACCACCGCCTGACTTATTTCATGTTCTTAACAAGCCTGGATGGAAGTTATCATTCCCTGTCTTACAGGTCAGGAAGACAGAGGAACTTGTTAGCAAGTGGAAGATGTTGAGATATTTCATACTGTTTTTGAGCGACAATATAGATTGCTGGTTTTATGAACCCTAGAAATGATTTCTGTACTGTGTGATTTCTGAATTAATATATAGGTTTTATAGTACACTTATGAAATATACAGTATACAATTATAGTATACTTATGAAATTATGTCATGTATAAAAGCTATATCTCAGAAATGTCCACTCTGAGGTGTAACAATGTAAAAGTTATGTATAGGTAAGCCTGAAAAACAGAGGAAACATTAGTACTTTAGGGAAACAGGGCTTAATTTCTTAATACTTATTTTTGGTTTTGTTTGTTTTGTTTCACCCTGAAGCCTAGGTTGGCCATGATATTGTGATTATTCTGCCTCTCCCCTTCAAATTCTGGGATTACTGGTGTGTGGCATCCAGCTCGACATTGCAGTTTTAAACTTTTCTCTCTGTCTCTCTCTGTGTGTGTGTGTGTGTGTGTGTGTGTGTGTGTGTGCATGCGTGTGTGTGTGTGTGTGTGTGTGTGTGTGTGGTTTGTGTAGAGATCCGAGAATGACTTGGTTGGTTCTTTCCTTCCACCTTTTTGGGGGACAGGGATTGAACAGACTCGGGGTGGCAGCGGGCACCTCTACCCACTCAGCCACCTTGCTGCCTCACTACATACATTTCAGAGGAGAATTTTAGCTCTCAGAAGGCAAGAAGAGATTAAAAGAGCTTAAAGTCGTAGTCCCCCGATTCTCTATTTCTAATTGTGACAATTTTTGTATATACTCTGTTTGCTTACATATTAACACATTAAAGGCTATTTTTTATATATTCTGTAATTATATAGAAACAGAGCCACATGTGACATTTTATTTACTTTGACACAAAGCACCAACATGCAATAGTAAGATTAGAAGCTCCGGCTTCTTGTCTGTTGCGGGCGCTCCTGAGGGGGAGTGGCAGTTCCGTGGCTGAGGCCAACCCCTCTTCTTTCTCTCCGCAGCCGTCACTCCATCAAGCTGATAATGTTCGTGGAACTCGCCACCATGGGCTAGTGGAGAGACCAGCCCGGAACCGCTTCCACCCACTTCACCGAAGGTCCGGGGACAAGCCGGGGAGACAGATATCCTTTTCCCTGTCTGAGGAGAGCATGCGTTTGAAATGACTGAGAAATGGCCGGGATTTATCTTCTGTGGTTCCCCTGTGGCCTCAGAGCTTCATCTGATCTGCAGAGAGGAAGCAATAAAAGTAACTGGGTTTAAAACTGTAAACACCCCACTGCCAGACTGGGAAAGGCCGGGTGGTTGTTTATGAAAACGTTGGTAAAGGTCTGTTGAACAGAACAACAGAACATAAACATTCAATTCTGGCGTGCAGGGTATCTTTGGCATTTTCTTCAGAAATCAGCAGTATTGAGCTTGGCTTTGAATCAACTTAGAGAGATTTAGGCTATCTAGCAAAACCAGGCAAATTGATTACTTGCATTGTGTTTTGTTGACCTGATGACCTGCTTTTGGAGCTGAAAGAGGAAATCTTACAAGACTGTCAGTCTGTGTAGTCTCAGACTCAGTAAATGACAGGTAAAAAAGTAAAGTGGGTGCTTAGGAAAACTCCTAAACAGTGATGTGCCACCATGTCCTGTGGGACTTGGTCATGAGGAAAGGAGCTGAGTCCTGGCCGTCTGAGCTCAGCGCCGTTTGCTGGGAGTCGGGCAGGGGCCAGCCTGGGGTGGCTTCCTGAGTGGGGCCAGCACAGTGCTCAGGGTTCATGGCAGACAGATGAAACTGAGCTGAATGCTGTGGGGGAAGGAGAGACAGAAGTGAGGGGAGCTGCTCTCAGTCCACTGAGCTCAGGAGAGAGAGGAGCAGGTGGGCGTGGCAAGTCTCCCTGCAGAGAGCTGATTCCTGGCAGTGATGGAAGAGCTGGCTTCCTAAGCTTAGAAACCAGGAAGTGGGGGCGGGCACTCGTGTTTACTGAGCGCCTACCCATGCCAGACACTGTGCTGGGCGATTTGTATGTCATTCAGTCCTCAGAATTCAACAAGTCGCTTATTTTTTAACCCTCAATTTTCCCATGAGAAAACTAGATATCAGAGTAACTTGCCTAAGATTCCACTGCTATGACTCAGGTAACCCAGGCTTGTCCACTCAGTGGCCGTGAAAACCATCTGCTAGAGAAACTGCGGGGATGTGCCGAGGAAGGCCCGCCTTGCTCATCTTCATGGTCTCCAGGTCTTGCTCTGTTGAGGTGAGTTCAGTGGTTCTGAGGAGTTCCGGCTTCCCCAGCTCCCCTCGGGACACCAGATCCAGGCCACAGGGCCGCGGGGCCTTCTAGTTCTCTCTGTTACATGGTTTCTGTCAGGAAAACTGAAAATGACAGAAGATCGTGGGAATTCCTTCCCGGCATGTGTGAGGACTTCATCTAGAATGCAGAGGGTAAAGGGACCGGTTTATCTGACAGGCCCATCTGAGCATGGCGTGTCCGAACGGCCTGGGGTCCTCTAGCGGCCAGACGCTGCCTGGTTGAATGACGCAGGGGTGGGACTGTGCAGCTCAGTGGTGGCTGCCTGCCTGACGCTCTTGAGGGTTTGGGTTCAAGAAAAAAAATGTTTTACCTGCTAGTGTGGCTCAGTGGCGGAGAACCTTGTGGCTTGTAAAGCCCAGGGTTCAGTCTCAGCGTGAAAGAAGGAAAGTAATGGAGGGAGGGAAGGGAAGGAGAGGTGGGGAGAGAGGAAAGGGGATTGGGGCCTAAGGTTAAGGGGGAAGTGGAGTGTGGTGTGCCCACTCACTAAACACACATTCATGGAGCCCCTGCCCTGGACCAGGCAGTGTCTTGGGCACAGAGGACAAAGTGGTGAAGGAGATATCAACCCTGTGTTTTTGAGTTTTACCTCCCTGTGGGAGATGGTGGACGGCTAAGAGGAAAATCATAATTAATTAATTAATTAATTAATTAAGGAAAATAACTTCAGATGGTATCTTAGTTACTTTTCTATTTCTGTGATAAGACACTATGTCTGAGGAAAATTATAGAAGAAAGAGTTTATTAGGGCTTAGCATTTCAGGGGGCCAGAGTCCATTGAATCATTGTGGGGAGCATGGCAGAAAGCAGGCCGGTAGGCACGGCCCTGGCGCAGTAACTGAACACTCACATCATGAAACACCCTCAAAGCAGAGAGAGCTAACTGGGACTGTCTTCTGAAACCTCAAAGCCCACCCCTACCCAGTGACACCTCCTGCAACAAGGCCACACCTCCTAATCTTTCCTAACTGCTTCTACCAACTGGAGACCAAATATTCAAACATGAGAGGCCATGGGGCTGTTCTCATTCAAATCACCATAGACAGCATATGCAAGAACATAGCAGTTCCCAAAGAAATGTCCTGACCCTGGGAATGGAATGGGTCAAGTCCTAGGCAGGAGCATACTGCATGTTCAGGGACCTGTCTCTTTTGGGCAATGCATCCTAGAGCATGGCCTAGTTCTGATTAGTTTGTAAGAGCATCAGCAATGTGTGCCAGCTCCCAAGGGAAAAGAAAAACCAAATGGATGTGCAAAGAACATTCTGGAGCACAGAGTATGAACTGATTCACGGACCATGAGCTGTCTCTCTGTGGTCGTTTCCTAAGCCCCTAATTGGGATTCTGGGCCTGGACTTCTGCTGACGTACAGAAGTTCACTAGCCTAGGGGCGTCACTGGTGAACTGGTAAGTCCTGTTTGAGAAGTCGACAGGCAGGGTAGTTTTACCTCAGCTGGTGAAGGAGGGAGACGCCCACCTTCGCGCTCCTGGTGTGCGTTCTGAGCGGTGAGACTGTTCACTTCAAACTGCTGCTGCCTTTCTATTTGTCTGTGGGACCAGTTTAATTTTTTAAAAAGATTTATTTATTTATTATATGTAAGTACACTGTAGCTGTCTCCAGACACTCCAGAAAAGGGTGTCAGATCCCATTACAGATGGTTGTGAGCCACCATGTGGGTGCTGGGATTTGAACTCAGGACCTTCAGAAGAGCAGTCAGTGCTCTTAACCGCTGAGCCATCTCTCCAGTTCGCCAATCTAATTTTTAAGAATTATCTTTTATCTGTATGGTATTTTGCCTTCATGTATGACTGCACATATGTAGGTCTGGTCCCTGTAGAAGTTAGAAGATGTGAGATTTCCTGAAACTGTAGTCATAGACAGTTGTGAGCCGCCATGTGGATGCTGGAAACCAAATCAGGTCCTCTGGAAGACCTTAGCCTCTGAGCAGTCTCTCCAACTTACAAGTTTTACCATTTTAAAAGCCAGAAAACTGGTTTGAATCTTTGTTGGTAAAAACAGGGAAAAAAAGTATTCAAACTTTTCTTGCAGTTGTTTCTTAGTGTGGGGTTGTTTTCGGGTTGGCAGACTTGCCAAGCTGAGAGATTGGTCCCACATAGAATGAACACTGTTAACAAATACTCCAGCTTCCTGCCGGAGTGGGTGGCCACAACTCACTGCGGATTCCTTCTGCAGTAGGCTGACCCCAGGGGCAGGGCCTGCCACAGGGACCCTGGGCGACCCCTGCCGCCTGCACCTCTGCCGCAAGCAGAGGCACCACAAAGGCTGTGCTTGGCGGGAGCTTAGTCTAGTTACACCTTAGCATAGCAGCAGTCTGTGCCCTTAGCAGCCGCCCCGCCCCGCCCCAGCTCTACCCTGCCCCCTACTTCTCAATGGTTGCTCCAACCCAAACATCATTTTTTTAAAAAAGATTTATTTATTATTACACTGTAACTGTCTTTAGACACACCAGAAGAGGGCATCAGATTTCATTAAGGGTGGTTGTGAGCCACCATGTGGTTGCTGGGATTTGAACTCAGGACCTTCAGAAGAGCAGTCAGTACTCTTAACCACAGAGCCATCTCTCCAACCCCCACCCCTTCCCGAACATAATTTTATCAAGTTTCTGAACTATTTCCATACATTGGCAGCGCATGACTGTTCTCTGGTCTGCAGGTAATATATTAAAAGAGGACACACTAGCAGCACCATCTTTGAAGAGGTGTATTGTTTGAAAGGGGAAACAAGTGTCAGGAAAGTTCTCGGCAGTTTCGAACCCTGGCCTGAGTAGTCCGGAGAAGCGTGCCTGAGGCCCTGGGAGTTGGGAACCGCTCTGCAGTGGGCCTTGCTTTGACTGAGCTTGTCCACAGAATGAACATTTTACAACGTGGGACATTGTCCTTTGAGATTCCTAGACCTGTTTCACTTTAAACTGCTGCTGTCTTTCTATTTGTCTATGGTGTCAGTCTAATTTTTTTAAAGATTTATTTATTATATGTAAGTACACTGTAGCTGTCTTCAGAAACTTCAGAAGAGGGCGTCAGATCCTATTACAGATGGATTACCTATTTCTTCCTTCCTTCCTTCCTTCTTTCCTTCCTTCCTTCCTTCCTTCCTTCCTTTTTTTGTTCTTCGAGACAGGGTTTCTCTGTGTAGCCCTGGCTGTCCTGGAACTCACTTTGTAGACCAGGCTGGCCTCAAACTCAGAGATCCACCTGCCTCCGCCTCCCAGTGCTGGGATTAAAGGCGTGCACCACCACCCGGCATCCAGTTCTTATATAAAACCCCTTGAGAGGCAGAGACACTGGCCCTGACACGCCTGGCACGCAGCCGTGTCCCTTTCACCTATGCAACGGCTTAGGGAGATGCTGTGCATTTCTTTAAAGTTCGCCAGCTTGAGGGCTGGCGAGGTGATGCGGCTGAAGGGCTGGCCGTGCGAGCTTAGCAGCCGGAGGCCCCCCACCCCTCCCCAGAACCTGTGCAAAGATGATAGAGAGAACACATGCCATTAAATTAACCAGTGTGCCATGGCATGCGTGCCCCGCCCCCACACTAATATGTTAAATTTTTGACTTGATATATTCTTTTTATAGGAGCACGTGGTGGCATACAAGTGCAGTTTCAGCACTGAGGAAGCCAACATAGGAAGATGATTGCAGTTCAGGGCTAACCTGGCCTACACAGCTAATTCAAAGTCATTGTAGTCTAGAATGAGATCCTGTCTTAGGAAGGTAGGGGGAAAAAAGGAAAGGAAAGGAAACAGAAACCAGAGGATACAGCGTAAGCAATGGGAAGGCCTACATAGCATCCCCTCGCAGACAGGGAAGCCCAACCCCTCCCTCAGTCAGTAAGGATAGACCCGCTAGATGATAGAGAACTAGAGAGGAGCCCATAGCCACACCCTAGCGTCTTTTTCCTCCGCCTAGTCAGATGAAGAACAGCGGGACTTACTGCCTTGTCATGTTCCGAGTGCTTAGCAAGCAGGTTAACATGCAAACTCAGACCTCAACATGGAGGCCACAAGTACTGCCCATTGTGGTGGTGTTATTACACCCACATTCTAACTTTGGGACGACACCTACTGATTTGTCTTTGAGACAGGGTCTCACTGTGTAGCCCTGGCTGTCCTGGAGCTGTGTAAACCAGCCTGGCCTCGAACTCACAGAGATCTGCCTGCTCTGCTCCAAGTGTTGGGATTAAAGGCATGCACACCGTGCCTGGCTGGGACTCTGTGGTTTTAAGAACAGCCGTTTCCTTGAAAACCTGTGCTCGCCATTTATCTGCTCTGTGAATTGACCTTTTGTAAGCAGAGGTTCATCAGAAGAAGGCGGAGAAGCACAGGCCATGAGCATCAGTGCCTCCTCCCTCCCGGCTTCGACCACGCCTCATGGGGACTCCGTTCCCCAGCTCCGCCTCTGCCCCTTTTCTCTCTTTTAGGACGGACCCTGAACTTCACAGACAGCAAGTCTAATCAGATCAAAGAAAGGTGTTTCTGGAAAATATCTCTGTCTCACCGTGTCAGCTCAAGAGTCAGATTAAGAACTAAGACAAAGAAAACAAGTATCTGGAAGACAAACTTGCAGTCATGGTGATTTCCCTGGCAAAGGAAGTCATTAAGATCCCCTCAGTGCCCTCATTTCTCTAGTTCCATATTTTGTCTTCACTTGGTACCCAGCCTGGGCCTCCACAGCAGGTCCCCACGCCATTAAGACCCATGTCCTCCTGAGCCCAAGCCTTTCTAGGTGTCATCTTCTTTTGAGAACACCCCAAAGTACATGTTCTCTCTTTTCTGGGGCCCATGGTGCCAGGTGACCACCTCACAGGCGGTGGGAGGGCTTGCTGTAGTCTGAGGCCTTGGAGTGAGTGAATGGTGGTTTGACCCCAGCCCCCCATGCCGGCCGTGGAGCACAGAGTCTCCATTTTCTTCAGCTGTGAAACGGTGATGACGTCCTAAGATGTTTAAGATTATAGGGGAGCTGTCAGGTGGCGATGTGCTCTTTAATCCCAGCACTCCGGAGGCAGAGGCAAGCAGATCTCTGAATTTGAGGCTAGCCTGGTCTACAGAGTTAAGTTCCAGGACAGCTCTGAATATACCAAGAAACCCTGTCTCAAAACAGTTTTTATAGGGGTAGCATGAACTTATTTAACACGAGAGGCACACAGCAGGTGCTTATTATTTCCATTTTCATATTTCTGGTGTCTTAATATATAACATGCATTTCCTATATTATTTCTCCCTTAATATATTCTTTTTTATTTATTTCTTCAAATATAATACTTCAAAAATAATACTTTAAAGCAGTATTGGTGTTTGTAAAGTGTGTATTTGATCAGGTCAGTGATGGAAGAGACAAAAAGATGGGGTGTGGTGACGGCAGCAAGGAGAGCCAGGTCCTAAGGAGGCCGCATCCACCAGAGAGCACAGGAGAGGAGCCTGGTGCTACCGACGGCAGAGCCAGGAGCGGCCGGCACGTGGGAGTGGGCTGAGAGAAGGCCAGGGCCTTGGAGCCACATGGGGTGGGGGGCATACAGGCGTCAGACTATAAAGTCAGCCTTTCAGCAAGAAGAGAATGCTGAAAGATGTTTTGGGTTTTGCTTTTGTTTTTTGTTTGTTAGTTTGGTGTAGTTTGAGTTTTTTAAGATTTTATTTATGTATTATCTATTTTTATAGATATTTATGATTTAAGACAGGGTTTTGCTGTGTAGCTTTGGCTGTCCTGGGACTCACTCTGTGGACCAATCTGGCCTCGAACTCACAGAGATCTGCCTGCCTCTACCTCCTCAGTACTGGGACTAAAGGTGTGAGCCACCACTCCCCCCTCTAAGATGTATTTTTATTATATTTTTTATAATTTTAATAGCTATAATTGTTATTTTATTGTATTTAATTGTAAGAATGGGGGAGGGGTGTGTACATATGATAACAGATTCTTGATTGTCGCCTTAGAGCTGGAATTACAGGTGCCTGGGAGCTGCCTATACTTAGCTATTTAGTTGTTTCTCCAATCCCCTTTTTAAATTAATTAGTTGTTCAATTGATTTCTTTCTGAGACAAAGTATCATTGTGCAGCCCTGGATGGCCTGGAACTTACTGTGTGTACTAGGCTGGTCTTGAACAAACAGGAATCCGCCTGCCTCTGCCTCTCCAAGTGCTGGGGTCAAAGGCATGCACTACAATGCCCAGCTTTTAAATTTTTTTTAAAGCAGAATGAGATGATTTAAAATGTTTTAAGATATTCTGTCCTCTGAATGCAATTCACTAAAGCAGTTCTGACAGCTGTGCTTCACTGTGTGGAGTTAACATCCTGTCTGTCTGTCCATGTATTTGGAATGGATCTTCAGACATGCCAGACCCAGTAAGCAACACAGAGCCTGGAAAACAAAGCCTTTACACTAGGAATTTACGTCCTCTTCAGATCTAGTACATTTCTCTTTTGATTCAGAAGTAACAGGAGCTCACCTTAATTTGGGAAAAGAATTGTTTTTAGACAGATATGGTTGCGCACTCCTACAATCTCAGCACTCCTGAGGCTGAAGTGGAAGGATTGCTGTGAGTGAGGCTAGCCTGGGCTACATGATAAGTTCTAGGGCAGCCTAGGCTACTTAGCAAGACCTTGACTCCAAAAAAAAAAAAAAAAAAAAAAAAAAAAAAAAAAAAAGCCCCAAAGCTTTCCCCAAACAAACTCAAACAACAAGCATATTCCTCTGGGACTGAGGATTGACCAAGGGACTTAGACTACTAGACAAGTGTCCTACCATTGAGCTATATGTACACCACTTCTGTTTTTCACTTTCTTTAAGAGAGATTCTAAGTTGCCAACTGCTCTCAAACTTTCCATCGTCCTGCCTCAGCCTCCTGAGGAAAAGAGAACTGGCTTATGTCACTGGAAATGCAGGGGCAATGGCCAGGATACTATATGATATCATCAAGACTATGTCTGTGAGATGGCTCAGCGGTTAAGAGCACTGGCTGCTCTTTCCGAGGTCCTGAGTTCAATTCCCAGCACCCACATGGTGGCTCACAACCATCTGTAATGGGATCTGATGCCCTCTTCTGGTGTGTCTGAAGATAGCGTCGGTGTACTCATATACGTGAAATAAATATATAAATCTTAAAAAAAAATTAAATAGCCAGGCGTGGTGGTGCACGCCTGTAATCCCAGCACTTGGGAGTCAGAGGCAGGCAGATTTCTGAGTTCAAGGCCAGCCTGATCTACAGAGTGAGTTCCAGGACAGCCAGGACTACACAGAGAAACCCTGTCTCAAAAAACCAAAAAAAAAAAAAAAAAAAAAGACTATGTCTGTGGTATTGAGTTCTTTCCTAGACAAGCATTGTGTGAGGGGAGCCACCGCCCTCAACACCTCATTCCCACCTGGAAGGTGCTCTCCGTGCTCCTGTCTTGAACTTATCCCTGAACCATCATGGTGGGCAGGAGAGTGAGATATGAGAGACCTTGACTGAAACTAACTGGGCCTGAGTCCATCCATCCCATGAGAAGGGAGGCCTGCAGAGCATGACAGCCTCACCAGGGTTTGTGATGCAGGTTGACGAAGTTCTTGAAAACAGATATTGGGCAGGAGACATGTGCACATGTGCATACACATGCACATGCACACATGCCTGCAAGCGCTTGCAGAGGGGGAGGGAGAGGGAGAGGGAGGGAAAGTGCCTACCATGCAAACTTGAAGACCTGAGTTTGATTCCCAGAACCCATGTGACAAAACATGACATAGTGGCACACCTGTAATCACTGCTGGGAAGGCAGCGGCAGGCCGGCCCCTGCGGTCGCTGTCCAGTCAGCCTTCTCTGCTCACCAGGCTGCAGGCCAGGAGAAGCTGTGTCTCAGCACACAAGGAACCAGGACGGTGGCACAAGCCTTCAGTCCCAGCACTCGGATGGCAGGCAGATCTCCAACTTAAGAGGCCAGTCTGGCCTACATAGCGAGTTCCTGGCGAGGAGACCAACAGCCGCAGGCTCAGGGACTCAGACTCCACTGCGCTCCTTAATTCTGCTCCAACACCTGGACATTTTGTTTTCCTTTACTAAAAATTCCACTTTGATGGAAACGCCTTTGCCGCCAGTTATTCTTCGCAGCCGCTGGATGAGAGCTGGCCACGGTAAGTGGGCTGTGTGTGTGGTGTGTCCTGTACAAGGACTTGAACAGAAAGGGAGGGCCTCCTTTTTTTGTTGTTGTTGTTGTTGTTGTTTTGTTTTGTTTTGTTTTTCGAGACAGGGTTTCTCTGTGTAGCCCTGGCTGTCCTGGAACTAGCTCTGTAGACCAGGCTAGCCTCGAACTCAGAAATCCACCTGCCTCTGCCTCCCAAGTGCTGGGATTAAAGGCGTGCGCCACCACCGCCCGGCCAGGAGGACCTCTTTTTAAGATGGTTTCACATTATTTTAACCACCTTCAATGCTGGTTTAGACTTCTTTATTTTAGTTGTTGGGTTTTGTTTGGTTTTTTTGTTGTTGTTGTTATTGTTGGTTTTAATAATCAAGACAGGGTCTCTTTTAGCCCAGGTTGGCTTCTAATTTGTGGTGTAGCCAAGGATGGCCTTGAACTCCAGATTCTCCTGCCGCTACCTCTCTAATGCTGGCATTAGAGAGGAACAAAATCTTGTTCCACTATGATTTTGGGGGTGGGGGAGAGAGGCTGGGTCTCTATGTAGTTTAGGCTGTCCTGGAGCTTGATATGTAGACCAGGCTAGCCTTGAACTCACAGCAATCCTCCCATCTCTATCTCCCAAGAGTCTAGCCTAGTTAATTTTAACATCAAATTTTTTTTATCTTAGAAGATTTAAGTCTTGAGCTGGGTGTGGTGGTACATGCCTGCAATCCCAACACTTCAGAAGTAGGAGAATCACAAGTTGGAGGTTAGCTTGAGAGGCATAGTAAACTCCAGGTAGCCTAAGCTGTGAAAGGAGTCTGTCTCAGATCACAACATCAGAACCTCAGCCTTTCTGTGTACAATTCTGAGCGTACAAGAAAATACAGAACAAAAATTACTTAAGCAAATCTAGTTTCAAATAGAAACATATTATGAAACATTTACCAACAAAATGTCTGATTTGGTAGTCTTATGGGAGACATGAAAAAATAACCCCCTTCTTTGGCATTTCTTAGTCAGTTACAGAAAATAATGGAAGACTCCTAAGTTGAGCCTGTGTGCCGTGAGTTTGGTTTGCTCTGAGCATGTTGTGTCTGTAGAACGGAGGCCCACAGTGGCATTCGTGCATGCCTGCTGAGTGTGCACCAGGAGTGTGGCCCACACCTGTAACCCCAGGAGTTGGGATGCTGAAGCAGGAAGATTGCGTTAGTTCAAGGTTAGCCTAAGATACAGTGTGAGATACTGTCTCCAAATAAACAAACAAACAAACAATCTGAGTCTCAGCTCTGAATTTCCTTATCTTTGGGAAAATACTAGCTGAGCCCTTATCAGCAATAATGTAGTCTAGTTCCAAGAAAGAGGATCAAGATGGACAGCAGCAGCCCCACCTCACGTAGGCCCTCAGCCTCTTCAGGAGTCCTGAGTTTCAAGTCTGTAAGATAATACAGTGGTATGTTTTAAGTCAAAAAAAGGCACATCTCCAGAAGCATGCATTTCATCTCTATCCAAGAAATGACTTTGCTTCTTAGAGCCCTGGGATTGGCCAGGGGAATATTTTCTTAGGATGGCTAGCACTCGATTCACCCTTCCTGGCCTTCCTCATGAGGGAGCGGAGTGTTTGCATCCAGGGTTACCAAAGCGCGCGTGCACACACACACACACACACACACACACACACACACACACACGGCACACAACGAGGGGTCCCTCAGAGAGGGTCAGCACTCAGGTGTGCCCAGCTAGCTGATGTTGGCGACAGATTCCATCAGTCATCCTGGGACTCAGAGCTGCGGGTCCTGAGAGACCTCAGTCTGGCCTCCTCTCCACGGTGCCGAGCAAAGGGAGGCCTGGGGATTTGAGGTGACTCTTGCCTTGTACAGCTAGGTTAGGAGTCAGCTGTCAAGCCTGGCCCGAAGCCCTCTGTTGGCCCATGGCTTAAGTGTCTTTCCTCTTTTATGTTGTTCTGGTTTCTAAAGGCAACAGCCTCCTTGGAAAGAAGAAAAGCATCCTGGATTCAGGCTAACATCTGCACTTAACAGGTATGTGAGCTGATTCATAGTACAAGTACATTTTCAAGGAGACAGATTTGATTAGCCAAGTAATCTTTACATATTATCTTGCTGCCCAATCTGTTTATATCAGTTGTGTTTATATGAAACAATTAAAAAGAAAAAAAACAGTGAATATGTAGGAGATGGTGTAGTCAGAATATGAGGTCTAGAGGGGACCACCAAAGATTGCCTCTTAGCATGTGATCCTGGGCAGAGTGGTCCCTTAGTTTGAACATATGAACGTGGAGGTACTTGTACCCATTATGGGGTGGCTGTAGGGACTAAATAGAATGCTACACGAGGGCTCAGTGCACAATAAAGATCAACTCTTCTTGAGGTTACTTTTGGCCATACTTTAGGAAGTATTGGGCATCAGCAAGCTTAGCTTGCCGCCCCAGCTGAGCTGTTTGCACAGGTTTCCTGAGAGCAGAACATCCGAGGCTCAGCTTGATTCCTGCTTTCCCGCCCGCTGCGGTTGGGCCTTCCCAGGTGCCTGACCTATGGCTATGATTGTTCTTTCCTGTTGTTTTTCCTGGCCTCTAGTATATATTGCTGGTCCCTCAGTAAAGCTCTGCCATTCTCCTTACTGAATGACCCCAGTCTGTGTCATCTGTCAATCCCCCAGGCCTACGCCCGATACTCTAACCCTACCGTGGCAGCATGGGTGCTATCAAGGAAGGACCTGGGTCATTTCTCAATCCCAACATGACAGGAATGAGTGTCCTTTTCTGCTTTAAGAGGATAGATGACTTGCCCCAGAGCCCTTTAGCTAATATACAAGGGGGCTGGAATTTGAAAAAAACAAAACAAAACCCTTGAATCAGGCTGTAATCCCAGTACTCCAGAAGCTGAAGCAGGAGGACTGCAAGTTGAAAACCAGAATGAGTTATAAAGTTGAACCTTGAGGAAAAACTTTAAAAATTAAAACTGTTTTAGTAGTGTGCAGGAGAGGTAGAATTGTGAGCAGCCCCTGTGCCCACTGGGGTGATTCTGCCAGTCTGACTCCTCTCCTCCTCACTTGTTATTCCATGACCAGCTAGGTAAAGCCTCTCACCTGTAAGTACCCTATAGTCAGAGGCCAAGAAGAGGCTTGGAAAGCTATAACCAATGGAATTAAAAAATTAACCATCATTTTCTCCACACGGTCTCATAGCCAGTCCCCATCCCCATTTTCAGTCATGCCTGTGTTTGACGGATGTCTCCTGGGTTTCTCTGACTGTGAAGGAGCTGGGAGCCCCCAGGGCTCACGCTGTTTCTGCTGGATCCCAGGGTCCTCCCCTTTGACCTCTTCCCTCCTCTGAAGCCACGCGGTTTAAGTCACATGAAGCTGTTGCCTGGAGCAGACCATGAAGAACCATTTTAGGCTAACGAGGTTGCTCATATGTCCCCTTTGTGACCATCTGGTCTGACCTTTGGTAGAGTAATTGAGTAGTTACCGTCCTTTGGAGCTGAAGTCATGCACACTCTAGGGCTCTCTGGGAGCTTTTGAGATTCTTGATATTGATCAGCAGCTCCCAGACTTTTGTCTTGGAGTATTTACACTCTGAAAAACCACCGAAGCACTGGAAGGACATTTCTCCCTGTGAGTAAACTTATCAGTACACAGCCGCTGCCGAGAGAAGTCTAATGTAGAGCCATAAGATGTACCCACTGGTGCATTTCAGCATACAACAATCAACCCACTACAGGACAACAGGGCAGGGGGAGAAAGACAGACAGACAAAATCTTTTTTGGGTTTTTGTTTTGTTTTGTTTTTCGGGTTTTTTTGTTGTTGTTTTGGTTTTGGTTTTTGGGGGGGTGGGTTGGGGTGGGGGTGTGTGGTTCAAGACAGGGTTTCTCTGTGTAGCCCTGGCTGTCCTGGAACTCACTCTGTAGACAAGGCTGGCCTCGAACTCGGAAATCCGCCTCCCTCTACCTCCCAAGCTCTGGGATTAGAGGCGTGCGCCACCACTGCCCGGCCAATATCATCTTCTAAAACAAACGAGAACAGCTGTATTGTTCCACCTCTGGCAGGCAGAGTCATTGTCTGCATTCAGTCTGTTGTGCCATGACATCACACAACTGCTGGACACAACACTGTGCCATCAGAGGGCAGGAGTGAAGACGGTAGGTGAAGTGTGGTAGGATTTTGACCTCGAATTCTCCCTGAAAAGGCTTGAGAACCACTGTTTCTGGTGCTTTTCCACATCGACACAAGAATTCTCAGCAAGCCCAGTGTGGACACAGACCGGACTGGCCTGAGGAAACAGAGGAAAGGTGTCTTAGGGAAGCTGTGAATCCGAGACTGGCCTTGTACAATTTAGCATCAGAGTGTAAAGCTGTCCAAATACAAATTAAACTCCTTTAGGACTTATGGTGATCCTCAAATGCCTTTTTAATGTAAAGGACTACAGGTAGGTCCTGACCCTCAAGGTATGGATATTTGTAAGTCTATTATTCTCCTCTTTTCTCCTGTTGATAATATTCCAAAAAAAAAAAAAAATGCATTCCACTAAGGAAAAAATGGATTTTCAGCCAGACTCTCTCCTCGCCTCCTTAGGACCAATTCTGATTCTGCTCTTCACACGAGTGCTCTGAGCACCAAACCCCAGGACCCCTATGGAGGAGGAGGCCAGTCAGCCTGGCCTGCCCCATACATGGGTAAGACACACAGGCCTCTGCTCCCTGCATCTGCGCTTCCGCTTCTGCGCTGTGTGCGGTGCATGCCTTCCCGGGTCTGGAGGTCTTCAGAGCAGAGCCGCAGCAGGGGAAGTGTGTTCCCGCGGCGTTAGGATGCATCCCTTCTTTGCTGCTTCCATGGCTCCTGCTTCCCTGCTGGCATCTCCTGGCTCTGGCTTCCTCTTCCCTGCGGCACCATCGCTTTTCTAGGCATTCATGTCTTTTGCTCAGGCTCCTGCTGGAGCATCGTAGCTGCTCTTGTCCTGTGCACAGCCTCGTAGCCTAATCTTAGGTTGGGTTCTCCAAGGCCTCCTCTTGTCACTGGTAAGACTGGATTAGAAGGGGCTTCACTCTGTGGGTTCATGGGCTTTGTATGGCTGCACCTCCAGATGAGGCAAATCCTCCCAGTGGCCAGCAGAACTGGCACAGGCAATTCCTCTGGAAGGAGTAATCAAGACCAGGGGCCAGGGAGAGCCAGGAGACCTCTCTACAGGAGGCCATGTCCAGAGAACAAGGCAGGAGAGAGGGGACAGAATGCAGGCTGAGTATCATCGTCTGCTCCGTGTTCCCCACTTCTGCTCAGAACGTTTCTGTGGTCCAGAGGAAGTCTGAAAGAGAAAGGCCAGGAACCCTGACAGGGCAGCTTGGGCCACCTCATGCTCTCTGCTTCCACTGTTAACCCTCTCCGCTCCACATGCTTTCCTGCCGGAACCTTTACCACACCCCACGAGCTGAACTTTTCATCCCGTTCCCATGGTTTCCTCTCCTACCTCAGCATAAAAGCCTCAAGTGTGTCTGTGCTTGAGTGGAGCCTTTCATAACCTTCCTCCCTCTCTGCTCCTGAGCTTCCCGTGTCCTCCCCAGCCCCGACCTCCTACAAGCAGGTGCCGTGACAACTGCTTCTACGAGTAGATGTACATCTGTCTCTCTGCTTAGGGTGAATTTCTTGAAGGCGGTATCTTAAAAGTCTTGTCCTACCTGACACAATGCCCAGTACAGAGAGGCACACTTACTGCTGAGTGCAAAGAAGTCACATCGTACTGAGCACACCTGAAACTCACTGTGGGTGCTTACATCTGCACCCACAGTGAGGATGCTTCACTCAGATAATTGCCAAGCCTGTCTGTCTGTCTGGCCATTCTGATCTAAGAAGAACATGGGCTGGGGTGAGCTGCTCCATACACAGACTGACGTTGTGATGAGGGCTGCCTACATACTAGCTTGTCTGGTCTCCTTTACAGTTATGGTCTATTTAAAGCCTAAAATATTTGTTTCTTTTAAAGAGAACCAATCATGGCCTTTCTTCCTTGCATATAGTACAGATGGGATCTGATAGTAGTTGTTATTTGTTCCCTTTGTACAATTCATTTGTTGAAATGACTCTTTGCTTGTAAAGTCTGAGAGCTTCGAGCTGGCCGGGGCCATCTGCAGTGTTCCACACTTGGGACTGGGAGAGGGAAGTTGGCAGGAAGTTGGGGTTGGATATGGGTCACTGAACAGTGTTAGAGAAGTGGGGCGTGGGGGAGGGGAGAGGTTGGCTCAGATAGGTAGAGATGGGTATGTATAAACAAAGCCTTAAAAAGCAGAGATGGGAACCAGCGGGGTGCCCGTGCACAGCAAGGTCTTTGCCATGCTGACTGGGAGCCAGCTAGTCTAGCAGGATTGTCCCTGGAACCCCTGTATGCCTGCCTCGGTTTTGCCTTCTGTGCTGAGACTATCCTTTTCTAGAAGGGACTAAAGGCCTAGAGAGAACATGGGAATCATGGGTAATTTAAGGAACATTTGAGTTCCTATGTAAAGAGAAAGAAAACTAAAGAAACTGAATTGCATATTTCTTCTAAGAGTTACTCTGAGGGAAGAGGTGAGAGCTGTGAGCAGGTGTGGGCTGCCTGGAGAGGTAGAGCAACCCACACTGATCCCGGCCTGGCTGGGCGCGGGAAACCAGGAGGAGGGCAGGGGAGCGGCCAGGCCTGGACAGGGCTCTCGGCCCGCCTTGGGAACTTTAGTGGTCTCTCCTTTCATGTCAGTGTTACAAATTGTGGGGTCCCAGTATCCACCAGCGACAGAAGGTGGCCACCCCAGCATGGATGTCTGCTCTGTGTGCCTGCCCTGCCGTCGCCTTCAAGTACCACAGAACTCAGAAACACATCCAAATATGGATGTGTTTACATGGGAAAGCCAGTGTGTTTAAAATATTATCCAAGTCTCCAAGGATGAGAATTATTTCTGGAGAATTATATTTGTTGGTGGGAGCTATTTTAAATGGTTTTTATGTATTTTCCCCCTGTAATTCATTAAAGTTTTTCATTTTCTTTCCTTTTGGATTTTAAAAATATCAACTAGCTTCACAAAAAAAGTATTTCTTTTTATAGGACCCACCAAATAAAGTAAAGATTTTAAAAGTGATGGGAAAATATAATCAAAGTCCAGAACTAGATTCTGTAGTCAGAACAGTAATAATGGCCCTTTCTGGGAATCCTTGCTGGGCACGCTGAGGGAGCCCTTGGCCACTGTGGTCCCTCTGTCGTTGTCGTTACTGGGAGTGGGTGATGAGGGAGCATCTGCTTGTCGTATGTCTACACAGCCATCGAGTTCACGGTACATTGCTAGCTCAGTTCGCGCCCCCAGGAAGCAGAGCCGTTAGCCTGACACATGACTGGTAGTGCTCATGATGGCTGTTGAGTCACATGACAATTACACAGGTGACACGAAGTCGTAAATGACAGAAAAAAAACTCTTATACAACCACACAGGGTTCGTATAATTCCTCTCTTGTTTAACTGCCCATTTCCCTGGTAGCAGGTGCAGTTTAATCACTGCTTGGTCTACACATCTGGATGGATCCTCACAGTAGCTCCCTGTGACATTTGCCCTGTCTCACAGCCTAGCTTTATCCCCAAGCTGCCCCCCTCACAGCAGAGGAGCTAACGTGGCCCTGATTCGCAGCTTAGGAACTGAGAGCAAAAGAGTGCAGACTGGGACTGCCAACGGCCACCCCTGAGAACTGTAGGCCCTTCATCTCCGCTGAGGGGCAGAGATGTAATCTGTACCTCAGTGGCCTCTCAGCCAGCAGCAGCTCTGACCCACAGCAGTGAGGAGACTGTGTCAAGGAAATGGCCATACGAGAACTCATCCTGTTATTGACGCTTGTCTACCTGACACAAGTCCCTCAGGTCTAAAGAGCCACGAAGAGCTGGGGCGAAGGCTCAGCAGGTAGAACACTGGCCATGCACACACGAGGCCCTGCACTCGTGTCCCCAGGTCATCCATGTAAAAGTCAGATGCTGTGGTATATACCTGTGATCCCAGTACTTCCAGGGAAGGTGGGAAGTAGAGACAGGAGAATCCCCAGATAGGATATGGTGTGCAGCAGCAAAGGAGAAGAGAGCCTGTCAAAGAAGGCTGAAGTTGAAGAGCAGCACACCCACCGTTGTCCTCTGCCCTCCACATGCACGTAGATCATGGGTCATATGCGCGTGTGTGCGCACACACACACACACATAGAATTAAATATAAAATGAAAGTGTCATCAGTGTGGCAAGAAAGTCTAGATGGGAAGACTGTGATTCTAGAAACTTCTTCTCGGATGCACTGTGGTTAGCATATCTGCCACCCTGTCTTCCTACTTCACATGAAGTCTGTGAGGAGCTAGTTAGGCTTCCAGACATGAGAGCTCATTAAAGGAACACAGACTCGGGTGTAGGTCTTCGTTAGGTCAGCCCTCTAAGGCTCCAAGGCTACCAGGTTTCCTGAACACATGTGACCTTGGTCATTGCTGTCCTGACCCCTGTGGGACTGCTTTGAGTTAATGTCCTCTATTTCCAGATACCTAGTCAGAACTCTGCCTTTAGTTTTTTGGGGTTTTTTTTTGGGGGGGGGTGTTTGTTTGTTTTTGTTTTTGTTTTGTTTGTTTTTTTCAAGACAGGGTTTCTCTGTGTAGTTCAGGCTGTCCTGGAACTCAAATTGTAGACCAGGTTGGCCTCAAACTCAGAAATCTGCCTGCCTCTGCCTCCCAAGTGCTGGGATTACAGGCATGCGCCACCACCGCCTGGCTGCCTTTAGTTTTTAACCCTTCTGTTATAGTTGTGCTCCTCGATATTTGTGTGTTGGCTGTAGTGTGTAGTAGCAGCAGTAATAGAAATCTAAATTTGGCTATTTTATTATTGAAATAACCCTGTCACTCATTACTGCTGCCGTCCTCTGGCAATTTAAGCCATATGTAATCTCTTACTCCCTCACTCTTCACCCCTGCACTCCAGCTAAGCCCCGCTCTCTCTCTCCCTGCAGCGTGCTCTGCTTGACTGCTTTTTGTCCAGTCTTTTGGTTTTCTATCTGGCTTCCTGGCCTCGAGGCTGTCCCAAAGCCTCATGCTCTACCACAAGAACAGTCTTGAACTGGGTTAGTTCTAACCCAGGCCTCTGTTTTCCGCTTCTTCCTCCACCCATGTCTCCCACTCCCAGGCTGCAGGCAGACATGGCTGCTCCTTGCCTCTGCTGGTGGCGTCTACCCCTGCTCCCATCCCCTCACCCCTCCGCCCTGCCTGTTTTCACTGAGGCGGCCCTTTAACCTTACTTCCTCTTGCCTCAACTCCTCCTGGCCCAGCACAGCTGCTAGGGACATGGTCTTTCTGAAGGCACCCTGCCCAGAAAGCTAGTCCCAGAACGAGCTGTGTGACCTTGGGTGGGATACTAGTCCATAGCTCATAAATTGCTCCAAAGATGACATGAGATCATTGTGTAAGGTGCCAGCTACACAGCAGCTGTTGCCATCTTCTGCCTGTTCTTCCTGCCCACCCAGGGATGAAGCCGCCTCTGCAGGGCACCACCCATGAGTCGGCCCGCCTCTGACATGCACATGCTGTCATAGTGCGTTGTATTACAGGGACTGCTCAGCCTTAGTACTTACACTTAGTGCCTTGAAGATGAGGAGACTCTTAACATACCATAATAGACCATTGCATAAAATGTCATTTATCATTTTCAACATAATAGTAACATTTTAGTGATTGGAATGGACGAGTTCCCGACTCTTTCTTTAAATGCCATTCTTAAAAATGTGACCGAGAGGCTTCCCTCCCCTCCGCCTGCCAGTGCCGACTCGGGCACTGCCCTTGTCTCTGCATGCTCTCTGTGTAGCCCTCTGTAGCCCTGGCTGTCCTGGAACTCACTCTGTAGACCAGGCTGGCCTCGAACTCAGAGATCCGCCTGCCTCTTCCTCTCAAGTGCTGGGACTAAAGGCGTGTGCCACCACCGCCCGGCCTGTTCTTTACTTTTTTACTTTTTACTTTGTTTGTGGCGCTGGGCTCAAATCATGCCTTAGCATGCTAGGCAAGCACTCTTCTGCTGAATGACATACAGTACACACAACACACACACACACACACACACACACACACACACACACACACACAGAGAGAGAGGGGGGGGGCAGCATCTCTAAAGGCTGTGTCCAAGAAGCCTGTCTTAACAGACTTACCCTAATGGTCTAATGTACCCTAATGTACACATGCACTGAAAACAAGTTTTTAGTCACTTACTTAGATTCTGTTTTCTGGTGGCCTGGGGGAGTCCCGTGTTTTGTAGTATGCTTAGTAGATAAGCTCTTGATACCCTTGGGAGCCCTTAGTGTCCGTCCTGCCCCTGGGCTCCACTGCAACACTACAGCCTCTGCCACTTACAGAATCTGCTGCCATGCTGTCTTCCTGTCTGCGCCACGTCACCTGCCCCAACCCTCTCTTGCACGCTGCAGAGATGGAGCACGTATCTGCTGAACGGTGGTTATTATGTGTTTAAGTCTCATAGACTAATTGGGTTAATTTATAGTTTAACCATTTCGTCTAGAAACTTACCGAAGCTGAGCTATGTTTAAAGGCTCAGACTTAAGTTTTTACACTTATTCAGCTCTCATGGTGAGTTGGCTGAAAACTCACTTGGTGTAATTGGGTGCTCTGAGGAGGCAGGTTCCCAGTCCCCGTTGGGGAGCTGAGAGGTGTGGAAGGGGCTGTGCAGTCATCTGCAGGATGCTTCCTGGCTAGCTGTCATTCAGTCAGGACCGACTCCAAGTCAGCTTTTAGAAATATTTGTGAATAGCTATCATATAAGTATACCACATATACTTAGACTTCAGATATGTACTTTTTTTAAAAAACAACTTGCGTAAGAGTCCAGAATATGTCAAGACATCCGTCCTGGGACTTCAACCCATGGGAGGCGGCAGGTGAGTGACAGGGATTCCAAGTTCACCTGCCTTCCCCTCAGATCACACGCTTGGGAGTGTGACAAGACAAACGTTTTGCTTTGTATTTTGAAGACAGGTTCTCAGACTTTGTCAGCCACTGTTCTCTGAGTCACCAGGAACATTTAGGACTGAGACACTTCTGAAGGAAACATGCTTAGGCACCAACTCCAGACTTGGAGTAACGTCATCTGTTTGTAGCGTGAGCTAAAGCACCTTGATGAGCTCTGGCATGTCAGAGCTACTGTAGAATCTTCAAACATGACATTGCAAATCAAAAAGTCATTCTAGTGCGTGAATCAATGAGAGCACCACATATAAAATTATGTTTGTTTCTCTTCCCTACCAGGTCTCTGTGACGGTGAAAATGATGGCCATGGGGAAGGTATGAACAGGTGTTGGGGTGGGATGCTGAGATACATGCATGGACACACGTGTACATATATGTATGTATAGATATGTGTGTGAAACCTCCTTTCGATGCCTGGACAGTCACATTTATGTGAAGGCTGGCAGCTGTTGCATGGATTACTTATCTGAGATGCTCTGAGTAGCTAGACGTGATCAAAGCCCTGAGAAAGGAAATGTGTGACTAGATTACAATGGTCCCGTTACCCAAGTCCACTCATTACTGTAGTCACAAGGTCGTGCAGGGAAGCAAGAGTCGTAGCCACATGAAGATGGGAGTTAGTCAAGCACTTAAGCAATTGTTCGACTACCTTCTCTCCGCACTGCCTAGAAAGTCACTGTGAGAGTGGCTGAGAGGTCTAAACAGTTCAGGGGAAGGGCTAGCTTGGGCTAAGGATGTAGCTCAGATGCTGGACTGCTTGCCATGCATGCATGAAGCCCAGGCTACACCAAATGAGCCAGGAATATTAGTGCACGCCTGTAATCCTCTACTTTGGAGATGGAGGCAGGATGATCAGAAGTTCAGAGATAGCCTTAGCTACACATAGAGCTTGAGACTAGCCTGGGATACGTGAGATCCTGTCTCAAAGAAATTTAAGGACAAATTTAAGGTAAATTTATACATTTTACAGACACTGAACTTCGTAAAGCCAGTTAAACCCGTTAGAGATATGCTGATGTGACCAAATGCCACCACAGCCGGGCCAGCCTTTCACTCATCATGCAGTCGCAGCTCTGTGAGATCTGTATAAGCTGACATGAAGCGGAATGGCTAAACTAGTGTGTGTGTCATAGAGGCCGAGCTTGTGGGGGACGGAAGACAAGGATGCCCCACATGAGAGGCAGAGCCCTCTCACAACACCTCACCCACTCCTTTTCTGAGCAAACCATTTTAGGTGTTGATAAAATCATATAAACTTGAAATGGATCTGTCTAATCACTCGGGGGAGGAATGAAGAAATGGTCTCAGTGCCTTCCCCAGGTAATTCTTCAAAGAATCCCAACAGACCTGCACATGGGAAGAAACTCCAGTGAATTCCTCCAAGGAAACAACCAGTTAAGGCCTGGCAGCCTGTCCCTGCCACACTCCTGTAGTGATCTCTTGGGAGCCTTAAGTCATGGGGCTGCCTTAGCCTCCCACCGAGCCTTCACAGTCTGTCTGTCCTTGTTCTCCTGCCGGTTGTGGAGAGTCTCCGCGGGCCTGCATGCCCCAGGCACTGTTTATTAAGCATTACCCAAGAAGCAGAGCAGAGACTTAGGGCCTCACAGGGCTTACAGCTTTGAAGCATTTATTTAGTGATTAGAAAAAGAAAACCAATGAGATCATAGACAAAATATATTCTTCAAAGAGGAGTGATCCAGCTGGGTGGCCTGGAGGGAAGGCAGGACTTTGTAGGGCCCCAAGTCCTGTCCTTAGAAAAGAAGGACAGGGAGCAAGTGCTTTGAAGCCGGGCTGATGGACACCGAGGCACACTCACAACGCCTGCTGTCTCTGCAGAAGTGGCCTTTGTCGGCGGGGCTGGGTGGGTGGCCATAGAGGACTGCATGGAGCTGTGCCAGCCACTCGTAATTATTTCCTAACTTTCAAATAAGAGACCTAATTTTTATTTTAAATATGTTTCTTAGAGTTCATTCTGAAATTTTGGCCCCCATTTTGTTGCTGGTTGTTGGTTGAGATATGGTATCACGTGGCCCAGGCTGGTGCTGAACTCCTGGTCCTCCTGTTTTTGCTTTCTCCATGCTGGGATTACAGGCTTGTACCAGTTCACCTAACCTTGATCTCAGTTTTAAGTGACTTCCTGGGGTCTGTTACTCATCTCGAGGGCCAAGGGCAGGACAGTCAAGACAGTCACGAGGGAGCCCTGCAGTCCCCCGTGCTGAGCAGTCTCCGGGGTCTGCTGTGGAGTGTCCTCCTGACTTTAGAGCACATAGTTCCTCAGAACTCGCCTTTGACCTCTGGTCTGTGTCTGAGAACAGAAAGCCTTTGCTTGATCAGCGGCTCTGCCCTCCTGTTTGCCTTGGTATGGCTGAGAGCATTAAAGCAGTCAAGGAACAGTCCCTTGCTGTAGAGCCATGAGACCCCCCCCCCATCAGCTTCTCAGCCAAACCTGGTTGGTTACTAATCCTTTATAACTGCACACACGCAGGCACGCATGCACGCACACACGAACGCACGCATGTGTGGACATGGGGAAGGGGACGCCTACATTGTGCACCATTAATGTGGAAGCCCGAAGTTGGGTCTCCTCGCTGACTATTCTCCCCTTTCTTTATTGAGGTAGGAAGTCCTGCTGAATCCAACCTGCCTGTCTAAACTAGGGTAGCTAGCTTGCTCCAGGGAGCCCCTGTCTCTGCCCCTGTTGCTCTGGGATTACAGGCACCAGCCATGCCTACCTGGCTTTTCCATGGTTTCTGGAAATCAAACTCTGGCCCTCACTCTTACAGGGCAAGTGCTCTATCCACTGAGCCATCTGCCCAGGCCACCTCGGCTCCATTTGTTACCTCCTTTTTGTCTCTTCTGGGCTTTCTTCAGTGTTAATAAAAGTCAGCCTTTGTCCCATGGCTAGTTTATAGATTCCCTCAAATTTGAATCCATTTCTTAACTGTTCCTTCAACCCCTACAATGACACAAAAAGGGCTGGAGAGATGGCTCAGCGAGTAAGAGCACCAGCTGTTCTCCCAAAGGACCTGGGTTCAAGTCCTAGCATGCACACAGTGGCTCACAGCTATCTATAACTAGTTCCAGGAGATCTGATGCCCTCTTCTGGTCTCCATAGGCACTAGCGTTCATATAGTACACAGACACACATAGGCAAACCTCCCATATACACAAAATAATACAATAATTAAAGAAGAAAGTATGTTAAAAATAGTACTTGCTAAAGAAATCATGTTCACTAGTCAACATGGCACATGACTATAATCCACTTGAGAGGCTAGCTGAGAGTCTGAGGCCAGCCTGAGCTACACAGCAGGTTCCAGGACAGCCAACCCTAAATGCTAAGAACCATTTAAAAGTTTGTTTTTTTCTTTTCCTTTGAGACAGGGTCACTTTATGTACCTCTAGCTGTCCTGGAACATCCTATGTAGAGTATGCTGGCCTCAAATTCAGAGATCCATCTGCCTCTGTCCCTGCCTCCTGGTGTGGGATTAAAAGTTTGAAACCACCCATCCCACTCCCCGCCCCGCCCCCACTCCCGTCCTGCCCCGCCCCCACTCCCGCCCCGCCCTGCCCCCAGCAGTTTTAAACAAAGCTAATTTATTTGGCTCAAAGTGTTTGGCTGCCTTCTTTTCTAACTCAATGAACATACTTCTTCTCCCTTTTAGTAGCAGCCTTCCCGGGTCCGCTGAAAGAAGAGAATCTGTTAAATGTCCCGAAGCCACTGCCTAAACAACTGTGGGAGACCAAGGAGGTGGGTGAGCGGTCTTCGGGGTGCTTGCCCATGGTGCTGGCAGCCTGCCTCGCAGAGGCACTGATACAGGAATCCCCCACGGCTCATCAGGATCTGTCGTGATTAGTGCCATGAGCCTGTGGTTTCCTTGCTTTTCTGTGAATTTCAAACGAAAACTGTTAAGCGGCTGCACCTTACATGGTCAGAAGCTCGGACACTTGGGCATGAAAGGGCAGGTGTCTCTGCTTCGGAGCCATCTCCAGCTCCTGGTGAGAATTGCTGTCTTGCCAGATGATCTTTTCTGAAATCAAAGGCCTTTGACCCAAGCTCTCTGAGAAGCAGCAATGAATGAGTCATCTGTTTACTATGGTTTCGCTAAGCTTTGAATGTTAGCATCTGAACCCTAGTCACCGGCCTCCCTCCACGCCACTTTGTAAACCTCACCCACTTCGGAGAGGGAGGTCCCTCAGCTTAGCCTCTTTCTGTAGAGAACCATCTTGTGAGAAAGTCCTCCTACCAGCCCCTAGTGATGCCCAGATGCAGTTGGCTGTTTGGTCTTTGTGCTTAACTGTCCCGCCCCTTTGTCAGGAGCAGAAGGAATAAGATTAAAAGTTGGATCATATAGTGGAATATTTATTATTAGAGTTAGGCAAATCTATAGGAACTTAGATGTTAGGACAGTGACAGAGCAAGAAGAGGAAATATGAAGTATTTAATGGAAATAGAGTTTAGGTAAGGAGATAACTGTCTAGCTGTCAATGTAGCCAGAAGTCTGAGGAATAAACAATAACTTAGCAGTTATATTATTAAAAGGTGACAGATTCCAGTAGCCAGCAGTTCTTTGTGGTCTCTGGTCTCCATGGCAGCTTTGGCTGTCAATCTGGCTTTCAAGCACAGAAGACGAAGGGCTTTCTTCTGTGGAATGGATACCCATGACATGAGAAATGGCTTACCTTTGTTTAGCTAAGTCATTTGACTCAAGGTATCCGGTCTTGTCCACTGCACTCCTTTTTGGGGGCAGCATCTAGTAGTGGTGGTGTCCACTGCACTCTTTTGGGCAGCATCTGGTAGTGGTTTCCACATCTTCTGAGACCTCTTGGGAGAAGCTGTCAGGCCTTTGGGAATTCTGTCTGTCTTAAACTTAATAGCAAACTTCTGACAAGATTGAGCGTGAGAGAGGAGAGCAATAGTCAAGAGAAGATAGGAAATGAGAATCTTAAGTAGCTTTGACAGGTTGCATAGGTAGAGGAAAGTATGTTGCTTTATTAGTAAAGAGGCAAGGATCAGAGTAAGAGAGAAAGCTGGCAGCAATGGATTAAACCATGGTGACAGAAAATGAGCTTGTCTACTCGGATTTAGGCTTTATGCAGGCTATGGGAATGAACAAGCTAAGAGGTAGTGGGAACACGGATAGGTAAGACTTAGGTCCTTTATCATTTACCAGACTGTTAATTTACGGTCCAAGACAAGTAATTGCCCATTGGGTGGTTGGGGTAATTGCTAAATATAAGCCCAGCGTCCTGGAAGACTATATTAGCAATACTGCACAGCTAGGCTAGAGACCCTGGCCGTCGCGAAGGCCTCTAGGAGCTGGGACGTTCCCCGAACGTCAGAAGAAGTGCCAGACCTGGTCCAGGATTTCTAGGCCACTGTAAAAGCTAAGGGAGACTGGATCACTTCTGAGTGAGGGGGCACCCAAGGGATTAGTTGTCGTATAGCTGGAAAGCTAGTTGTGTATGAAAAGCAAGCTTTAGTTCCAAAGAAGTTGGCCAAACTTTATTTGAAGGCTAAGGCTTGGGAAACTGGAAATCTGAGTAAAGTGGCAGGTGGGACGGCTACGCAGTAATGCAGTTACAGGCATCTGCCCGCAGGAGCAGAGAGGCGGCAGCAAGTGGCGTGGCTCTGACTTGCCATGCTGTGGCGGCTGTAGGATTTAGTACCACATGCAGCCTTAGTGAATCTGGGCTGGGCATGGGCAGGCACGACAGGAGAGACCTGCATTGTGGCCCTCGGGGTAGCGTAGCGGGCGACTGTGTGGGGCGGGGCCGTGGCGACTGCGGCAGCCCAACTGGGGGGAGGGAAACCACGCGTGCGTGGCAGTGACGAGTGGGGAGTGGGGACCTCGCAGGGCGGTGGAATGGCGCGCAGCAGGGAAAGTTGTATTGGGGTAAACAGTTTCTGACTGCGCAGGCCGGGACTTTCTGCCGGTGGTGGAAATGGTGGGCGGAAGAAGGAAGTACCACAGACGCTTGTTTCATATCCTAGCAACGACGCAGTAGCAGTGCGAACTCAACTGCTCAGCAGCTGAGCTTGGGACCTGGAGAGAAGACAGAATGGGGACTAGGGCAGCACTGGGGAACATGCTCACGAGCGATGAGCATGCAGGTTATCTCTGAGGGTAGGAGAACTAGGAGGGAGAGGAAGAATACTTCAGGCCGCGCTCACAAGCAGTGAGAGCGGCATAGACTGTCCCGGAGGGACAGAGCTAGGAGAAGGATGGGGCTCGACGGACCATTTGGTATCGGTGGTGTAGGGCACGCGCAGTCCAGCGGGAATGAAACCGCTGCGAAAGTAAACAGAATGGGGGAACTAGGAGGAGCCAGGCAAACAGCAGTTAATTAGCGGTTCGCAGATGAGGGAAAGGGAAAGGAATTACAGATTCTCCAGACAAAGTAGCCAGTGTGGCGTGGTTAGCTTACCAGTTGTGGCATAAATGGCAAAGCCTGTCTGCAAACCCCACAGTTTCTCAATCCGAGTCACAGCACCAATGATGGTTTAGTGTTGTTCTTTAATGTTGTTGTTCCCGGGTTTCGGCACCGTATGATGGGATATAGAAGAGAGAAAGAGTATTAGGGAGTGTGGCATGGCGGCGTGGGGGAAGGCGGATGCCTAAGCGGGCCCAGGCCCAGGCACCCCTTCCCCCTGAGGGACCAGGCACACACTGACATGGTATAGAATAGAGTTTATTCAGGGAAGAGGATGGGAGTTAATGGTGGTATAGTGGAGGGAGGGAGAGAGAGAGAGAGAGAGAGAGAGAGAGAGAGAGAGAGAAGAAGAAGAAGAAGAAGAAGAAGAAGAAGAAGAAGAGAGAAGAGAAGAGAAGAGAAGAGAAGAGAAGAGAAGAGAAGAGAAGAGAAGAGAAGAGAAGAGAGAAGAGGAGAGGAGTGGAGGCCAGCCATGACCACGTGGGGAGGAGGGGAGAGCCCAAGAGGGGCAGAGAGGTGAGAGCTAAGAGGGAGAGCGATGAGAGAGAGCAATGAGAGAGAGAGAGAGGAGGGGCAGGCAGCCCTTTTATAGTGGGTCAGGTATATGGGGTGGGGCATACCTGGCTATTGCCAGGTAACTGTGGGGTGGAGCTTAGACAGAATGCCAACAAATGCCTTTTAGCTAGAAGATAAGGTAATAAGGTATCAAGTTAAGAAAATATGTTAATGTTATCAGGGTGACCAGATCCCCACTTTTCAAACACTTGAATTTAGATGTTCTGAGTAAGTCCAGCTTTTTACTTTTTTCTTCCCAGATCCAGTCCCTGTCCGGGCGCCCTCGATCCTGTGATGTTGGGGGTGGCAAGTAAGTCGTGTTTCTTCTGCTCATGGTTCCCCAGTCTTCCCTGCTCTGCCACAGAGCTGAGAACTGGAACTTGCTGTTTATAAGCCAAAGTCAACTGCATTTGCATAAAAACATCTGCACTCTGTTACTCTTATCTCATATATTTGAGACAGTTCATTATACAGCTGACAAAAGCCAGTAAAATCCCCCTGGATGTGTTTGAGAGTCTCCCAAGACTGGGCACGCAGAACCTGCCTGGGAGAAGCAGAAGTGTGTGGGTAGCCGCACAGCCTGTGGCAGGCCATGTCACCAGTTGACAGGAAAGGAAAGCATCAGCTAATTGGATTGTCTATATAGAAGTTGATTTTTAAATTTTTGTGGAAGTGCTTAATGCCTGATCTGTGCATGCAGAAATGGTCAAAGCAGTAAAGTTTATAGTCTATATTTTACTACAATTTTTAAAAAATGATGAATAGAAAGAGTTGCAATTTAAAATGAGTCTATATCATTAATTTTGTTTTGTGGGAAGAGTCTCATTCTGCAACCTCGACTAACTTAAAATTAACTATGTAGACTGGCCTGTCCTTGAACCCAGTGGTACCATCCAGTACCTGCCTCCCAAATGCCACCACGCCCAGCTAAATAAATGGATTTTATAACATACAGATTTACTTCCTAAAAGATTTTGAATAGATTATAAAAACACCTATAATATAAAAATGCCTGGAATCTGAACAGATCTAAAGTGTTTGTGAGAAAGATGAGACTAAGAGAGAATAAAGAGGCCGGGGGAGTGTGAGGCCGGGGTTTTGACACAGCAAAGGAGGCCAGGGTCGGGGACTCAGCTGAGGACCCCAACAAGCTACTGAGGGCAGCCTTTGAAACAGCCGAAAGGATGATCTGTAGCCTCTGTACTTGCACCCACACATACATTTAATTAATTGATCGATTAACTCATTAATAAATTGAAAGCAAGCCTTGGTTGACACCTCAAACAAACCAACACTCAAGGGTCTGACACCCTATATGGAAGAACTGGGCTACAATCTGTTAACCCTGGGGAGCTCTGGGGCTAGCGTCTTCCTGCTCTTAACTGTAGCATTCCATCAGTTCATACAGATGGTTATTGACTCCGATTTTAAGGACCAGATCCAGCAGTAAACAGGACAGGTCAGTCCCTGCTCGCAACGTGCCAGTGTTCTCCGTGAAGCAGAGGGGAAAGGAGGCGAAGCGAGGAAGGCGTGGATGTGCAGTAGGGGTAGCTGCTGACGAGAGCTGTAGGACAGGGTACGGTGACAGAATCCAGCCTGAGGAAAGGAGCCGAGGGACCCAGCAGAGAGAGCAGCGAGGGCAAAGCCCTGAGGAGCGTGTGGAAGCTGTGTAGGGGGAGCACACTGAGACACGACTCACTGGAAGGATTTGAACCATGAAGCGCATTGTTCGCCTTCTGTCAGATCTAGCAGGGACTGGAGCGACCGCAGCGACATCCACGAAGTGACCGTTTGTATTTCCCGCAACTACAGAGTCGTTTTGACCACTAATGACCAGGCTCACAGTGGCCACATCACGATCTTCCTTAACCCACCTGGCCCTTGCTCTGCTCCATTCCTCCCTGCTCCACAGTGAGCCACCCACTGCCCAGCTTTCTAGTGCTTTGACTCTATAGCTAGTTCTGAAAGACGAAGGAAGTCCAGCCATCTGAAAGATAAGGTTCACATGCATGTCCCTGCAGCCTTTCCTCCTCACTCGCCCACATGGCCCCATCTACCACCAGGGTCTCCCCAGCCTGCAGTTAGCCAGCTCTGGCCCTTTTACATGGAGAAGAGGCTGTTACCGAGGATGTGACAGCAGATTCGGCCGGCCGACCGACACCTCTCCCCAGCCTCTTCAGCTATCAGGTGTGAAGCACCTTGCTGTCAGGGTAGATTACTTCCATTTCCTGGCCCTCTGCTGAGCTGACTTTTCTGAGACCTCTCTCCACTACCTAGCATTCCCTCTGGTTTCCAGAATTCTCAGCCACAAATATATATATAATTTATGTGTAAGGGTGTTTTGCCTGCCTGTATATCTGTGTACCATGTGTATGCCATGTGTTGTAGGTCAAAAGAGTATCATTTCCTCTGGAACTAGAGTCACAGATGGTTCTGAGCCACCACGGATGCTGGTGGACCTGGGTCTCCTGGGCGACCAGTTCTCTTAGCTCCTAAGCCCTCTTTCTAGCTAGTCACACTTTTTTTTGGGGGGGGGGGGAGGGGGCGTTTCGAGACAGGGTTTCTCTGTGTAGTCCTGGCTGTCCTGGAAATCACTTTGTAGACCAGGCTAGCCTCAAACTCAGAAATCCACCTGCCTCTGCCTCCCAAGTGCTGGGATTACAGGCGTGCGCCACCACCGCCCGGCTTTTTTTTTTTTTTTTTTTTTTTCTTCACACTTTTTTAAATACCCCAGCAGCTTCTGCTCCCACTGTTCAGTTTGAGTGTCCCCCAGACCGTGAGCCACCTCCTCCAGGGCTTCCCTCCAGCCCAGCTGCACGTCAGGCTGTGCAGCCGAGCCAAGGACCTAGATAGGAGTTATGTTCCTCCCGTCTCCATGCCCTTCCCCTAGTCTGTCATGGGCTCTAGTAAGTGGCTTCCCCAGGCCGGAAGCCAGGGTTGTTCCTGAGTCCTGCCACAGATGCCTCCAGCATCCATCCCCACTTCCCTGTCCCCATATTCCCATGTCACTGCACTCTCCAGTTTGGTAACTCAGCAAGGTCACTTGCCCCTTCGCCCCCAGCCTCTGCTCCTTGCCCCTCAGGTCTGACCACCGTTCGGTCCTAAGGAAGCTGAGTATATCTTCTGTTCTTAGCTTTCCCCTGGTGTCTTTGTTCTCAGCCCACTATCCAGCCTCCGGGGTTTTGTGCCTGCTTTCCCTGCCCCACCTCCAGTAGTCCCCATCCTCCTAACTAACCCTAACCTTCCATGTTCCCAGACATACCCTGTGCTTTCCTGCCTTCCCTTTGCCCCTGCTTTGACCTCCTCCTAAAATGGTTTTCCTTCCTAGCACACCTGAATTCCTTAGATTTCAAACTTAGCTTCCAATGGCCCCCAGGAAGCCTCCTCCCGTCTGCTGGCACTCCCTCTGTTCTGGAGACCACCAGGCTCCATTACTGCTGGAGTGAGCCGGCCATTTCACAAGCTGCACTCTTTAGGACTGTCTCCTGCTTTGTCGGAGTCTCCTATAGGCCCTGACGCCAAGAGTTGTGCCTCCACAAGCTGCGCTCTTTTGAGTGACTCCTCCCTTCTCCCTTCTCTGGCTCATGTGGTTTTCTTCAGTCAGTCCTCCTCAGCCATGCTGCGCTGATTGGGACAGGGCACTGCAAGAGCGTCTGATCTGGCCTGCCACCGTCTGCACCCTCGAGCCATCTCTCACGCTGCAACCACAGTAGCATCTCTAGCTTGCACTTGGCTCCTTCTCTCCTATGTCCGAGGCTTAGTCTTCGCAGCAACATCTTCCCTTCCATTCCCTCTGCATCTGCCTCTCCCTCCTCGCCTCTCAGCACCTGCATTGCCTGCACTGCCTCAGCCACCCCAGGCAGCGCGAGGCTCTGAGAGCACATGGCTCTAACCCTACTGCTAAAGGGAGTGGAGACAGGAGGATTACTGGGGCTTGCTGTTTCCAGCCTAGCTCCAGGTCCAGTGAGACCCTGTCAAGGGAATAAAGTAGATGCAGGGCCAACTCCCATGTGCAGTTTGCATTCTTGCCCCGCGTGTGCAGGTGTGAAGGACAGACCCAGCCGTGCACGTGTGCCTTGCCTGCTCATCGTCATGCTTCTCGGGCCTGCCCATGCGCCCAGCACACAGCGACCAGGCTAGTCAGTGGTGTTAAGAAACGAGTGGCAATATGTTTTCCTTCTCTTCAAGATTGTGGAAACGTGCCTGGAGGGACGGCTCAGTGACAAAGCACTTGTTGCTGGCTCTTCCAGAGGACCCAATAGGTGACCTACAACCACTTGTAACTCCAGCCCCAGGGGTCCAACACCCTTTCTTAGTTAGGGTCACTATTGCTGTGATGAAACACCATGACCAAACACAACTTGGGGAGGAGAGGGTCTTTTTTTTCCCCCCGCTCACAGTTTCATATAACAGTTTTTCATCAAAAGCAGTGAGGATGGAAACTCACATAGGACATGAACCTGGAGGCAACAGCTGATGCAGAGGCCATAGAGAAGTGCTGCTTCCTGGCTTGCCGCCATGATTTGCTAAGCCTGCTTTCTTATAGAACTCAGAACCACAGCCCCTGGGTGACCCCACCATAATGATCTGGGGCCTCCCCCATCAGTCACTAATTAAGAAAGTGCCCTACAGGCTTGCCCACTGCCTGATCTTAGGGGGCATTTTATCAGTCACTAATTAAGAAAATGCCCTACAGGCTTGCCCACTGCCCGATCTTAGGGGGCATTTTATCAGTTGAGGTCCTCGCCTTTAGCTTATGTCAAGTTGCCATCAAACTATCCAGCACAACTTTATTCTGGCCTCCAAGGCCACCTGCAGTCCCATGAAAACACACACACACACACACACACACACACACACCATTACATATAAACAAAAATAAAGTAAATCTTTAAAAAGTAAAAACTGATATTTTTTTAAGATTTACTTATTTTTTGTTTTGTTTTGTTTTTTATTCGAGACAGGGTTTCTCTGTATAGCCCTGGCTGTCCTGGAACTCACTTTGTAGACCAGGCTGGCCTCTAACTCAGAAATCCGCCTGCCTCTGCCTCCCAAGTGCTGGGATTACAGGCGTGCGCCACCACCGCCCGGCCTTATTTTATTTTTATAAGAGCACATTGTCACTCTCTTCAGACACACCAGAAGAGGGTATCCGGATCCCATTACAGATGGTTGTGAGCCACGATGTTCTTGCTGGGAATTGAACTCAGGACCTCTGCAAGAGCAGTCAGTGCTCTTAACCACTGAGCCATCTCTCCAGCCCCAAATTGCTATGTTTTTAAAGTTTTTGAAAATCTAATTGAAACAATATATCCTGAAAGGTATCTAGATGCCCAAAGATACTTTTTGTGTATGTGGTTTTAGTAGCAAAAATAATTTAGAAAGCTAGCAAAAGGAACTCTACATATGATGTAATAGTTTACATTTTATATAGTGACTTACAGTTTGCAAAGTAATCTGTCTGATTTAACAAGTAAGGAGCTTGCACTGCAGAGAAGGTAAGCTGACAGACTGCATCCTCAGGAGAAGAAGAGCCTCCATGGGACTTCAGTCATCATCACGGAACGGCAGCGCATGCAGCCCATTGTCCCACAATGCCAAATGCGTTGAAGAAGTAATCCTCTTTCTCTTCTTTCAGTGCGTTCCCACATAATGGCCAGAACACAGGCCTCTCACCGTTCCTGGGGACCCTGAACACTGGAGGATCATTACCAGACCTAACCAACCTCCACTACTCAGCACCCCTGCCAGCCTCCCTGGACACCAGCGACCACCTCTTTGGTAGCATGAGTGTGGGAAACAGCATGGGCAACCTTCCAGCTGCTATGACCCACCTGGGGATAAGAAGCTCCTCTGGTGAGTGAAGGGCCTTGTCCCCTTCTGCGTGTGCTTGGTGCACCATTGAATGAGGGCCGCTACGTTTTCGTGACGTGGTGTAGTGGCCCTGTACTGACTGACTTCTGCTCTGGGGGACCATTTCTGCTTGTTTGATGAGCTCTGGAGCAGTTCTGCCGCACCTCCATCTTCACTGTCTTCACAAGCCCAGGTGTGCAGAGAACTTGGGGAGGAATGTTTGGGAATCGAGAAATAGGTGTCATCCCAGGGCGACTAACATTAGCAATTCTTATCAGCATATGCTGGTCTCTTATCATTTAATCAGTCCCAGATCTCCCCAGTTCCCCACTGGATTTCAAAAGGACAATATCTTAAATTTTAGAAAGTTTACAGTGGGCATAATGAAAACATTTATACTTAACATATGTAGATGAAGTAGAAATCTACAACAGTTCAAAAATATTCAAGTGTTCAGAAGTGCGTAAGGACGTGGTACTGCTGTAGTCAGGTTACTTCACGGTGTTGTCCCCAGCGCAGACCCGCTGTTGAAAGATGACTTGATGTTGAACCAGTGCTGCTCTTGTCTGCACCCAGAGCAGGTGGTACCCCGTCCCCCCTCCACCACCCAGGGTGCCTGCTAGAGACTGTGCTGAGGAAAAGGCCATTTGATGGGCTCCTCAGCAGTCCGATGTAGGTGGAGGAAGTGGGTGCTGGTTTCCACTCCAGGGTCAGTGGGACACACCGGGCAGAGCAGAGCCTGCCCACCTGGGATGGCCCCATAGGCTTCCCTGCCCCCGCCATCCCCATCCGGCCGGCCGCAGTGGTGCTGCGGGCTCCTGCTGAGCAGCGGGCTTCAGCTCGGCACAGCTGGTTGCAGAGACCACTCTTATTTTTATTTTAGGAGGGCTTTTATTGAAGGAGGTATCATTTAATAATAAACTACCTGTATCCCTTAAGGTGAGTTTTGAAACCTTAGAATCAAGTCATGTGCCGGGTGTGGTGGCGCACGCCTGTAATCCCAGCACTTGGGAGTCAGAGGTAGGCGGATTTCTGAGTTCGAGGCCAGCCTGGTCTACAGAGTGAGTTCCAGGACAGCCAGGACTACACAGAGAAACCCTGTCTCGAACCCCCCCCCCAAAAAAAAAGAATCAAGTCATATATGTGCAACCTCGCTGTCAGGAGTGAGTTCTGACATGGCACTGTCTTTATACAAGGTATTTCAGAGTATTCCAAGGGGCCTGGGTTGCACTTTAAAAAGACACCAGTCTCATAACTCTGAGTTTCTTTGATTTATTCCACAACAGAAACTCAAACCCATTAAGAGTTCTAGACTCAGAATTGCCCTTTTAGATGAATTCTCAGTGAACAGTGGTAGCCAGCATCGCCCACAGCTCCCTCGGCTCTTGAGGAAGCTGCACTGTAGGCTGTTTCTAGCTGAGCACCTGTGTTCAGTCATTGACTGTCACCCTCTTCCACACACACAATATTATGCAGAACACCACTTAGCTTTATAGCATCTCCACCTTAAAAATGTATGGTACAGAGGCTTCAGAGATGACTCGCTGGTTAACACTGCTTCTCCTTGCAGAGGACCCAGGTTCAGGTCCCAGCACCTATGTGATGATGGCTCACTGCCACCTGTAACTCCAGTTCCAGGGGGTCTGAGGCCCTCTTTTGGCTTCTGCCAGCACCAGGCATGTGCATAGTGCACATACATACATGTAGGCAAGCACTCATACACATAAAATGAAAATATGTATATATCATAAAAATATGAAAAGCTAAGGCAGGTTCATTTCAAGCCAGTCTAAGATTCTTCTCTTTTCTTTTGTCTTCTTTTCTCTCCTTTCCTCTCCTTTCCTCTCCTCTCCTCTCCTCTTTTTTTCCTCTCTTTTCTTTTTCAAAGCCTGGTATACATGCTTTTGAAATATATTTAGTCTCTCTGTCTGAATGAGGCTTTTGTAATTGAATTGAGATCTCTGCTCTCCTTACTATTTGAGCTACTGAGGTCTCATCTTTTCACAGACTGTAGCTGTTGTTGTTGTTGTTGTTGTTGTTGTTATTGTTTTGTTCATGGTTCAAAAGATTGAGCCCAGGGCCTCAGGAACTCTAAACAAGTTCTCTGCCTCTGAGCTGTCTATCCTGACTCCACAAATAATTTTTTTAAAATCAGCACAAACACACATTTCTGTGTTCTAGCTTTTAGCGCAGAGCAGTGGACTGAACTGACCGTGGATGTGGCTGTCAAGGTCTATGCAGTAGCAGCAGCCACAGCAGAAGCAACTTTCTTGTTCACTGAGGGTGGCCTGAGCCAAGTGCCAGGGATCCAGTGGGGCACAGGCCAGGGTCTCTAGCTTCCTGGGACTAGGACTCGCTTAGTTCTCTGGACTATGGAGACACCATCCCCAGATGGTCTTGCTCATACTAAGATTCACCCCCTTCACTCAGAAAAACAAGGGTCTAGCACAGAAATGTCCTTTCCCCTGAGCTGGGAAACATTGTTCACAGGAAGTTTATAAGAAGTTTATCATAGAGGATCCAGGCCATGTGAGGGCAGATGCTCGGGGAAGCTTTGAGTAGGCTGTTGTCTAGCCTGAGGTTCTATTCCCTGAGTTGGCCTGAGCTTACCTCCACCCTCCTGCTTGAGCTTCCCCAGGGGTGCTTTCTCCATCTTCTTCCTGTTTGGGCACAGGCTTGTCCTCTCACTCAAGCTGGGTGCTGGGCAGCCACTCGCTGAGTGTGGTTTCCTTTCCTTGTCATTGGTTCGCCCGAGACATTGCCAGTAGGAGAGCTGCCCAGAGACTCCTTCCCAGAGTCATCGCATGGCTCGTAGGAACTTTGCTTTACTCTTTGGATAACAAAAGCTTTCATCCAAAGCCATAAAAAGAACCTTGTGACTCCGTTATCTTTCAGGTCTCCAGAGTTCTAGAAGTAACCCTTCCATCCAAGCCACACTCAGTAAAATGGCGCTCTCCTCATCCCTCAAATGCCACCCACAGTCGTCTGTGGCCAACGCCTCTGCTCTCCACCCCTCCATCCGGCTCTTCTCCCTCAGCAACCCATCTCTTCCTACCACAAACCTGAGCGGCCCCTCCCGGCGCAGGCAGCCTCCAGTCAGCCCTCTCACGCTCTCTCCTGGCCCTGAAGCACATCAAGGTTTCAACAGACAGCTGTCTGCAACCAGCCCGCTGAACCCGTACCCTGCCTCCCAGGTGAGAAGGACTTCTGCAGCACCTGCGCTCGGCCACTGAGCAGCCGGTGGCCTTAACTTCTCTGGGCGGGTTTGGATCCGGCCCAGCGTTGTTACAGTGCGCATCCCTGAGATGCGCTCCCTTGCAGGTTCATGCTTGCCTTTTTCCCAGAATAAGAGAGAAGGGGTGTGCATTCATGATTTTATAATAGCAGGTTTGTGCTGTTTATTGCCTGAAGTAAATATTAAACAATTTGTAGTCATTGGCTCATAAAGTTGGGGCTGGGGAAAGGGCTGGGGTATGGAGAATGCAAGGCAGTTCAGGTGAAACTGTAACATTAATCACTGACCTAATAACTACAGCAGATCACAGAGAAAGCCCCCAAAACACTTGGTGTTCCGACACCTCAGTAGTGGACTCACCGCTTCCCTAATTCCACGAGGTGCTTGAGAAACAATACTCTGACTATATAAAATCCTAGCTGTACGGAGATTGACAGCTCTCCAGAAGTCTGCTTAGGAAGGCGTATCTGGAAGCCTCTGCCCATTATGGACATGGAGGAATGTGACAGTGGGCTAGCTGGCTTTGTTTTTATTAAACTCTTAGGGTGGCCTTCTTACCATAATCACTGGTAGATATAGTTCTGACCTATTTGCCACACCCTAGATACATTATAACATCATTAACTAGTCCCTGCTTCATGTAAATGAGTAATGGTTTACCAAGAGAGTTGTTAGAACCCAAGGGAAGACGTTTAGACGATCTGGTTAGTCGTCACTCTACTAGTTACCCGCCAAGGGACTTGAGCAATTTCTTCTGGAGAAGACGAGAAGGCATTTAGTAAGTTTAAAAATGTGTTGCTTTTAAAAATGATTGGATTTATTTTAGTTTTTCTTTGTAAGATTATTTTATGAGCTACAAAAGTATTCTTGCTTTCTAGATCCATTTTAAAAGTAGAAAACATGAACTCTCTAATATTACTATTTGTTTAATGTTTAGGTTTAGAAACTGTCTTACTCATGAACATGGTTTCAAATGGCAAACGGTTCCGAAGGGCATGTTTTGAAATAATAGTTGTCTCCCTTAACCCATTAACCACATTTTTCACCGCCTGGAGCTGGCTGTTTCCAACCATTTAGCTAATCTCTTTGGTATAAACATGTTATTTCATGCTTATTTTGTTCTGGATTTTTGCTGATCCACATGGGCTAATGACATCCTGCCCTCCGAGATTGGGCTTCAGTTTTCTTTCAGCATTCCCAAGCCCCCTCTCTCCCACCTTGCCCAGTCTGCTCATCTATTATCATTTCAGTGAGAACAATATGTGGTGTTTGTCTTCCTATGGCCGCGGTGATGTGGTGACCCCATCACCCAGGAGGAGCTGACACAGTGAGCATCTCTGTGCTCCAGATGTTAACGCCCCGCTCCTGTGTTGCTTGGGCTCTCTAGCTGAGCACTGCTAGTTCAGGCCCAAACTCTTGGCATTGGAGCAGGTTTAACCCATTTCCAACAGATCCTCTGTAAGCCATGGGAGGCAGTGCAGGTGCCTTTGCATGACTGTAAACTGACTTTATTCTACCTTCCGTTCAGTCACTAGCTGAGCTAGGAGAGGCCTCTGCTGAGGCATTTCTATCAGTCAGGCATTGATGGACTCACTCCAGAGGTAGACCCCCGACTGAGTGACGTCTCCGTCACGCTCTGGAGGCTTTTGGATGTTCTCTCTCGTCTCCAGCATGTGAAACTTTGAGATAATGTGCCTTGGAATGAGGCTGGAGGGTTTCTTGTGTCTGGAAACTTACGTCCATCATTTCTGGGAATTTTAATTATTTCTCCAATGACACGTCCCAGACTTTTCTCCATTCTCTCTGGAATCCTGTTGTATGAATGTTGAACATCATGAAATTTTCCTCTCTGCTCTTGCTGTATCTGCTCATTTCTCTTTCATGTGTGTGTGTGTGTGTGTGTGTGTGTGTGTGTGTGTGTGTGTGTCTGTGTCTGTGTGTGTTTGATGTGCAGGGCCTGGCACACACACACATCAGAGGACAACTTTTGGGAGTTGATTTCTGTCCCATGACCATGTGGTTCTGGGGAGTCACTCTAGGGTTGTCAGGGTTGGTGACAGTCCTTTACCTGCTGAACCATCTTGCTGGACCCTGGGAGGGGGGGATTGTTTTGTTTTGTTTTGCTTTGCTTTGCTTTGCTTTCTGGAAGACTTTTGCGCTGTTTTTCAAAAGTTCTTTCTTGTTTCATTAATGTTCGCCTTGCCTCCACTCTCCGGGCCAGCATCCAGGAGGGAGGCTAGTTACCCCACAGAAACTCTGACCAGACCCTGAGGGGTTAATTTCAACCATTGCTCATCCCGTCTGTCAGTCAGGACCCCTGACTCAGGTTGCCTCCTGGCCTCCCTGGTTGAAG
>OZ030005.1:70262052-70294552 GCA_964023405.1 Apodemus agrarius | reverse complement strand
CTCCCCAGCTCTCTCCGCAGACCTCAAGTCCAACGCCATTCCCACTAGACCGTAAGCTCCCAGAGCAGGAACTGTGCCTTGTTCTGTGTCGACCCCTACCCTAGTGCCCACCAAGTGCCTGGTATGTGCATGGCGCCCAGGTAGGGATGAGTGAATGGCTGTGCCTCCCTCGTGGTGGGGTGGTCTAGCCTGTAGCTGTCTCCATCCCCGCCTTAGCTCAGAGCTTCAACCTTCTCACACTGGTGCCTTGGATTCACTCACTTGAGCATGCCTTACCACTCGGTGACCAGCCCTGCCTCCAGGCTCAGCACCCCTCCTCCCCGGGAGTCTGTCCCTCAGCAGCTAGGTGGGAATCATCCAGTGAGCGCCTCCAGAATGGCTGCACACCAGACCCCACGAGGGTGGGCCAGCTGGCGCCCAGACTGCCCACAGCAAATTCTCCCACTCAGACCCATGGTTTGTTTTTCTAAATTGCTTAAAATAGAGGTGCAAACTTTGAGGTTAAGAAATAGGCCTGGATCATGGGCCTCTTGTTACTCATTAACATCTTATCACACAGTTATTTGAGCAGATTCCACCACCACCCGCCTCCTAGCCCCAAACGGGGAAAGTGATGTCCACCCAGCACAGGGGAGGAGCCAGGCTGGGGAACAGGAGGACCTGGGCGAGAATCTTGGCTTGACACCTGCTGCCTTTCCTGCGACTCGGGCCTATAGCTGAGGCTCAGTGGCTGTTCCCACCCTGGAGAGCAGGGACGGGGTAGAGGAGGCTGCCGTCTGTCCCTGAGGCCCGGGAGCCTGCTCCTCCAGCTCCCACACGGGGCTCTTCTTAGGCCTTCCTTAGGTTCTTCAGACAGCCCGATGGAGCCAGCTGTGCTGAGCCTTCCCTGAGGAGCCCAGAATTCCGTGCTCCCATTTACCTCCATCTCTGCTGTTTAATTGGGAAACCAAATTAGAATCCTCTTCACCTGATTCCACCCCTGCCGATGCCGCTGGCTTCTGCTTGCGAGCCCAGTGAATCTCAGCTGATGCCTGAGATCCCAGAACTGCCGGGTGACTTTAGTGAAAGTGAAAAGCCTTTCACTTCTCCAGCTGCTGCCCAGCACCCCAGCACACCCACACAAGCCAGCTCCTGAAAATTGGCCCCTGAAATTGGATCTCTGCCTCCAGGCAGAGGTCGATGCTGATGTAAAAGTTGAGAGAAAGGGGTTCCCAGCACAATCTGCGCTCTGCATCAAGCCTTATCCGTGGGATCATCGTGTCGGTCACGCCCACACGGCACAGGGGGGAGCCAGGTATGAGGTGACAGGTCAGGAGGAGGAGAACCCTGAAGGAGAGTCCCTGCTGGACAGCTGCTGGCTCTGTGGGGTGTAACAGGAGATCTCATGACCCCATACCCTAAGTTGCCCTGTTCCTGATGCATTCTCCAGCAGATGGGCAAGCACTGGCTATGGGGGAAGTTGAAAGAAAAAAAAAGAAAAGAAAACACAAAAAAAGACAATGTAGCACTGAACTAAATCCGCCCACAGGCCCATCAACCTGACCTTTTCGTGTGAGTAGCTTTAAGCCATGGGAGAGCCCACCTGTCTAGATGGTGTTGAGTACACCAGGAGGCCACGTACGCCTGCACTCGATGCTGCCTTTGTGACAGACCTGTCTTAGGCGTCAGCATTGACATGGCTTTGGCTTCCCCAGACCTCTCTCCAGTGTCTTCTCTCTGTCCCACCAGCTGTCCTTCCCTAGCAGCTCTGCGGTCAATTGGTCGCGGGTTTTAGGCCGTGAGCGTGAGGAGAAGTGTTGTGATCGTGTCAGGATCAGCTCTCCTTTGCCCTGCTCCCTTCCCCCAAGTCTACTGTAGATTATCTGGGCTGAGAGGTCGTGTATTCATGCTCGTGCGCATATCTGAAGACATTTCCTGTTGGGCTCTTCTGATTTATGCACAGATGGTTCCCAGCGTTTCCACTGCTCCAGAATGGGGCCATCCCAGCAGCTAATCAGACTTCCGGCCAGTGTCCTAACTCCCGGCCTTTTGTTAAGCAATATTGAAAGATGGAACTTTGTATAAAGAAGCTTCCAAGTTTTATAATGCATCATTTTACATCTTTCATAATTAAAAGCAGCACACTATGGTTGTACCTGCCCTCCGTGTTTCCCGTCGGCCTTGGGTGCAGCGGTGTGGCGGGACGCTTCTCTAGCTACCTGCCTGCTTGGCTGGCAGCCCCCGACGTGTGCCCATTGGCTGAGTCCTGTGCCAGCCTACTGAGCTTCCTCGTTAAGTATGAAGGCGCACGGTCCCTTTGAAACTGGGTAACAAGGACAGGACACCCAGGATGGCCGCCTTCTGCCTCCCGCCAAAGGCCCCACCCCGACCCAGCTGTTCTGTCCCAGACCAGTCCTGACTCCTCTTCCCAGTGTCTTGTGCCCTCTGAATAAGCCTCCCTCAGAGGCGTGCTCCCCAGCCACATTGAGTGCTCGGATGGGGGTGACTCCTAAGATCTCCCTCAGAAATTCCACTTCTGACCAGCGTCTTCAGAGTCCGCCTCAGCCCTGGTCCGCTGCTCTCAGCATGTGAGGCCTCTTCCGGGCCCTTTTCCCTGACTCCTGACTTGGTCCCCAGGATTAGCAGCCTCCGGCAAGCCTGCAGGCAGCCTTTGGCTGCCTAGACCTGGCCCTTTCTCTTCAGAAACTCAGTAAGCCCACCTCGCCCACTAACCAGCCCTCTGCCCTCTCTGAGTCCCTCTGTAGAAGCACTCTTTCCCCTCCAGCCACCCCAAGCTCTTTTCCTCCTGTGTTCTCTGTCTCATCCCCCTCCCCTAAGCTCATCCAAATCTCTCTCCACCTTATTCCCCCTCCCCCATGGTGCATCAGTCTAACCTGGGTTCATCGGTCTAACCTGGGTTCATCTTCTATGTGTCATTACTCTGTTCTTCCCCAAGAACTACCTGGGTCCCCACCCCATGGCCCTCTACCTCAGCCTTTGCATCCTCCGCTTCCTCCCTAAAACAGAAAGCAAGAAGCCTCTCCTCAGGTCCCCCCAGACTACATGCGGTCTCCTTCCCTTCCCAGAGCACAGCACCCATTCCCTTCCACACCGTGCTCTGAGCTCCCTTTGCCTGTACACACATGCCATGTTAGCTCCTATCCTGCTGATCCTCCCCAACACAGAAGCCCTCCCTTGGCCTACGCCCTTTCCCTCAGGCCCTTTTCCTTGCTGTCCACTCAGGCCCGCGTTCTCCCCTCTAGTCCTTCACCGTCTGCTTCCTCCGAGCGCATGTCCCTCATCCTCTGTCTCCACTTCCCGTCAACTCGGTCTCCTCCACATGTACCCCTCCTACCGTCCACTTGTAAATCTGCATGTGAGGACTGCAGATGGCTCAGAGGTTAAGAGCCCAGGCTGCTCTTCCAGAGGACCTGGGTTCAAGACCCAGCACCCACATAGCTGCTCACACCTGTCTTGTAATTCTGGTTCCAGAGAATCTGGTACCCTCACATGCAGGCAAAACACCAATGCATAAGAATAATAAATCTTAGCCGGGCGGTGGTGACACACGCCTGTAATCCCAGCACTCGGGAGGCAGAGGCAGGCAGATTTCTGAGTTCGAGGCCAGCCTGGTCTACAGAGTGAGTTCCAGGACAGCCAGGGCTACATAGAGAAACCCTGTCTCAAAAAAAAAAGAAGAAGAAGAAGAAGAAGAAGAAGAAGAAGAAGAAGAAGAAGAAGAAGAAGAAGAAGAAGAAGAAGAAAAGAAAAGAAAAAAAAGAATAATCTTGTTAAAAATTAAAAAGTCTGGGTGTGAGAAACCATCCCTCCTCATCGCCTGCCTTCCATGCCCACTGCTCTTGAGGGGTCAGGTGGGCATGGCGGCCGATTCCGCATCCCGGCGCCTGGCATAGAGTCAGAGCTCAGTCAGTACCTCCCAGCTGCTAAGCTCTTTCTGTGGTCACAGTTGTCACCCTGATGCTCTGCACACTCAGTCCAGCCTGAGCCCCAGTGGGACACTCAGAAGCCCCTTCTCTGCTTCCCTCCTCACCCCTGCTTACCCAGCAGCCCCTGCCTACACTCAACAGAGTGGTCATTTTCCCCATATTTTTTGCTCATTCTTTGAAAATGTGTATATCGATACAGTGTATATTGACTATATAGCACACCCCATGCCCCTTTCAACTCCTTGACCTCACTGCCACCTCCCTCCCCCGACACCATTTCCTCCTTTCATAGCCACTGGGACATGGGCATCCTAAGGACCACGTCCACTCAGAGGGACAGATTTTACTTCATCTCTCTGCACCTCTAAAATGAAATAAACACCTTCCATTTCATGATACTGGGTTGTGTGAAGTGAACTTGCACAATTCAAGAGTTTAGAATTGCTCCTGACTCCTGAAACTCCATCAGCCAATGTCGATTTTTTTTTTTTTTACGGACCCCGGCTGATCTTTGCCTCTGTCTCCAGTGCTGGAACTGAAGTCACGCACCGCCACACCTGGCCGTCAGCGTCAGTTTTTACAACCATTTGTTACGTGAACCTATCCCGGTAAGGATAGTCTGTCCCGATGCTTCAGAGTGCTGGGCTTGTACAACACTTGATTTGAAATGCCAAATGTTAGCACTGGAGGGTTGCTCTAAACAGACATCATTGTGGTCTGTGCCGCTCTGGAAGGTAAGATTTGCAGTAAGGTCTCAGAGGAGGCTGTGTCCCCAAGTGAACACTAGGTGGAGCCCAGGCTGTACGAGTGGTTCTCGGGACCGGGAAACAACCAGGAAGAGCCACTTGATCCCCTGGGTCTCTGAAGAGTGGCATCAGGAAGAACTGGATCCCGTGATGACAGAAGGCCATCAGCATCCTTAGTGACCACCATGGACTGTCAGACACTGCACACCCAGGTCCCTTCCAGCAACCTAAAAGCAATGCAGAGAGAGGGCGACTTTGCCACTTACAGGAGAGGCTCAGGGTCACCTCTCTGCCAGTGGGGACACAAGGCCCTGACCCTAAGGAGACTGACTCCAGAGTCTCCTACATTCTGTCTCTGTGCTTACCATGGCACCGGATTCCCAAGACTTAAAGCCACATCCTGAAGGTGGGCAAGCTGGTGCACACATGTAAGCTCAATGCTCAGGAGACAGATGTCCAAGGCCAGCCTTGGCTATATGACAAGACTGAAGCCATCCTGGACTATATGATACCCTATCAGAAATTATATATATATATGTATGTATAATATATATATGTATATATATATATACACATATATATATGTATATGTAGAGAGAGAGATGGGGGGGGGGTGCTGGAGAGGGAACTCAGTGCTCTTCCAGAGAACCCAGACTCAATTCCCAGCACCTTCATGACAGCTCACAACCATTCATAACTCCAGTTCCAGGGGTCCCACGCCCTTTTCTGGCCTCTGTAGGCACTGGATGCAATTTATTTTTTAAATGTAAAAATTAAAATATGTGAGCCGGGCGTGGTGGCGCACGCCTGTAGTCCCAGCACTTGGGAGGCAGAGGCAGGCGGATTTCTGAGTTCAAGGCCAGCCTGGTCTACAGAGTGAGTTCCAGGACAGCCAGGGCTACACGGAGAAACCCTGTCTTGAAAAACCAAAAAAAAAAAAAAAAAAAAATTAAAATATGTGTGTGTGTGTGTGTGTGTGTGTGTGTGTGTTTGTGTGTGTGTTTAAAAAGGCTTTGCTGTCCTGGGGAAGGAAGTGAAACCTTGAATTGATCTCTACCACTGTAGGGAACAAAGAGCCTTGTTTTTATAAATGTGCACATTCATGATCACAAGTGCAAAGACACACGGAGCAGCAAGAAAGGCAAGGCTTTCAAGTGGTGTGGAGCCTAGAACCTGGAGATAACTGGGGCTAGCACCTGAGCAGCTTCAGTAGAGATGTCTGCACCATGGATAATAGAGAAAAGGATCGCCAGGGTGGTAGCTCATGCCTTTAATCCCAGCACTTAGGAAGCAGAGGCAGACGGATTTCTGAGTTCAAGGCCAGCCTGTTCTACAGAGTGAGTTCCAGGTCAGCCAGGGCTACACAGAAAAACCCTGTCTCAAAAAAAAAAAAAAAAAAAAAAAAAAAAAAAAAAAAAAGAGGGAAGGGAAGAGAAGAGAAGAGAAAAGAAAAAAAGAAAAGGATCAGTGAGTATGGGAATTTTTAAGGAAAAAAATTCAGTTTAACAGAACAAAAAGAAATCTAGACATGATGGGGGACGTTCCCAAGCCACAGAGTCACACACTTCTTATGTCTCTAAAGCATTTTCCAAAGAACAATACGAAATGCTTTTGACTTGTGCTTTTGACAGATTGGGACTGCGGACGGCACCTCCGTACAACCTGAGCTCAGGAGAGGAAATGAGCTCACCCCCGCTTCCTAGCTCCTTCCCCTCCCACGGTTTATGAGGCTGAGTTTTCACATTGTCAAGGCTTGTACTATTTACATCCTGTCCGGTGATCTTCACCCTCACCATTGTTTGGCCCCTGTTCCGGGTGTGGACTCCTTGCTCCCGTCTGTTCCTTCAGAATGGGTTTCCCATTCCTCATTTTTTCCCCATTCCTCTTAGGACCTTGTCATCAGAGAATCTTTGCCAGAAGGGCTGAGCTAGTCACAGCCACAGGTGTCTAGATACTCGGCTGGAACCTCGAGATGCGGTAGACATTTTACACCAGCCTGACCTGTGCCTGGCACCTGGGGAAAGTGGGCAAGGGAAACCAACCAACCAACCAACCAACCAACCAACCAACCAGGAAAAAACCCACAATGCTCTACCTCCCAATATGAGTACCTGCTCAGAACTGGAGTCCTGACTTGGAGTTGGTGATGGAGGGTTGAAGTCTTAGAATTTGGAACTAAAGAAAAATCACCGGGCTGTCCCGAAGGTGACAGGAGGCAGGTGGAGGGTGAGAAGGTGCAGCGGGATGCCTTCTAGCTGGGAACTGGGAAGTCAGAGCTAATTTAGACACAGTCCTTGCCTCAGGATGCACTTAGGCCCGAGGGGAAGTGAGACTCTTCAAGGACTAAGCTTTTGGTGAAAGAGAAGTTAGGCATGAGCCAGTTGTGATGCGCAGGCCTGTAATCCAAGCACATAGGAAGTGACAGCAGGGGGATCAGGGGCTCAAGGTCATCGTCTGCTACATAGTGAGTCTGAGGCCATCCTGGGCTAACCTGAGAGTCCCACTCAAAAGCAAAAAGGCCAAAAGAAAGAGAAAATGCATCTCTGGAACTTCTCAATTACTATCTCTGGGCTATGATTGCCCACCCACAAGTACAGTGCTCAAAGGTAACCCCGTGAGTAAGGACAGACTGACTGCTGACACCGTGGGCAAGAACAGACTGCTTTTCCCTTGGGAGGGAGCAGGGAGAACCTTGAATGGTTTTCTGAGTATAAACAAGAGCCCTGGGGTCGGAAATTTTAGCTTCTTCATGAAGCACCTCCCAGGAGGGGCCCGAGAGAAGGAGACCCAGGGCCAGAATCCGAGGACACGGCATCTGTAGGCCAGGCTTGCAAGCTGTCCATCAGTGTCTTCCTGTGACAGCAAAGGATGTGCATTGCCCAAACCAGATCCTCCTGAGAGTGAAAAGAAACACCCCGCTCTCAGCGACGACGACGACGACGACCACCACCACCACCACCACCACCCCCCGTTCGGGAGCAGACCTGGGGCCCAAACGAAGGGACTCGTGAGATCCTGGGGTTCATGTCTGGCCTCCAGCCTTCACTGTGTAAAAGAGGCCAGTTGGTGGCCGCTCTCTGCTTCAGTTTCTTTATCAAATGAGGAGAGGGATGCCCACCTCCCTGCCCCCCCACACACACACGGGATGGGCTTCCCCCATTTTTACTGTTATCCCTGGACTCTGTTGCTATTGTTATTTATTGTTACCTATTGTTCTGTAGTCCCTGCCAGTCCCCGGCTGCTGCATGTTCGAGGACAACTTTGAACTCCCCACTTCTTGTTTTCCACCTCCCACGTGCTGGAATTGCAGGCATGTGCCACCACATCTGGTTATTCTTTATATTAAAGCGAGTCCTTTATTACAAAGACCTCAAACCGTGATCAAATGATTTCTGAGAAAGAATGAGCCCACGACCTCGGAAGTGAACACCTCAGTGTTTGGGACGACTCAGAAGGGTAGCATGGCTGCCCCTGCAGCTGCTCTGGGGCCAGCACAGCTGGGAGCCCGCAGCTCTGCTCCACCTTCTCAAGATACCAATGCGCAGGCTCAGGAGCCTCCAGACCAAGGCCCAGCAATGCTTGCTTGCCCATTAGTCGTTCCAACCCTTTAAAATCAGGCTTTTCCTCTGATGGTTTCTGCAGAGGCTTTGATTCTCTCAAAAAAACAAAAGCAGCCGGGCCGTGGTGGCACACGCCTGTAATCCCAGCACTTGGGAGGCAGAGGCAGGCGGATTTCTGAGTTCGAGGCCAGCCTGGTCTACAAAGTGAGTTCCAGGACAGCCAGGGCTACACAGAGAAACCCTGTCTCGAAAAAGCAAAAAAAAAAAAAAAAAAAAAAAAAAAAAAAAAAAAAAAACAAAAAACAAAAACAAAACAAACAAACAAACAAAAAACCAAACAAACAAAAAACAACAACAACAAAAAACCTCTGCAGACATCTACAGGTCTTTTATTGGGCCCAGGATGGAGCCCTGCAAGCTGGAGGCTTCCTGGGCCCTCACCTCCCTGAACTGGGCCATGAAATTCCACAATGCTGGCCCATCCACACGGCCCCTCAGATGTACTCACTCAGGAGTCAAAAGCACTAGTAAGAGAGACAGAGAGTCTGGGAGTTAAACCAAATTAATGGCCATGCCCCAGAGAGAAGGTTCTGGGAGGCCTGATTGTTGAGCGGCTCCTCTGTCCGTGCGTGTGCGGGGCTCTGCTGGCATTCTCCTTCGCGGGCTAGCTTGCCAATGCACACTCCCTAAGGAGAGCCTGTGGCGTCCAAACTCTGCCTCTCCTCGACCTGCATGGCTGCTCCTGCCCTCCCTTTGCAGTCAGGCAGGGCAGTGGGGCTGATGATGTGTCTGCCACTTCCAGCTCGGGCTTTCTGAAACTGCTCGGCCTGGCTCTGAGGAACTTCCTGTGTGGCCCCACAGCACAGCCGGGCCGGCTGCAGCCACTGCTTCTTACCACTCCTCGCCCAGCGGCCTGAAAGTCAGCATTCCTGGGGCAAACCTGGGTCCTGCGGGGTGCTGGGGGCCGGTACACAGATGGGGACATGGGCAGGGTTGGGGTGCTGGCTGCCTAGTGAAAAGGGGTTTGTGCTAAAAGATTTCTCAGCATCTTCAAAGTGCTAGTCCAGCTCCGAGTGCTTGTGGTGGCCATGAGCAGATTTCAGACTGAGCCCTGAATCCTTTCAGGCTCCGGCGTCTTGTGGAGCCACATGGGAAAGGCTATGTTCAGAGGCAGATGGAGAGACCGGAAGGCGCTGAAACCCCCAGGGAAAGGGAAGGAGGAGACCAAAACCAAGAAAAAGACAAGATGCCACGGAAGTCCAATATGGAGGGCCCCGGGAGGCTCGGGGACCAACCCACATCAATGTTTTTTGTTTGTTTGTTTTCGGTTTTACTGTTTTTAATTACGTGTAGGTGTTATATGTCTGCGCATGGATATGGACATGGAATCACAGGTGCCCTCCGAGGCTCCAGTCCCCTGGAGTCAGAGTTACAGGCAATTATAGACCACCTAACACTGGTGCTGGGAACCAAACCCACGTCTTCTAGAAAAGAAGCCCGTGCTTTTAAGTGCTGAGCTATCTGTCCACTTCTCCGTAGATATTCTTACGTAATATCATATGAGCACAGGGCCAAGAAAGCATGTTTGTGGGGCAGAAGCAATGGCTCCGTGGCTAGGAACACTGGCTGCTTCTCCCGAGGGCCTGGAGCCCGTCCCCAGCACCCACCTGGTGGCCCACAGCTTCAGATTCACAAGGGATATGGGGCCTTCTGGCCTTGCGGGGAGGGGAGGGATTCTCATGTGGTGCACAGATATACGGGAAGGCTGAACACCCATATACAGACAGACACACAAGAATATCAGATCCCAGTACTGCTCGGAAATGGCACCACTGCCCGTGGAAATCACTCACTGGTGACTCTCATAGTCACGTGGCAACCATCTTTAGGCTTCCAACCCAGCCTCTGGGCTAGGTTAAATATATAGATATAGATAGATAGATAGATAGATAGATAGATAGATAGATATAGATAGATAGATAGAGATATATCCCATTATAGATGGTCATGTGGTTGCTGGGATTTGAACTCAGGACCTCTGGAAGAGCAGTCAGTACTCTTGACTGCTGAGCCATCTCTCCAGCCCGGTTTTTATTTTTGAAATAAAAAGTATATGACTCACAAATGCACACTTGTGAGAAATGCAGGTGCCTGCTAGAGACCATTATTTGCATATGAATCCAGACCTGACAGGTTAGAGAAGGTTGAGTTTAAAACCACGAGAGAGTCGGGTGCAGTGTTATACACCTGTCACAGCAGCCATTCAAGAGGACTGATCGGGAAGTTCATCGAGCCACACAGCATGCCAGGCCAGGGCCCGGGAGGTGACTCACTTGGCAGACACCTGCCCTGTACGTATGATCTCCTGCAACCTATGCAGCGGCTCGCCTCTGCAAGAACACGCCGGAGAAGGCAGAGACAGGCAGGCCCCTGAGACTCACTGACCAGCCAAGCTAGCAAAATTGATGAGCTCTGGGTTCAGTGAGAGACCCTGTTCACAGAAGAAAGTAGAGAAGGATTGAGATAGATACCTGACCACGCACACATGCATGGGATCCCATACACACATGTGCACACACATGTGCACAAACTCACATTTGCTCATCCTTACACCACATGCACCCACATATAAGCACACAAACTAAGTTCCTGGCTAGGCCAGACTACAGTGTCCCAAAAGCTCTAAACAACAGCAAACAAGCTCCCAACAAGAGACAAGAAGAAAAATGCTCTACAGGTCTATATAAATTAGTAGTGGCTTCCCGCCTCCAGACAGCATGCTCATGTAGTCCAAATCTCACTCAAGACCTCTAGTCCACCTCGGTGGATCAACTAAAGGATTCCCTTGGAAAAGAGAAGGCCCCCTTCCAACTTAAAAGAAAATTGTGGGGAGAGAGGCAAGATTTGGGAAAAAGAAATGATGTCAGTCTCTGTCCCCATATGTACACCAACACACAAAGACTGTGTCTTGTTCATGATTAAATATATGCTAATTTATGCCGGGCGTGGTGGCACACGCCTGTAATCCCAGCACTTGGGAGGCAGAGGCAGGCGGATTTCTGAGTTCGAGGCCAGCCTGGTCTACAGAATGAATTCCAGAACAGCCAGGGCTATACAGAGAAACCCTGTCTTGGGGGGAAAAAAAAGCAAAAAATGAAAAATATATGCTAATTTAAGCAAATATGTATATATGTATATATATCATCAGTAACAGAGAATTTTGAAATTCTGCCTATGCTCAGAGCTTTCTGGGAGACAGTTTGGCCCCCACTATCAGCCGAATTACTGAGGTCTTGGAAGGAAACATGATAAAGATATTGTTATATTATTGGATTAGAGAAAAACTCTCTTAAGCAAAATCTTTAGAAGTCCTACGATTTGACCTCATAAACATAAGCCTTCTCCTGGAGCTAGAGCTCACAGCCAAGGTAAAGAACAAATGACATACACTTCATTCAGTAGCAATATGCATGATCATCCCCAAATACAAAGAGCCCCTTTGCACCAGAGGGTGCACCATCATAGCCTAATACAGGCATGGCCCAAGGATAAAGAACAGTCAGCCAGTCATAAGGGAAGAAACTCGAACAGGCAGCCGTGGAGAAATGGCACTGCGGGCAAGGTGGATCAGAAGAATGCAAATTTCACCTAGCAGCTGCAGGAGGGAAGGAGCATGCCTGTGGACTGTTTTGTTTAGCCTTCTGAGGAGCATTTAGAAGAACCTGTCAACATGTTGAATGTGCAGATAAACTTCTAGCAATTTAGCTTTTGGCAGTCCCAACTCTACACTTGGCAAGGAATGTCTGAATCCGAGGGAATGGCATCATCAGAACAGCAGGAGTGGGAAGAGAGGGGACAGCTCACTTTTTTTTTTTTTTTTTTTTTTTTTTTTTTTTGGTTTTTCAAGACAGGGTTTCTCGAGACAGGGTTTCTCTGTGTAGCCTGGCTGTCCTGGAACTCACTCTGTAGACCAGGCTGGCCTCGAACTCAGAAATCCGCCTGCCTCTGCCTCCCAAGTGCTGGGATTACAGGCATGAGCCACCACGCCCGCTGGGACAGCTCACTTTTGCAGTTGTGTGTGTGTGTGTGTGTGTGTGTGTGTGTGCGCATGCGCGCGTGTGTGGTGTGTAAGGATGTGGGTGGTGCACATGGGGAGTCATGTGCGTGTCAGAGGACAGCTTTCCTACCTCACCTGACTGTCTTCTTTGCTTCTTTTGGTTTTTGTTTTGCTCAGAGACAATCTTATTAGAGTTTAAAAGAAAAATGCCAGGGCAGGCAGGCTCTGAGGCTCCTAATGAGGAAGATGGAGAAGAGGAAGGGAGGAGGCCGTAGCATCCGAGAGCAGCCAGAAGGCAGAAGCTGGGAGGGAAGATCAATCGGAAAGAGACAGAAAAGAACAAAAGGAAAAGTCCCAGCCCTACTCCCTGCTCTGTCAGCCTCCCCCACTTCCCCTTGCTTTGGAAACAGGTCTTCTCACTTTCCTGCTGTCCTGCTAGCTTCCAGACTATTCTAATTTCCGGGCTTTTTTAAAAAACAAAAACAAACAAACAAACAAAAGCATGGGTCAGGATCAAATCCAGGTTGTCAGGCCCAGGCTCCCATGACAAGCCCTTTACCCACTGAGCCATCGCTCTGGTTCTTGTTTGTTTTGAAACAAGAGCTTCAGATATCCCAGACTGACCCAGGGGTCACAAGGAAGCTGAGGATGAGGGTCACCTTGAACTTCTTTTTTTCCTTTTAAAGATTTATTTAGTTCATTTATATGAGCCCACTGTCGCTGTCTTCAGACACACCAGAAGAGGGCATCAGATCCCATTACAGATGGTTGTGAGCCTCCATGTGGTTGCTGGGAATTGAACTCAGGACCTCTGGAAGAGCAGTCAGTGTTCTTACCGGCTGAGTCATCTCTCTAGCTCTACCTCAAACTTCTAATCTGCCTGCTTCTATTCCCCCCCGCCCCGCCCCCCAGAGGACTCCAGCCTGCACCAGCCTAGTCTGCAGTACTGGGGATGGAGCCCAGGGCTTCATTCACGCTGGGTCAGCACTCTGTCAGCAGAGTTACCCAGTTTTATACTGTATTTATTTTTGTAATGAACACAAAAAGCAAAATTGATTTTTTATTTTAAAAAAAATGAAAAATGTTCAATATCTGCTTCCAGGACATTGAAAGACTAAGCGGAAATTCTGGCACCTTCTGAACAAATACCCTAGACATCCACCCCATCAGATGTCAGACTCAGCCAGCACAAAGAGGGCGGAGCAAGGTGCAGCATTCTGAGTCTGCGCAATCCTCATCCAATAGGAAAAGCAGAGGGACCCCCCAGCCCCACCCCTCCAGGGCACCCACCCACCCAGCTGGAGGCTGACACAGGACAGAGTGTAGCCACCGGGTGAGCTCCGTGGCAGCAGAGAACAGTCCAGGATGGGGAACAGGCCTACAACCCAAACCTCCAGAATTTGGTGTGGAATCGTTCTGGGTGGGAAGAGCAAGACAGCTCACCCATGCCATCCCCAGCTACAGAGCATTTCCAGGGAGGACACAGAAACTTAGGAACCCAGGAGAAAAGCTGTTCGCTGAGGGCCAGGACCGCAGTGAAGCTGGCCTCTCATGCTGTCTCACGTGACTCCTTTCTGCGTCCCTTCTTTTTTTTTTTTTTTTTTTTTTTTTTTTTTTTTTGGTTTTTCGACACAGGGTTTCTCTGTATAGCTCTGGCTGTCCTGGAACTCACTCTGTAGACCAGTCTGGCCTCGAACTCAGAAATCCTCCTGCCTCTGCCTCCCAAGTGCTGGGATTACAGGCGTGCACCACCACCGCCCGGCCGAGTCCCTTCTTTTGACCGCTGTCAGACACCTCCCTCTCACAGTCTTGTCTCTCTCCGAACCAACTCCTACTAGAAATGATGGTCAAAACAGCTAACACCCACTGAGCGTGGGTACTGTGCTGGTGTGAGAATGCCTTCCACACCCTTGTATATTTGAATATTTGATCCCAAGTGGATGGCCCTCTTCAGGTAACTTTCAGAGGTGTGGTCTCGCTGGAGGAGGAAGTGACTTCGAGCAGGCTTTGCGAGTTTGAAAGACTCCAGTGGTTTCTAATCTCTCTTTGCTTCCTGTTTGTGCCTTTAGTTCTGCTTCCAGTTCTAGCCGCTGTGTCTGCCTGATGCCACACTTCCTGTCTGTGATGGGGAGGACCGTTAACCCTCTGGAAACGCCCTCTGTCCCAATATCCTCTGTCTTCTCTGCTCACTTATCCAGCAGTCTCCTTAACGCTCTGTGTGGCTGGCTCCTCCTGTATTCCAGATCCCCACCCCCACCCCACCCCACACAGGCTTCCCTGTCACCCTAGCCTGGCACTCTCCCATCACTATGTATAAACTCCCTGCTGACACTGGGCTCTCTGGGAAACTATCTCGACTTGACTATTACCTTCCTCCTCCGTGAATTAGTAAAGTCCTCTGGCTACGAGCAACAGACTCCTCTCTAGCTGGCTCACGCTGAAAAGAAAGAACTTTATTAAAGGATACTAGATGCCACACAAAATCCCAAGGGCATTCAGCAATAAGGCTTAGACAACATCCTGCTGTGATCATCACAGATGGGCACCCCGTAGGGTCTCCTCCTACCGCTGGGAGCCAAGTGGGTGCTCCGCAGTGCTGTCCCAGAGGGTTGTCCTGGAGCCCAGCAAACACACAGCTAAGGGCGAGAGAAGGGCGAGAGAAGGCTGGAGAGAGGGGTGCCCAGTGATCTTGCTGAGGACATGGGTTCAGTTCCCAGCACCCACATGGCAGCGCAACCCACCATACCCCCACATGCATATATACGTAATTAAAAATAAAGAAGTTATTTTAAGAGGCAAGAAAAAAGAGGAAGAAGAAAAGGAGGAAGAGGAGGAGGGGGGAACTGAGTTAGGAATTTCGGCAGCCTTTGCAGACACCAAAATTAGCACCTTCAAGAAATCAGAGGATGGCTCAGCTGGAAAAGCAGTTGCTTTGACCTCTATTTGGTCCCTAGAACATACATACATACATACATACATACATCATACATACATGGCTTGCCATGGCAATGTGTGCTTATGATTCCAGAGCTGGGGAGGCTCCCTGGCCAGCTTGGTCTCTTTAGCAAGTCCCAGACCACTAGGAGATACTGTCTCAAAAAACATGGTGTGGCACCTAAGGTACACCTCTTCCCTACACACACACACACACACACACACACACACACACACAGAGTCTAACTTCTTTTTCTAAGAACATAGACCACCACCCTCATCCCCCTTTGCTGGTTAGTTTATTTGTCTCTTTGTTGTCATGGGGTTTTTTTGTTTGTTTGTTTGTGTGTCAACTCGATACAAGTTTGGGTTATTGGTTAGAGGAGCTTCGGTTGGGAAACCACTTCCATCAGATTATCATGGAAGCAAATCTGTGGGGCATTCTCTCAGCCAATGACTGGTGTGGGAGGGCCTAGCCTCCACCGCGTCATCTCTGGACAAGCAATCCTGGGAAAATACAAACACGGGCTGAGCAAGCCATGAGGAGCAAGCCCTTCCCTTCCGTGGTTTGCATTCCTCCATGGTCTTGGCTTCAGTTCCTGCCTCCAGGCTGCTGCCTCCGGTCCTTGCCTGACTTCCCTCAGTGACAGACTGTGACATGGAAGCATGAGATGAAATAAACCTTTTCCACCCAGAGTACTCTCTCACAGCAACAGGAAGCAAGCCAAGACCCCGCCAACACTTAACACTTTCATTAACAAGAATGCCATAGTCAGTAAATGCGCATAACAAACCTCTGATGAGGAGAAGAGAGTCAAATCAATGAGACCCATTTCTGAGAAGGCCTCAGTACAGGGAGGGGTTCCGGAGGACACTGTCGTCACAGGAGGTGACAGCCCCATGATGTGTCCCTGGTAGGACACCCAGTAGCACAAGCAATGGGGGGGGGGTACAGTGACAGCACCAGCTCTGGGCAGGCCCGGGTTGATGAGTGTGCTTGGAGAGAGAGGGAGGGGAAGGGGAAGGGGAGGGGGAGAGGGGAAGAGAGAGAGAGAGAGAGAGAGAGAGAGAGAGAGAGAGAGAGAGAGAATGCAGTGCTGCAGTGCTCTCTTGGGCCAGAGACTGCATGAGATTCTCTGGATATGGGTGATGAGAATCACAGCACCGGCCCTCTGTAAGAGTAACATGCACTTAAAACAGTACTTTATGTGTGCGGATGCTTTGTCTGCATGTATGTCTCGCTACCACGTCTGTGCCTGGTGTCTATGAGGCCAGTAGGAGGCATCAGATCTCCTCCGAATGGGCAGTTGTGAGCTGCCCTGTGGGTCCTGGGAATTGAACCCGAATCCTCTGGAAGAGTAGCCAGTACTTTTAACCACTGACTGATCTCTCCAGCCCCATAGGTCTTGCTGTTTAATAAAAATGTTTAAAGAATTTTTTAAGAACTAAAAATAGACATTTCTGGAATAAACATCGTGTCTGGTTGTACAAGGATATGCTGAGAGTCGTTAAGCTCAGGGAGAGTGTCTATCTAGCTTAATCAGAATCAGGAGTCTGGCCCCGCCCCGTCCTCCCCGAGCGCCCCCCCCCCCCCAGGGTGCTGTGGTTAACAAGCCTAATTCAAAGCAATGGCATCTTATTTGAGGATTGATCCTAACGTCTCCTTGAAAGGCGACCCCAGATGGTCACAGTTATTCATGAAATTCTTTAAATTATCCATGAATTTCTGTTTTACATAGTACTACCTATCAGCCAGTTTTCCTTCCAGAAAGGGGACAGATGGCTGTCTCTCTGGGTGACAGCAGATGAAGTAGAAGGCTTGCCTTATGGGTCATGTTGTTTAAAAAATAGAGCTCTGTCGACATGAGAGTCTCACTTCTCCTGACGAGATGCTCCGGTGTGAGGAGCGGATGGGACCCACACGGACCCTCGGGAAAAGCAGGGCCTTCCGCGTCTTCTGGCTCTGCCCCACCTGGGGCTCCATCTCTTTTCAGAGCTACAAGCAGGGAGTGGGCTCCGTCCGAACTGAACCATACTCTTCTCTGTTTCCCTCAGTTCTGCTCTGAACACAGAATTAAAAACAAACACCCACTTCTCTTGTTGGCTTTACACACAAGTGGAAGGAGGTCTGGATATGAGGAGGAAAACTGATCTCTTCAGGAGGCCCAGCTCCAGGGAAAAGAGGAGAGCTTCAGTGGTCTGCACAGGCCTGTCCCTGCGACTGACCTCCGGTGGAATGTAAGGACAACGTCTGAAAACATGGCGCTGCCTGTTCGGGGACAGACAGGGTGACGCAGAGAGGGTGCTCATCACCTTAGATGGGCCCCTGAGCCCGCATGAACAGGAAGTGAGGAAACAGGGTTCCTAAACACAAGCTAAACAGGGGCGGCCTGCATGGCAAGTGAGAAGAGCTTGAAAGGAAGCAGGGGCATCAGGCTTTAGGATAAAGTGTGAAGACCCTGTAGGCAAGGAAAAACAACCTTAAATTTCTTGATAAAGCGAGGAAGAGCACCGCTTATAAAGATGTGTTCTCTCAACCCTGCCTCGAGAAAACAAAAGATGTTCTCTCTCTCTCTCTCTCTCTCTCTCTCTCTCTCTCTCTCTCTCTCTCTCCCCTGTAGTTTGTATCGAAGGGTGTTCCAAATGTGCACGTGCTTCAAGCTTAGTCCCAGTGGCTTTAGCCTTTAGGAGGCGAGCCTTGGGGAAAGCGTCAGATAACTGGATCGCGCCCCTGAAGCAAACCTCAGGGCCTCTCTGTCTTTCCCTTCCCTGCATGAGGTCATTGCATTTGCTCAGCTGCAGGCTTCCCGCCCTGATGTCCTGCCTGCCTCCCCTCGGTCTGAAGTATTGAGGCCTTTATGATGGTGAGCAAAAATATCCCTTCCCCTTTTATAACACCATTGTCTCAGGTGTGGGCTCTAGTGACAGCAGATGAATACAGCTGTCAATCACACAGGGGAGTTTTCATGTTTTCTTCACCAAATTTGGTGCACTCACTTTCCCTGGGTTTCAATTCCAAATCCCCATGTGCGGGGCCACCAGGTTAACCTAGGAGGGACGCGCCCTCTGGGTCGCTTCCCCTTTTGTCCCGGGGCTTCAGGGGGTGGGAGCAGAAGTGTTTGGGACACTGGACAGGACCCGTGCTCGAGGTGGCAGTGGGTATGGAAAGTCTCCGATAAAAGGGTAAAATCTGGAACATACTTCAAAAGCATCTATTTAGGGCTGTCTGTGTCACTGTATATTGTTCCAAACCCATAGAGCACATGCCAAGAGTGACCGAAATGTCATAGAAACTGAACTTGGATGCATTGGTGTGGGCTGTGAGTGTAACAAATTGACATTTATGGTAGTGGAGGTTTATAAAGCAGAGTTGGGGTGAGGGTGGGCTTGTGCACGCATATACACTCGTGTGTGTGTGTGTGTGTGTGTGTGTGTGTGTGTAAGCATGCTGAGGGCAGGAGTTTCGGACTCTTTGTGCCTTCCTCTCTATTTTTCTATGTAATCATTGAAAAGGGTTCTAAGTCTCCAAAAAAGAGTGTACCAGAAAGTCCCCGGGGAAGCACCTGTGTGTAAGTTGTCTGATACCCTGCACTTTCTCCAGGGAGGCGGGGGGAGGGGGGGGATTTTATAAGTATATGCAAATTCCCAAGGCTGGACAAAGATCACTTCCACCGGTGCCTGCAAATGAGAGGTGTCCCCTGGGCAGATGAGCTGGTAGGTGTCCCCTGGGCAGATGAGCTGGTAGGTGTCCCGTGGTCCCAGATTCTAAGCTTTGACATCTCCACACGCTGTGGAGCATCCTCACAGCTTCTTCCTCGTTTAAAGATACTATAATTATATGTCATGTCTGACATTGCTGAGAGTCTATGTTAAAAACTTGGCCCACCAGCCGGGCGTGGTGGCGCACGCTTGTAATTCCAGCACTTGGGAGGCAGAGGCAGGCGGATTTCTGAGTTTGAGGCCAGCCTGGTCTACAGAGTGAGTTCCAGGACAGCCAGGGCTACATAGAGAAACCCTGTCTTGAAAAACAAAAACAAAAACAAAAACAAAAACAAAACAAAACAAAAAAACCTTGGCCCACCAAGAACTGAATCAAGATATGCAGTTTCTTGCCAGGCAGTGGTGGCGCACGCCTGTAATCCCAGCACTTGGGAGGCAGAGGCAGGCGGATTTCTGAGTTCGAGGCCAGCCTGGTCTACAGAGTTAGTTCCAGGACAGCCAGGGCTATACAGAGAAACCCTGTCTCGGAAAAAAAAAAAAAAGATATGCAGTTTCCATGATTTAATGTGGCCAAGATTTGTCTAAATAGTAATAAGAAGAAGAATAAGAAAGCCGGGCGTGGTGGCGCATGCCTGTAATCCCAGCACTTGGGAGGCAGAGGCAGGCGGATTTCTGAGTTCGAGGCCAGCCTGGTCTACAGAGTGAGTTCCAGGACAGCCAGGACTACACAGAGAAACCCTGTCTCGAAAAGCCAAAAAAAAAAAAAAAAAGAATAAGAATAAGAATAAATAATAAGCTGCATGTTGTCAGAGACCAGAGCTGTCTGGGAGGGTGCCCACCCTGAACCCCAGTGAGGGAACAACAGGGAAGGCTCGTGGGCAGCCAGCAGAAGGCGCGTCCCAAAGACACAGTTGGTGAGGAGGTAGGTGACAGTTCAGAGACTTCAGGTTCCCCACGGAAAGGAGGCTCCAGCCTCAGATTCTAGTGTTAAACAAACCAGGGAAGACAGGGACGGATGCCTGATTCAGCCCCTTCATAGAAAGAGTTGACCTGAGAGGCGCAATCACCTACGGGGCCCACCCGCAGCCGGTCCGCGCCCTGGCTGGCCTGGCCCTTCCTCGGAGGCTTCTCTGTTCTCGAGCTGTGCTGTGAAAGGCTGGTGCTGGCATCCGGCCTGCTCTCTGACCCTGAGCAAAAGCAGCTCTTATTGGCTCTGATGGACTTATTTCCCTAATTTAATTGTTATTTGATTTGTTGTATTTTAAATAGCAGTTAAATGGCAGTGGTCTCCTAACCCAGCCCTTCAGAGGTCAAACTCCAGTGACTTACATTTAGCTATGTGTTTCTGTAAAGTCTAAATACCACGCTTCTGTACCTTTCGGAGTCTTGGGGGTTTTCTTAGCCTGGGGTAGGGAGCACATACTGTGATGTTTGTGTGGAGGTCAGAGATGGCCTGTGTGTGGGAGTCAGTTTACTCCTTCTGACACGTATCCCAGGTATAGAACCCAGATGGCCAGGTTTGGCAGCGAGCACTTACACCCACCAGGCAATCCTGACAGTCAGTATGTTTATTTTTGAGATAGGGTCTTCTGTAACTCAGGCTAACCTGAACTCACTATGTAGCTGAGGATTGCCTCGAATTCCTGATTCTCTTGCTTTCACATCCCAAGTGCCAACTACAATTACAGCCCTGCACTGCTGTTCCTGCTAGACTGTGGCTTTAGAATGTTTGTTTGAGCCAACATCTGATTTCTGACTTCATTTTCTAAAATCATATATCCTGTCCCCTTCTACACTCCCACACTGACATACAAGGACACGATTCCCCCTCCTTATTAGCAGGTATATTCTCTCTCTCTCTCTCTCTCTCTCTCTCTCTCTGTCTGTCTCTGTCTCTCTCTCTCTGTCTCTCTGTCTCTCTGTCTCTCTGTCTCTCTGTCTCTCTGTCTCTCTCTCTCTCTCTCTCTCTCTCTCTCTCTCTCTCTCGGTGATGTGGATATAAACCAGATTAGACTAGATTAAAAGTAGATTGCAGGTTTCTTAGGAGGCAGCTCTCGGGTGGGTTCACCCATCTCACAGGTAGAGGCCAGTGACGTCACACATCCAGGCTAAAGCAAGGGGGTTTTATAGAGGTTAGTGGAGGAGTGATGACGTGCCAGCTAGGACGGGCACTCGTGGGTGGGTTGCTGGAAACCGGGACCCGAGGCTTGTAAGCCTGGAGTTTTCTCTGTGAGAGCGGGGTTGGGGGACGGAGGGCAGACAGGGTTTCCCAGCGGCTGCAGGGGAGGAGCAGGGGTTCCAGCCTAACAGTTATCATCCCCAAAGGGAAAATAGCACGGTGCTGAATTAAGTCAGTCGTGTTTGTATTATTATGACCATAGAAAGTGTAATTAGGCTCCGTCCATCATGGGACAAGGGAGAGATTGGGAACAGGTTTCCAGAAGGGGTAACAAAGAAAATGGCGAGCCTGGGATAGTAGGCCAAGGGCAGAGGGGCAAAAGGGGAGGCATCCGGGTGAACACGAATGGCCCCCGGAGGCCCAGACGGTTGAGTATTTGGTCCCCAGTTGGCGGTGCCCTTTGGGTAAGTTTAGGAGGTGTGTCCCTGGGAGCAGGCTTTGCAGTTTCAAAGCCACGCGCCATCCTCAGCTTGGCCTCTCTGTTTCCTGCTTGCAGTTTGAAACCGTGAGCCCTTAGCTACCTGCCTCGGCCGACAACCTGACCGCGGCCGTCATGGACTCATCCTTCTAGCGCTGTAAGCCCGGATAAACCCTTCTATACGCTGCTCTGTTTGTGGTGATTTATCCCAGTGACCGAGAAGTAACTAGTACACGGGGCAAAGACCTAGGGAGGGACAGAGAGTTTGGCTCATCAGGGACATCATGAGGAACTAGGCACCCGCGAGTGCGGTCTGAGGCTGGGAGCGGTGGGAACTTCAGGCATCCGCTGGTGTTGTAGACAGACAGATTTCTGGGCAGAGCTGTGAGGCTGCATGGGCGGGGCCGTGAGGCAGTTCTCAAGTAAGAAGTGAGGCCGGCCTGAAGGTCAGGCACAACCCTGGAGTAACAACAGGAGGGGTGGGGGCCGCAGTTCAGAAACACGGGGGTTTGAGCGCTGTGGAGCGTGTGGGCCGTAAGAGAGGAGTAAGAAAATGGGCCTGAAACAAGGTGGAGAATTTTTTTTTTTTTTTTTTTTTTTTTTTTTTTTTTGGTTAAAAGTTGGCTTCCGATTTTCTGTGATGAAATTGGCTTTGAGTGGGAAAATGCCATGCTAGGAGTTCACCCTAGCTGTGAAACTCCCACTCAGGAAAGGCTCTGAGCTAGATCTCGAGATTCAGAGGAGAGATCAATGACAGAGAAGATGTTGGTGTTGCCATGGCAAATTGAAGTTGATGGAAGAGAAGCTAAAAGAGAAGGAAAGAAAAGCAAGATGGTAGGCAGAGGCTGGCCAAGGCCTCAGAGCTTCGGGCTTGGAACACTCACCACCAGCACAGGCTGAGAACCCCAGAGCAACGTGTGATCACATAATCCAGGAACAATGAAGCGGAGGTTGAACTGTCCATTTGTGTCTCTGGGGCAGATGAGCAGGATGGCAAGAGATGGGGCCCTATGACCCAGGCATCAGAAGAACACCAGGAGTTCTCCCGAAAGCAAGACTGTAGGCTCCATAGATTTCCCTGTGGCTGCTTGTATTATGTTAATTTGGGGCCCCCAAATTGTTTGCATGTGACTCCACATTGTCCGCACGGAAGACACTGAGGGACCCTGCCCCCACTTGGTTCTGATTGGTAGATAAAGTTGCCGGCAGCCAAAGATTGAGCAGGGAAAACAGAGGGAGTTTTAGGATTCCGAGGTGAAGATTCGAGGGAGAGTACATCAGCCAGGCCAGGAGGTGAGGAAAGCCGTGCCTGACTGGGTCCAGAGCAGCGAAGATGGCATATAGATTTTAGTAAGTAATAACTCAGGAATATTGGAGGGAGGGTGATTAGCCACGTGGAGGTTAGGAAGTGGCCCAGCCATTGAGCTGTTTAAGGCATATCAAAATATAAGGCTCTGTGTGTGTCTTTCATTCGGGAACCCAGGTCATTGAGGCGGGTAGTGAGGAATGTGGGATCAATTTAAGTATTTAATTGGGTACTACTACATTCCTCGCTGAATAAACCCAGGAAGACAGAGAGTAAACAGTCCCAGGATGGAGGTGGAGTGAGGGGGTCACGGCCTACCTCAGCTAAGGACTGAGTGTGAGGTGCCGAGAAGGGTGGGCACCGAGGGTCAAAAAGCTTTTCAGTGAAGAGGCCCAGGTGGTGCTGGGAAGTCCAGGATGGTGAACTGAAGAGCGTTCTGAGTGGAGGGCACCTTCAGAGGGGGATGGGATGCCTGACTAGAAAGGAGGGACTGCATGGTTGGGTATTTGTGTGCCCTGCCCCCGTTCAGATGCTGAAATCCTAATCCAGGCAAGGTGGCACAGCCCTAGCATTTGAGAGGGAGAGGAGGATTGGGAGTTCACGGCCATCCTCTGCTACACAGCAAGTTCAAGGCCAGCCTGGGCTGTAGAGAACCCTGTCTCGAACAAGTAAAATACCCAGAAATAGAGCCCAAGAGGTGGCTGGCTCCTCAGGTAAAGACTCTAGCCATCAAGGCTGGCTGCCTGGATTTGATCCCTGTGATCTACATGGTGTTAGGAGAGAGCTGCCTAACGCTAGCTGTCCTCTGATCTCCATATGTGCACTGTGGCCCATGCATGGCCCGCATGTGCCCTTCTCACAATAAAAAAGTTTAAACCCTCTAGGGCCTGCATAAGACCTAAAGAAAAAGAAGAAAGCAAACAAAACAAAACAAAACAAAAAACACAAAGTCAGGAGGTGGTGGCACACAACTTTGAATCTCAGTGCTCATAGGCAGAGGCTGGCATATCTCTGAGTTCAAAGCCAGCTTGATCTACACAGTAAGTTCCAGGACAGCCAGGGCTACACAGAGAAACCCTGTAAAGAAGAAGGGCTGGAGAGATGACTCAGTGGTTAAGAGCACTGCCTGCTCTTCCAGAGGTCCTGAGTTCAATTCCCAGCAACCACATGGTGGCTCACAACCATCTGTAATGGGATCTGATGCCCTCTTCTGGTGTGTCCAACAGTGTACTCACATACATAAAACAAATCAATAAATCTAGATGGCGAAGGAGGAGGAGGAAAAGAAGAAGGCCCTGTCATTGTAGAGTGCCTGCTTACTACACAGGAAATCCTGGGTTTGAGCCACATCATTCATAAGTCAAGTGTGGTTAGTGACTCATGCCTGTGATCCTGGGACTCAGGATGCTGAGGTAGGAGAGTGAGTAAGGTCATCCTCTGCGCCAGAGTCCCAGGCCAGATGAGATTTGTGTCACAGACAGACACACACACACACACACTACAGGGTCATCGACTATAACACAAAACACCCGCTTTAAAGAAAGCATTGGTGGGAGAGTTGAAGGCCCTGGAGCAGCCCTCATTTGGTCTTCCTTCATTCTGCCTTGAAGGAGAACCCCTCGGGTCGGGCCTGTGTCCCACCCCTGCCACTCGGGTCGGGCCTGTGTCCCACCCCTGCCTCCCACTCTCCACCTAGACAGACCCTGTGGGTCAGGAGCAGCTTTGGGCTGAATAGGCTGCGCTGAAATACTGAAGGAACAAAGAGAAAAAAAAATCACAGAAACAGCAAGAAAGGATGAAAACTCCACTCTAGAGACAGAAGTACAAGCAATGAGCAAGATGGGGTCTAACGCCTTCTATCTTCAGAACGTTAGCACTCAAGGAGTGACGACTTATAGGACAAAAACTAAAGGGGACTGGAGAAAGACTGGCCTCTCCAAACTTTCTGGCTAAGACTTCACCAATATTCAGACAAGGAGAGGCTGTCCCCCCCCCCCCAGAGTGAGCAGGCCAGAGAGAGAAGAAAAAGTGTCTGAAGACTGCTATAGTGTACATACAATAAATAAATAAATCTTTAAACAAAAAACAAAGGAGAGGCTGTCCAGGGTGGAGCTGTGTCCACACCAGTCTCTCCAGAGCTGGCTAGTACTTTACAAAAAAGCCATTCCAAAGTGTGGGTGGGTTTTTCCTCACAAGTCAGTGATCAGATGGGCCTGCCCACCAGGCTCACATTTGGATCATTGGATGTCTTGAAGCACTTTCTTAGGGACAGATGGGTGAGAGGCTGTTGGTTGACATTTAACTATAACTTCGAATTGATCCAACGTCTCCCTGAAGGCTGTCCAAGTTGGTTCGGACATGGGCCACACTCCGCTGTCTGGCCTCCAGCCTGCCTGCTAACACTGGCTTCCCCCTCGCATGGGCACAGACTTCTAGTACAGGGTATGGTCGGCTGCCCAAGCTTCCGCCAAGGGCGCTTCTCTGGTAAAAAGACCTCATTTAACTCCAACCTCTTACCTTCAAATATGGCCACACTGAAGGGGAAGGCTTCAAACAAGATAAATGAAGTTTAAACAAAATAGATGAGAGAGAGAGAGAGAGAGAGAGAGAGAGAGAGAGAGAGAGATAGATGATAGATAAATTATAGATAGACATAGATGGTAGATAGATAAATGATTGATTACATTACAATGATTGAGACATTACAGATAGATAGATAGATAGATAGATAGATAGATAGATAGATAGATAGATAGATAGTGGATAGATAGTGGATGGACAGAGATGTCTCTGTATTCATTTGCATATGCGTACCTTTGTGTGAGTGTGTGCTCCTGCAGCAGGAGAAGGTTCGTGTGTCTTCCTTTGAGGAAGGGACACACATATTCCTTTGAGGCAGAGTCTCTTCACGGACATGTAGATCAAGTTTCTCATCTAGTCTGAAAGCCAGCAAGGCCCATGCTCTAGTGTTTCTTGTGTGAAGTGATAAAGCAATCCAGCGCTCCTGCAGGCAGGGCAGCGGTGGGCAGCCTGACCTCTCCTCGTCTGTGCAGACTCTCTGACCCGGTGCTCCGAAATCTCTCCACCAGACTCACTAAGTTCCCATGGTGGGTCGATGCCAAGCCAGCCCCATGCTTACAAACACCACGGCCTTGTGGGGTGCACTTTTCACACACCCACACTTTGCCACCGTACCTTTCTCTCTGGGACCCAGTTGAGTTGCCGCGTGAAGGAAAACACCAGACAAACTTAGTTCAGAATTGACAGGTAACACTCGCTGGGCGCAGCAGCTAGCATTCTGTTCATTCTGAACCAAGTTTGTGTGGTGTTTTCTTTCATGCCATTCTAAGTCCTTCGGGAGCAGATCCCAACAGATCCACCATCTTATCCGGGGGTCTCCACTACCTACATTTTGACTTTAGACGGGGAGAGCGTGGAGGACAAAATGTAGCTAAGAAGAGGCCCCCAGTTTAGTTAGCGGGTCCACCAGGATTCGCCACCATGGAGTTACACTTAGAATGGCTTACACATTAGGATGCTAGTTGCTGTGCCCAGCGATCGTGTTGCCTTTTGATCTTAAACTAAGATTGTGTGGTGTTTCCCTTCACCTGGCAACTCAACTGAGTTACAGAGAAAAGGTACAGTGGTGAGGCACCCCAGACAGCCACGGGAGTTTGGGAGTGCGGGGCTGCCGTGGCAGCAACCCGCCGTGGGAACTTAGTGAGCTGGGTGGAGAGATTTCAGAGCTCCGGGTCAGAGAGTCTGATGAGATAAGAGAAGGCTGGCGCGCCCAGTGATGCCCGCTGGTGCCCTGCCAGCATAGCATGGATCGTTTTTTAACATTTCATGCTACAGTCTCTGACCAGCCAACCCCAAGCTGGGTTACAAGCATGTGAATAATGGTTGGCTTATGACATGGATCCTGATAGCCAATCTCCAGCCCTCCTGATTATGCAGCAAGCTTTCTTGTCGTTGTTGCTGCTGCTGTTGTTAAAGATTCATTTATCTTATGTGAATGCACTGCAGCTGTCTTCAGACACACCAGAAGAGGCCATTGGATCCCATCACAGATGGTTGTGAGCCACCATGTGGTTGCTGGGAATTGAACTCAGGACCTCTGGAAGAGCAGTCAGTGCTCCTAACCATTGAACCACCCCTTCCAGCCCAAACATCTGAAGTTTGAGGTGTCACAGTCCAGTCTACCCACTGCTCGTAATCTGATCTATGACTTTGGAGATACCTTGTGTTCTTTCCTGTCCGGGTGTGCGTGTTGTGACCATCTGTGTAAGAGTTCTGTAAATGGTGCCTGTCGGATCTTGGTGCTTTGCTACACACTGCGGTTGGACCTGAGATGTTCTTCACAGGCTCATGTGTTCAAACCTTGGGCCCTGGCTATCGGTGCTGCTTTGGGAAGTGGTGGAGACTTCAGCCAGTATGGCCTAACCGGAGAAAGCAGGCCACCAGGGGGCTGTCCTTGGGGGCTATACCTGGCTCTTGGTCCCTGCTTGATTGTCTTTCCCTGCTTCCTGGCTGCTGTGAAGCAAGCTGCCCCTGTGCCTTGCCTCAGATCCACAGCACTGGGTCCAGATGGCCTTGAGCTAGGTTCTCTGAAGACATATTTCAAAATCCATCTTTCCTCATTTTAAATAGTTTCTCTTAGGCATCTGACACAGAAAAAAAGTCTAATACACTATATGCATGCAATGTTTTCATTTAAAAGAAGAAAACTTAGTGGGGGCCGACTTCAATCTTCCTCAGCCTAGGATGGCCTTGAGCTTTTGATCCTCTGTCTCAGCCTCCTGGGTTCTGGGCTTACAGGCTTGGAGCACCGCGCTTGCTGTTATGCAGGGCTGGGGATGCTCCCCAAGCCCCCTGCCAGCTGAACTGCATCTCCAGCCCTGAGCAAATACACAGCTCAAGCAATAAGCCTCAGAGGCCTTCGGGAATCGAGAAGGAAATCCACAGAGCCCGTGGGCTGAGAAGACACTCCAAGGACAGACGGGCAAGAAAGAAAAGTCTCCAACGTTTACTGACCGTTCAGTGTCATCAGAACGGCCTCGGCATGTAAAAAAAAACTCTGTGCAGAGCACACATAGAATATTACGTGAATCTAAGAGAGTCTCGGTACCTAAGCCCCACCCCGAGGCACGGAACAAGGGGTATTCACCACTGCGTCCGCTTTCTCAGCACTGCTGTGTCCATCCTCATGGAGTGGGCACCTATGCCTGGGCACCTGCTTAGTCACCTCTTCAGAGTCCCTCACAGCTCCAATATGGCTGCCGTAGCTACTCAGCATGAGCCTTTCTCCTCAGCTCCCTGTCCCGCCCCCCCCCCTTGTCTGTCCACTGCCCCTTCCCTGATTAGTTCCAGCAACCTTCTCAAGCCAGCCTCAGCCATAGCTGGAACAGCCGTCCCTGGTCTGGACGCAGGCAGCCTCCATACTATAACCCATCATGTAAGGTTGAAGCACCCCCTTAGGGCAGGCGTGTTGAAGGTAATATGGATTGTTTTTCTCTAGCTCGGTGTGGAGATGCACTGAGATGGATTTCAGACAGTCCGGCCCTTTACTCGCACTGCCATTCACAGTAGGTGATGCTGGGGTAAGAAACCCAAAAGCACCCAAAGAAGAAAGGAAATGCCACACTTTTGTTAGGTTTGAGAGTTTAGGGGTCTCTGTTCTCAGAAGGGAAACGTCTCTGGATTAGATTAGTGAAGGGCCCAGATGGGACATAAGGCTGTGATTTTAGAAATTACTCCTATTGTCCTATTCCATCTTGGGGCTGCTAAGTGCTAGGAGTTTAACCCTTAGGAAGGCGCTAAGAAAGAACATAAGACTTGCCTGATCTCTACAGGGGCAGCCTCTGCAATCAGACAAGCTACGCCCGATCCCACCTATTTACTCTGCCCTTGTGTGTATGTGTGTGTCTATGGCATGTCTAACATGTGCAGGGAGGCCAGAGGACAACCTTCAGGGGCCGGTTCCCTCCTCTGACCATTTGACCATGTGGGTCTCAGGGATCGAACTCGGGTTGTCCGCGTTGGCAAACAGCTGCCTTACCCACTGAGCCACCTTGCCAGCCCGATATGTTCTTCTTAGAAATGGCCTGTGCTTTTTCGTGCGGTCCCCGTGTCTAGAGGTGTCCCCATTAAGTCAGTTGGTGACTTGGGGACATTGGGTCATTTGGGCACTGAGGTCAGTTTGGGTCAGAGGAAGATTTCTCAATCTCCACTCTCCTGACATACGAGCCGCCGAGAGCAGTGTAGGCGGTAAGCAGCAGCAACCCGGCCCTCCCCTCAACACTGGATACCAGCTGCTCCTCCCCTCTGTGACAACCAAAAATGTCCCAGACATTTCCCAATGCCCCTCAGATGGCAAAACCCTCCTTCATTAAAAACCGCAGGCTGTCCTCTGGGGTTCCGAGGAACGCTTCCTGGAACAGGCAGGGGGAAGAGCTAGCTCCTTAGGTGATGTCTGCAGCGGCGTCTGCTCCATTTCCCCAGCCGCGTAATTGGATTGATGGCTCCGGAGAATACTGAGGCATCATGGGAAGCTGTTTTACCTGCAGAATCTTGGGGCCAAAGTGAGGGGTGGAGTTTGGCCAGCCAGAGCGCCACCCTGCAGCTAGCTGGACACAGCCCAGAGCTCAGAGGACAGACCACAGCTGACCCAGCGGACCGAGTCTCCAAGATTACTCAAAGCCTCAGGCTTCGTTTGACTGTCCAACATGTTTAATCTTCAGTTTTACTGTCACCAAGAGAAAGTCCCATTTAATTCATACCAGATGCCGGGTGAGTCGCATGAATCAATCCAGCATCACTAGAACCCACCAAATGAATCACAAGGACAAACGGTGTTTTTTCCCCCCGTAAAACAGTGACTAAAATAGTGTCTTGCTATTTAGGAAAAAAAAAATGTACAAGGTTAAGATGCCTATGGGCCTGCTGTGTGAGCCACGTGTTTGTGAGTGGAAAATAAACCGTGGGTCCCGAGGGAAGCCTGCCCTGAGCCAGGTGATGCCTGCTGGAAGGGAGAGAGCGGCCCACTGAGGAAGGCTCTAGACTGAGGGTCCAGCAATCAGTTATGCGATCTGTTTTCATCTGGGGCTCAAGGGTGACCTACTGAGGTTTGCATATCGTTTGCTCCCTAAAAGGCTCTCCGTGAGACCCTTGTCCTCCCTGCATGTTAAGAGGCAGTGGGAACACTGCTGGGTATAGCGGCACAGGCCTGAAATGCCCACACTTCAGAAGCAGAGGCAGACAGAGCCCGAGTTCAGGTCTGGTCTACCCTAGCCTGAGCTGAGTAGCTGATCTCAGACTCAAAAGTCCAAGGCCAGCCAGCCAACAGGGTGAGACTCTGTCCCAGTGAAACAAAGAGGATATTTTCCTATTGTCACTGCTCAGCATGTGTCTTAGATTTTCTGTTGCTGAAACAAAACACCACGACCAAAAAAACAAGTTGGGTAGGAAAGGGTTTCTTCAGCTTACACTTCCCTATTGAGGTTCACCATTGAAGGAAGTCAGGGCCAGAACCTGGAGGCAGGAGCTGATGCAGAGGCCTTGGAGGGCTGCTGCTTACTGGCTTGCTCCCCATGGCTTGCTCAGCCTGCTTTCATGTAGAGCCCAGGACTGCCGCAGTGAGCTGGGCCCCTCCCCATCAATCACTAATTAAGAAAATGCTCTAAACAGCCCACAATCCCATCTAAATGGAGGCATTTTTTCAATTGATGTTCCTTTCTCTCAGATGACTATAGTTTATGTCAAGTTGACATAAATCTAGCCAGCACAGCATGTAAGTTCAAAATGGGTATACTTTTGGATTACATTGTGTAGAATGCCTGGTTTTAAAAACTGCTTTCTGACGCCTAGAGTGGTTAAGAGTGCTTGCTGCTCTCCCAGAGAACCCAGGCTCAGTTCTCAGTTCCTACACTGGGTGGCTCCCAATTGCCTATATCTCTGCCTGCCTACTTGGGAGTCTAACTACTTCTGATCTGTATGGGCAAACCCACACATGTGGCATTAAAAAAGAGGGGGGGGGGAGCATGTGCACACACACTCACACAAAACACAAAGTAAAATAAATCTTTAAAAGCCTGGTGTTTGCGGCGCTGAGGATGACTCAGTGGTTAGAATGCTTGTTGTGCCAGAATGGGGACCAGAATTCAGAACCCTCCGTCCATGTAAATGCCACCACGCCTGCTTATATTTCCACATTGGGCAGGCGGAACCAGGGTCCTCTAAGCAAGCTGGCTGGACTAGCCAGATCGTTGACTCTGACGTTGCCTCCATGTGTAAGGTAGAGAGAGATGAAGGGACACGCCTGACCTTAAGCTCTGCATTTCACACAAATGTGCACACATGTGCAACCACACACATGAAACACGCATAGACACATGCATATGTGCAAGACGATAAAAATTCCTTTATAAAAAAAGTTTCATAAAAAGTCAGTTGGTCAGTCTGGACTGGGGAGGAGGGCAGGATTTCCAGCCATTTCTTAGGCGGCCTTACCCTACCTCTGCGCTTTTGCACTGCATTACTGATGTGACGCTGCATGCTCAGCCTTGGTAATCATAAAATCAAAATGTCAATCATCTCTGAAAGACGTTGACGATGCTCTTCATCCCACAACACCAAACATTCAGCCCGGATTTGATTCTTTTTTTTTTTTTTTTAATGTTAAAATAAGCACACACCTCTCTCATTCGTGTGCACACTTTCTTTCATCCTTAATAACCGGTTAAGTGACATGTATGACAAGAATTTTTAAAATAAAATTATTATTTACTGTTGATAGATATTTGATTTGTATGTCTGTATCTATAGACCAAGATCACATACAGTTTCCTCAGGTAAAAAGGGGGTTACGAGTGGGAAATTTTAATTCTTTCATTTTGTTTATTTGGGTCACAACACAGGTGAGAGGCCAGAGGACAACTTTTACCACATGGGTTCAAAGGATCAAACTCAGGATGTCCCATTCAGTGGCACGTGCTTTTAACGGCTGGGTGTCTCAGCAGCCTGATTGGCATGTCTATTTTATGTATTTATATACCGAAGTCACATAAACATATATGACTAAAGAGGGATTGTGAACAGAAAAATCGGAGACATCCTGCTCTAGCCGGACTTCCGACCACCCCCTCACACCCGTGACTCCATCCCTTTCATGCATACATGATCATCCGTCTCAGAGAACAGCCCTGTGTGTCCCTAGCTCCAGGAGCCACCCCTCAGGTTCCCCAGGTGTCCCCACTGAAGGCTGGAGCCCCAGAACCTGAAAACCTTCCTCACCCTGAGGCCTCTGTTGGAAGCCTTCCCTCCTCTTCGAAAGCTGGAAGTGGGTGGTCAGTACAGTGACTCAAACTCTCTGGACATTTCTCTTCCCGGTCCCAAGGGGAGGTCTAGCATCCCAGGATGGAACTGTGGGGAGGGGCCACCTCACTGTGGGACCACCTCACTGTGGGACCTCAGCCAACCCTGAGCCCGAAAGAACAGCCAGTTAATGGGAACAGGCTCCCGAGGCCTGTCTCCTTCTCTTGGGATTCTTCTCACTCCTGTTCATTAAATCTCCCTTTCTAACTGGAACCTTCTAACTGACACTTATTTTTTGCATTTGAATCTCAAAAAACAAACAAACCCCCCAAACCAAAAACC